>CM053579.1:35533061-35583287 GCA_028646485.1 Cryptoprocta ferox | reverse complement strand
TCATGGTGGATAATTCTTTTTATATGCTGTTGATTTCGATTTGCTAGTATCTTGTTGAGTATTTTTGCATCTGTATTCATTAAGGATATTGGCCTGTAGTTCTCTTTTTTTGTTGAGTCTCTCTCTGGTTTGGGAAACACAAAATTTTTAATATAATCAAATACTCAATCAGCATTGAAATATCTTTAGTTATCTCATAAATTTTTTTGAATTTTTAAAATGTTTATTTAATTGATAAAAGAGAGAGAGGGAAAGAGATAGAGAGAGAGAGAATGTGAGCAGGGGAGGGGCAGAGAGAAGGAGGGAGACACAGAATCTGAAACAGGCCCAAGGCTCCAGCTATCAGCACAGAGCCTGTCATGGGGCTTGAACCCATGAACTGTGAGATCATGATCTCAGCTGAAGTCGGATGCTCAACCAACTGAGCCACTCAGGTGCCCCACATAGGCATCTTTTTGAAGTTGGCTTGTTAAAATCAGAATATGAGTGGAGTTGCATTATTAGTATTATTATTACTATTATTATTTCTGTCACACAAATATCAAGCCTGGACCTTCAGTGATGGGGAGCTTATTAGCTCCCACAGCAGCTCATTTTATCTTTGGATAGCATGACTATGAGGTTTCCATTCAGTATAAAAAAGTACTTCTGTCTCCCTGTTTCTTCTATCCACTGGGTTTTACACAGGACAAATCTACTCCTTGTGTTCCACAACAGCCTGTATTGGTGTCCTGTGGCTGCCGTGACAAAGTACTACAAACCAGGTAGCTTTAAATAACAGAAACTTGGGGCGCCTGGGTAGCTCAGTTGGTTGGACGGCCAACTTCGGCTCAGGTCATGATCTCGCGGTTCGTGAGTTCGAGCCCTGAGCGTCGATACAAGATAGATTCCAAGCTACTGCAGGACCAGGAGAATCTCCTCAAACCTGCTAGCTTTATCCCCCACTACGTTGCATGCACAGTTAACGTTTCAGCAATACCAAACAGTTTGCAACCTTGAAGTTCTCCAAATATTTCTATGCCTTTGCCCATAAGGCAGCCTCTCCTTTGATGCTCATTCCCTCTGCTCCTCACTCTTCCTTTGCCTGGCAGACTTCTTGTCATCCTCTCAGACTTGGCCCAGGGCATTATGTCCTCAAGGAAGCCTTCCCCTAACTTGCCCCATCCTGGGCTGAATTAAATATCTCTCCTCTGTGCTTTCGAAGCATCCTGAACTTACCTCTCTCACAGCACTTGTCCTGCCATGTCTTTCTTGGCTGTTCATATGCTTGTATCCCTCTTTAGACTGTGAGCTTCTTAAGGGCGAAGACTCTGCTTTATTCAAAATTGTATCCATTGCACCATTACCATGCCTGGCCCGTCATAAAATTTCAATGAATGTCTGATGAGTCAGCTATTTTATGGCCATAACATGCTGTTAGCTCATTGAGTTGACTTACAATACCCTTAACACTTTCTCACACAAATAATTGTCACATAGTGTGGTAAGCGCAATGGTAGAGGTAAAACCAAGGAACAGAAGGGGAACACATAACATGGCCTGAGATGAGGCGGGGAGTGGGGCGGGGGGGGGATGTACTAATTCAAACGTAGGCTGAAGTGATAGAAATAGAGTATGTGGAACCAGAGAGGAGATAGTGTGGGTCTATTCTGCATGGTCAAACTGCTCAAACAACATTTCAGTCAGTGAGTCAAATCGGATTATTCACTAAATGCCAGCCATTTGGAAAGAATAAAGCTGAACCTCAGGAATGATTGAAGGAACAGGGAAGATTTATCCTGGATAAAGGAAGACTATAAGGGATTTGGTGGTTTACTTCAAATATTTGAAGGGCTCTGTTATGGGTTGAATTGTGTTCCCCCCAAAACGTATGTTGAAGTCCTAACGCCTGGAATGTCAGAATGTGGTCTTAGGTTTTTTTTAATGTTTATTTATTTTTGAGAGAGAGAGTGTGTGTGAGTGGAGACGGGGGTGCAGAGAGAGGGGGAGGATAGAGGAACCAAAGCAGGCTCTGCACTGACATCAGAAAGTCCGACGTAGGGCTCGAACCCACAAACTGTGAGATCATGCCCTGAGCCGCAGATAGATGCTCAGCCGACTGAGCCACCCAGGTGCCCCATAGCCTTAGTTTTTAATGGAATCTTTGCAGATGCAACTAGTTCAGATGGGGTCATATTGGCATGAGGAGGCTGCTTAATCCAGTATGACTAATGTCCTTATAAGAAGAGGGAAATCTGGTCCCAGACACAGAGGAAAGATGGCCATGTGCAGATGGAGCTAAAGATTGGAGTTGCACAGCCACAAACCAAAGAAAAGGAGCCCCCAGAAGCTGGAAAGAGACAAGGAGGGATTCTACCCTAGAGCCTTCAAAGGACACAGCCCTGCCAGGACCTGGATTTCAGATGTCCAGTCTCCAGAACTGAGACAGTAAGTTTCTGTTGTTTATTTTTTATTTTTTTTATGTTTGTTTATTTTTGAGAGACAGAGCGTGAGCAGGGGAAAAGCAGAGAGAGAAGGAGACACAGACTCTGAAGCAGGCTCCAGGCTCTGAGCTGTCAGCACAGAGCCTGACGCTGTTTGGTATTGCTGAAACGTTAACTGTGCATGAGACGCAGTGGGGGATAAAGCTGGCAGGTTTGAGGAGATTCGCCTGGTCCTGAAGTAGCTTGGAATCTATCTTGTAGGCAATGTGGTGTTATGTGATCATATTTGCATTTTAAGAAGCTAATTCTGGTGGCTCTGTGGAGAGTTGGAGACAGTTAAAACCTGAGGCAGGGAGACGAGCTAAGAGTTGGCAACAGCTACTAGGTGTGTGATGAGTTGAGAAATATTTGAGAAGTTCAACTCTGAGAATTGGTCAGGGTTTTGCTTTTAGGGTAGTGAGAGAGAGTGAGGAGGCAGAAATGACTTTCAGGTTTCTGGTATAGGGGTGATGGGGTGATGCCATCATTTGCGACAGAGAATATAAAACATTGAATAGGGAGGTGCCTGGGAGGCTTAGTCGGTTGAACATCTGACTCTTGATCTCGACTCAGGTCATGGACTCAAGTTCGTGGGTTCGAGTCCCGCATTGGGCCCCGTGCTGATGGCCCGAAGCCTGCTTGGGATTCTTTCTTTCCTTCTCTCTGCCCCTCCCCTGCTTGTTCTCACTCTCTCTCTCTCTCTCTCAAAATAAATAAATAAACTTTAAAAAAATAAAAAGAAAACATTGAATAGGTTTGAGGGGGAGATACTGAGTTTGCTTTTGAACATGTTAAACTTGAGGTAACTGTGGGATTTTTCAAAGAATGGGGTAAAGTTCTGGCATGGAGATATAGATTCAGGTGTCACCAGAACGAAGGTAAAAATGGAAACAATGGTAATGGATGGGGCCATAAGGGATAATTTGGGAAGTGGGGAGAACCAAGGACCGAGGATGAAATACTGGTCAACACCTACATGTTGATGGAGGAGGAGGATCACGCAAAGGACAAAGCAAGAATAGTTATAGAGGTGTGAAGGGAACTAGGAAAGTGTGGTGTCATGGAAACCAAAAAAAGAAAGAAAAGAGCAGCAGTGTTAAATGACACTAGAAGATCTAGTAAAAGAAGTGTTCCAGGAAAGACCTTGTTTAATGCTTTTCTAAAAGCCAAAGAAATTCAAAATTTTCTTCTTCATTTCCCTGTTCTCTGTACTGATTAGCCTCAACGAAGAAGGAAATCAGGTTTAATTGACTTATTCATAGTGAAAACTTTTATAATCTTTAATAATAATCTGAAAATTCCAGAACTTTTATTCAGCAAATATTTATCAAGCACTTACTGTACACCAGGCATTGTTCTAGGCTTTGTTCTAAGTTTATCATTAGCAAATCAGACAGACAAAAATCCCTGCTCTCATGGAGCTTATAATTGAGATACGCTATAGCTATGATTCTGAGTCCGATTCCTGTGTGTGGCAGGAGATTTTCCCCCACACCACCAAGCAATTCTGGGACATCAGCTGAGTATCCTACAATTCAACTCAATTCTGACGCTATCTACCTGGATGTAGTGTCAGAATCCACTGGTTAAGGGCTTGGTCCTACAAGAATGCCCTCTACCCCCTTCAGATGCCAATCACAAGGCCAGATTCTCACCTGCGATTCAGATCCACCGGCTATAGATGGAGGTTCCAATGACCCTCTTCTTCGGTTTGATTAATTTGCTCAGAACTCAGAAAAACATTTTACGTACTAGACTACTGTTTACTATAAAAATATATAATTTAGGAACAGCTAGATGGAAGTGATGCAGAGGGCAAAGTATGTGGAAAGGGGCTCAAAACTTCTATGCCCTCTCCCATATCCCAATCTCCCAGCATCTACAATGTGATACCAACCTGGAAGCTTTCCGAATCCGGTTCTTTTGGCTTCATTACATAGCCACGATCCATTAAATCACTGGCCATTGGCAATTGATTCAACCTCCAGCCCTTCTCCTCCCTGGACATCAGAGGTGTGAAGGAGGAGGAACTGAAAGTTACAACCCTCTGATCAAATGGTTCATTCTCCTGGCAAGCAGCCCCAGTCCTTAGGTGTGGTCCCAAAGTCACCTCATTAACATAACAAAGGACATATTTTTCTGCTTTCATCACTTAGGAAATTCCAAAGAGTTTTAGGAGCTCTGTGCCAGAAACTGGGACAAAGACCAAATACATATTTCATTTTTTTAAAATGGTTATTTATTTTTGAGAGAGAGAGAGCACAAGCAGGGGAGAGGCAGAGAGAGAAGGAGACACAGAAGCTGAAGTAGGCTCCAGGCTCTGAGCTGTCAGCACAAAGCCTGACTTGGAGCTTGAACCCACAAACCATGAGATAATGACCTGAGCCCAAGTCGGACTCTTAACCGACTGAGCCTCCCAGGTGCTTCCCCCCCACTTTTTTTTAAAGGAATTTGATAGCTACTTCTATTTTATTATTATTATTTACTTATTTTTGAGAGAGAGAGAGAGAGAGAGAGAGGGAGAGAGAGAAGGGGCAGAAAGAGAGGGAGACACAGAATCCAGAACAGGCTCCAGGCTTTGATCTGTCAGTACAGAGCCTGATGTGGGGCTCAAACTCAAGAACTGTGAGATCATGACCTGAGCCAAAGTCAGACACTTAACCAACTTAGCCACCCAGGCACCCCCCCAAATATGTATATCTTATAAATCACAATATCACAATAACATAATGCTTATGAGCTGGGTCTAAATCCTGGAATCACTCCCTACTAACCATGTGACCATATGGATATATTACTTAATCTCAGCCTTAGTTTCTTTATCTATAAAATAGGGGGATGAAAAATTAGTGTCTGGAGGTTATTATTAAGATTAAAAGAACTAATACCTGTAAAATTCTTTGAACAGTGTCAGGTGGATAATAAGAGCTCAAAAAATGTTAGTTATTATTCTGGTGTGGGGGAGCATGTAGACAAGTCAATACACAAGAAAATATGAGTTAGTGGTAAGTGCAATAGAAAGAATGAAACTTGGAAGATTTGAAAGCAAGTAAACTTGTAGTTACTTTAGTTTGAAAGTTTTACTGTGAGACTATGATGTTTGAGCTGAATTCTGAACAAAAAGAAATCAGCTATGTAACAGTCCTGGCAAAGGTACACTCCAGGTTGACCAACTATGGTCCTTGGGACAAATCCGGTCCACAGCCTGTTTTTGTAAATAAAGTTTTACTGTTTATGGTTTGTCTGTGACTGCCTTTGCTGGGAGCTGAGTAGCTGTGTCAGAGACCATATGGCTCACAACGCCTAAAACGTTTACTGTTTGGCTCAATATAGAAAAAGTTTCCCCACTCCTGCTTTAGGCAGATGCAAAGGCTGCTGATGCAAAGGGCTGAGTTTGGAGAGTTCAAGGAACAGAAAGAAATACTGAAATAGGTAGTAGGAGGAGTGGTATGAATCTTGCCTCCAATCAACATTAAGCCCACTGGTCTGTAGTTCGCAAAAGCCACCTTCTTTCCCTGTTTGAAAGCAGTTCATCTCTAGTCCTGAAGGATGTGATACCGGTACTTCTCCTATGTGTACGATTTCTCCATGAGAAATTTCTCCACTCCATGAGTGGTTCATCGATCTTATTTGCGGGTTCTCAGTAGCCTAGGGAGTGATTCATTCAGATCTTATTTAAAATTTGAATCCCACTCAACCTCATTTCACATATCTTTGAGTTGGAATTTATTATCTTGGATCTTAAGTTAATTCATATTAATGTCTCTTTTAAAATTTTTTAATGTTTATTTTTGAGAGAGAGAGACAGAGACAGAGCACAAACAGGGTAGGAGCAGAGAGAGAGGGAGACACAGAATCTGTAGCAGGCTCCAGGCTCTGAGCCCGATGCAGCACAGAGCCGGACACGGGGCTCGAACTCACAAACTGTAAGATCATGACCTGGGACGCTTAACCAACTGAGCCACCCAGGCATCCTTATTAAGGTATTATACAGGCACCCCTGCTTTTTGGAAGTTCCTGTTACACCATTTTGCATTCAAAAAAGACTTCTGTTAGTATCTGTTTTCACTAACTGAAACAAACAAAAAATCCAAAGGAGATTGTCCTTTTTAGAAAAAGAGATGAAAATTGAAAACAGTGTTCAGTGTTTTGAAGTGAGCCCTTATAGAGGCAGGAAGCATTCTGAGCAGCAAGAGAGACGCTGCCTACTTAGCTCCTTCCCCTGGAACCACACTCAGTATCTCAGCATCAAGTTGCCACAGCTTTGAACTGTGTTTGTGAGCTTCTGTGCTTTATCTTGACTTATTTTTAAAAACTGTTTATTTATTTTTGAGAGAGAGAGCCAGTGGGGACGGGGAGAGAGAGAGAGTGGGACAGAGGATCCGAAGTGGGCTCCACGCCAACAGCAGAAAGTCTGATGTGGGGCTTGAACTCATGCACTGTGAGATCATGATCCAAGCCAAAGTCGGACAATTGACTGAGCCACCCAGGTGCCACTTTCTTGACTTACTTTGTGCATCCGTTAGCAAGATCCATTACCTTTTCTAAGGTATCGGGAGAGCCTAAGAGAGGTTATTTTGGGGGTCTCCAAAATTTTTCCATATAATTTAGTGCTTATTGCTTTTTGCCACTGCCATTTGTTTGAAATTGCCATTTTGGCTTAAAAGAAATTTCACAGGAACGCTGTACCTTCAGATAGCAGGGAAGCCCTGTATATATCTATCGACCTACATATTGATATCTATATATCTACATCAACACTATTTCCAAAACTGCATTTTGAGAGCTGATAGTGTCCTATGAGATATTAGTAAGTCAGAAGAACATAAAATTTCCATGGTCAAACGTATTTGGGAAATGTGAAATGAAGCTAAAATAGGTTTTATGTCTGGTAGGACTTATTGATATGCTAATGTGTGATGTGTCTCTAAAAGGGAGATTCAGGGCAGAGCATTTCCTAAACTTATTTGATCACATTCTTTTTCTCTTAGAACACCAAGTTAATATCTTGAGGGGCTCTAGTGTTTCTTGAGTCAGTTTGAAAATTGCTGGCATGTAGGCAGTCGAGGCCCTGAGTAATGTGTCTGGTCTCCTGGCATGAATCTGCTACAAATGCCCTAGTTTCTGCCAAGAGTTCCTTTCCATGTGTGATATTCTCGTTGCAGATTGAAGATTGGGGTAATTCGGTAGCAGGGTGGTAAAGACCATCTCTGGAGTACACTCTTTCCTGTTTATTGTCATTCATCCAGGAAATATTAGCACCTACCATGACCCAGGTATTATTCTAAGTGTTGGAGATACACCAGTGATGGAGACAGACAAGGTTCTTACTCTTGTGGAATATATACACTAGTATGTATGTATATGGAGGAGGGCATATAATAAACACATATGGTAATTTTAGCTAGTGATAAGTGACCTGAAGGAAATAAATAGGGTGTTGTATTAGAGAATAATGGGCAGGGGTTACTTTTAGATAAGTTGGTCATGGAGGGCTTCCCTGAATAGGTGATATGTAACCTGAGAGAAGGAATTAGACGACCATGTGTTGAGTAGAAGGAAGAGTATCTAGCAGTAGGAAGAGAACATGCAGAGCTCCTGCGGTAGCCAAGAGCTTGTGATTCAAGGCATGTCAGAGCGCCAGTGTGTTTGGACTACAGTAAGAACGAGAGTGGAATAGGATGGGGTTGGGGTAGGTGGGGGTCAGCTAATGCCAAGTCTGATAGACCACAGTAAGCAATTTGAATTTTACTCTAATGGCAGAGAGAGGAGGGAGTAAAATATTGGATTTCCATTTTTAAAAGATCACTCTAGGGGTGCCTGGGTGGCTCAGTCGGTTAAGAGTCGGACTGTTGGTTTTGGCTCAGGTCATGATTCTGCAGCTTTGTGGGTTCAAGCCCCACATCGGGCTCTGCACTGGCAGCTGGGAGCCGGCTTGGGATTCTCTCCCTTCTTTCTCTCTGCCCCTGCCTCACCCACGCTGTCTCTGTCTCTCTCAAAATAAATAAACTTTTAAAAAAAAGATCATTCTGGTCACAGTACTGATTGCAAGGGGTCAAAATTAGAAGTGGGGAGACCAAAACAAGACTTGATGGATTGAATGTTCGGTGTTGGGGAGAGGAGCAAGGTAGCAAGGAGGACATCCCAGTGTCTGGTGTTAAACAGCTGAATGGTGCCATTTACTGAGGAGTAGAGGGGGAGGAGTAGAAACCAAGGGTTCTCCTTCAGTTACATTCAGTTACGAGGCATCCAGGTGGAGATGTAAAGTAGCCATGTGGCTAAGCAAGTTTGGACCCAGGGGAGAGGTGTGAGCTGGAGAGACAAAATGGAGATTGTACTGAAAGCCATGAGATTAGGGGAGGTCACCAAGGGAGTGAGTGCAGATGGAGAATAGGACCAAGGACCGAGCCATGGGACAAACCAACCTCTGGAGACAGAGGGCCAGGAGGAGGAGGAAACAACAGAGTCTGAGGAACAGGCAGAGAGATGGGAGAGAAACCAGGAGAATGTGGTGTCAGAAGTCAGACTCTAAGTGAACTCGTGTGCTGGTTAGGAAGGCATGGCCAGCGGGAACATTTAGGCTGGGCCCTGAAGACCCAGGAAAGATTCCAGGAAAATATTTATGGATGTAATATACATATCAAACATATGTGTTTCTTGTAACAAACAACAATTTGGAGGAATTACAAAATTAAGAAAAAAACCCAAAATATAGATCAAAGGAGGATAAGAAGTATCAGGAACTTGCCATTTCTCCATGCTGGGAACCTATTTATTTTTGAACCACTGTTTCTTCAGCCATGAAATGGCTGGTTCACAACTAGTTTTAGAACAATGTCCTATTGATGAGCCTTTGCCAAACTACCTTTCTTCTCACCATCCTGTCAAGAGCCCCCTGGTTAGAAAAGCCTTTGGTAAACCTCTGGATTTCAGACAACTAGCTGCTTCTTTTGAGAGCAGTATGAAGGTTCCCTTCTGCAGAAGCAACAATTCTCTGGTGCAACAAAATCTCCGTTCTGTGATTTTTCCTTCTGAAACAGACCGGGCTCTGTGTTTCTCTCTGTAGAAAGTATCTGGAGCCATTCCGCCTCTCCCCATCTCCAATTCTTAGCTGGAAAAAAAAAAAAAGCCCGTGAACTGTCCCTTTCATACTCTAAGACTGTGGTGTGACGTCTTTTCCCCCCCCATAGTCTGATTTATTTTGGTAATAGGATCAATGCATGTTATATACAAAGGTAACCATTAAATAATTATAAGCAAATAATTTCATCACATACTCCCAGCCCATTTTGCATCTCCAGCCAGATACGAAACATTTACTTTAATACATTTACAGTGATAATTTGCATAAAACCACTGAACGTGGGGATATTTTCAAAGCTGCTGCTTGTGTGATGTGATTAGCAAAATCTCCCCCACCCCCCTCATGCCCACCCACACACACTATTAGTCATTCCTTTGAGTTAATACATTGAAGGCCTCTGTTAAAATTAAAACATTATCTAGTCAGAGAGAGACAAACGAAGCTATAACATTTAGCTCAAATTAGTCAATTGAAATCCTTAATCACTAAGGTCTTTGGTGAAAGGGACCCAGAAGCTGTTTTCAGTTTTGACCAGGGAAAGGAAAGTTCCCAAATATGGGCTGCTGTCTGGGGAGGGGTGATGGGGTTCCAGCACTCTGTATAGAGCTCTGGTCAGCCAGAGGGCCTAGCTTGAAAGCACTGGATACTCAGGTGGAGGGGAGACTGCTAAAAACTGAAGGACACAGAAGCCTCTGAAGGATGGTAAAGGTCTTTATTAAAAACAAATGTCATCTTGGGGCACCTGGGTGGCTCAGTCGGTTAAGTGTCTGGCTTTGGCTCAGGTCATGATCTCGCGGTTCTTGAGTTCGAGCCCCATGTGGGCTCTGTGCTGACAGCTCAGAGCCTGGAGCCTGCTTCAGATTCTGTCTCCCTCTCTCTCTGCCCCTCCTCAACTCATGCTGTTTCTAAAAAATAAATAAACGTTAAAAAAATTAAAAAATAAAAGCTGTTTATTATTTTGATAGAGACACAGAGAGTGAGCGGGGGAGGGGCAGAGAGATAGAGGGAGAGAGAGAATCCTAAGTAGGCTCTGTGCTGTGGGGCTCGAACTCATGAACCGTAAGATCATGACCTGAGCTGAAACCAAGAGTCAGATGCTTAACTGACTGAGCCACCTAGGGGCCGCAAAAGCAAATGTCCTCTCAAGTACAGTCCTGGCAAGAGCTAGCTGGCTTGGTTCAGGGGTCTGTGACGAAAGTAGCCACTTCTTCGCCTTTTAGAAAATTTTCTAGCTCCCTGAAGAGATCATCCAGTGTGGTTAAAGAATTTTAAGGGATCAATTGACTTCTGACTCAATCTGGGGTTTTTGTGAGACATAAGTTAAAAAAAATTCCCTACAGGGGCACCTGGGTGGCTCAGTCGGTTAAGCGTCCAGCTGCAGCTCAGGTCACGATTTCACGGTTCATGAGTTTGAGCTCCGCGTCAGGCTCTGTGCTGCATCGGGCTCAGAGCCTGGAGCCTGCTTCAGATTCTGTGTCTCCCTCTCTCTCTGCCCCTCCCTGACTCGTGCTCTCTCTCTCAAAAATAAACATTAAAAAAACTTAAAAACATTTCACTAGAAAAGAAATGCTCATTGTAGGATATTTAAGTAGTTAAAACATGCATAGAATCAAACCTGAAAAATTCTCTCAATACCCCCTATAATTCCAGTCTCATTCTATTTACAGAGCGCTCTCAGGTTCTCTTCTATGCATTTACCCGGCATGTACATAGGTTGATCCTTGTACAACACAGAGGTCAGGAGCACAGAGTCCTGTGCAGTTGTAAATCTGTGTATAACTTTCAACTCCCCCCAAATTTAACTAATAGTCTACTGTCAACCGGAAGCCTTACCAATAACATAAACCGCAGATTAATGTATATTTGTATGTTATATGCGTTTATACTATATTCTTTTTTTGTTCAACATTTTTTATTAAGTTTTTCTTTTAATTCCAGTATAGTTAAACATACAGTGTTATATTAGTTTCGGGTGTAAAATATAGCTGTATTCTTTTTTTTTTTTTTTTAGAGAGAGAGAGAGAGGGAGTGCATGAGCAGGGGGGAGGGGCAGAGGGAGAAAGAGAATCCTAAGCAGACTCCATACCCAGTGCCAAGCCCAAGTCAGGGCTTGATCTCACAAACAGTGAGATTATGACCTGAGTGGAAATCAAGAGTCAGACGCTTAACCAACTGAGCCAACCAGGCACCCCAGCTGTATTCTTAAAGTAAGCTAGAGAAAAGAAAATATAATTAAGAAAATCATAAAGAAAATACATTAAAGTACTATACTGTAAAAACATCTGTGTGTAAGTGGACCCATGCAGTTCAAGGTCAACTGTATATTTTCTTACACAAATACAACCATCTCTACCTGTTCTGTATACCTCCTTGTTCTAATTCGAAAATATTTTTATTGTGGTAAAATATACATAAGATATAATTTGTCATTTTAGCCATTTTTGAATGTACAGTTCAGTGGCAATTAGTACATTCGCAATGCTGTGTAAGCCCCCCCCCCCCCAGTTCCAACACTTTCTCATCTTTGCAAATAAAAACTGTGTAACCAGTAACTCCCTATTCTCCCTTTCCTTCAGTCCCTGGTATTCTCTATTCTGTCTCTATGCTCCTTGTTCCTTTATAGTTGTTTTTAAAAAGGTAATACATGGACATTGTAAAAAAAATTCAAACACTACAAAACGGCATATACAATGTTAAGTACTTCCTCCTATGCTTGACCCCCAGGCAACCAGTGTAATCAATTTTTTCGGTATCTTTCCTGAAGAGTCTATGCATATACAAGCATACTTGGGCATATACCCTCCCCCTTTTTTACATAGGAATAGCAAACCATACACCACTTGCTTTTTTCATTTAACAATATTTGAGAGAGATAAGTAAATGAGATATATACTCTTGGGGCACCTGGATGGCTCAGTCGGTTGAGTGTCTGACTCTTGATTTTGGCTCAGGTCATGATCTTACAGTTCATGGGTTCGAGCCCCAGGTAGGGCTCTGCACTGACACCGCAGAACGTGCTAGGGATTCTCTCTCTCTTCTCTCTGCCCCTCCCCTGCTCACTCGCACATGCTCTCTCTCTCTCTCTCTCTCTCTCAAAATAAATAAGCTGTAAAAAATAAAAAATTTCTTATTTATCCATTCCTCTGTTACACTAGGATCAGTTTATTTCTGACTCAGCTTTTGAAAAAATAAATGTTTTATTGTGGCAAAAAACACAGAACATAGAATTCACCCTCTCAACAATTTCTTAGGGTACAGTACAATATTGTCAACCATGTGCACATTGTTGTGCAACAGATTCCCCAGAACCCCCAGAACCCCAATCCTGCATGACTGAAACTCTACATCCATAGAACAACAATCTCCCCACCACACCCACCGTGCTACTTTCAGTTTCTATGAGTTTATTTTAGATACTTCCTACAGGTGGAATCAGGCAGTTTGTGTCCCTCTGTGACTGGCTTGTTTCACTTAGCACATTATCTTCAAGGTTCATCCATGTCCCAGCATGTGACAGGATTTCCTTCTTTTTTAAGGCTGATTTGAATATGCCACATTCTTTTTTTCATTCAAAAATTTTTAAAAATTTATTTATTTATTTTTGAGGGGGAGAGAGACAGAAAGAGAGAGTGTGTGTCTGTGTGTGTGCGCATGTGGGGGAGAGGTAGAGAGAGAGGGAGAGAGAGGATCCCAAGAAGGCTCCACACGGTCACTGTGGAGTACGATGCAGGGCTCAAATTCAGGAACTGTGAGATCAGAACTCGAGCTGAAATCAAGAGTCAGACGCTTAACCGACTGAGCCACCCCAGTGCCCCATATGTCACATTCTACTGTACATATATGCCACATTTTCTTGATCCTTTAATCTTTCCATGGACATTTAGGTTGCCTCTACCTCTTGTTTATTTTTAATAATGCTGCAATGAATGTGAGGGTGCGAATACCTCTTTGAGATTTTGCTTTCAAGTCTTTTGGATATATCCAGAAGTGGGATTGCTAATGTATACAGTAGTTCTTCTTAATGTTTTGAGGAACTTCCATACTGTTTTCCATAGTGGCTGTACCAATTCCCACCAACAGTGTACAAAGGTTCCAATTTCTCCAGATCCTCAGCAACACTTAATATCTTCTGTTCAGTTGCTTCTTTTTAAAATAACAACCATCCTAACCAGTGTGAGGTGATACCTCAATGCATTTGCATTTTTCTGATGATTACTTATATTAAGTATCTTTTCATATGCATGGCCATTTGTCTATCTTCTTTGAAGAAATGCCTATTCAAGTCCTTTGCCCATTTAAAAAAATTTTAATGTTTATTATTTATTTTTGAGAGAGAGACAGAGCGCGAGCGGGGGAGGAGCAGAGAGAGAGGGAGTCACAGAATCCGAAGGAGGCTCCAGGCTCTGAGCTGTCAGCACAGAGCCCGACCCAGGGCTCAAACTCACAAAGCGCGAGTTCAAGACCTGAGCCAAAGTCCGCCGCTCAGCTGACTGAGCCACCCAGGTGCCCCTGCCCATTTTTTAGTTGGGTTATTTGTTTTGTTATTGGGTTGTGGGAGGTCTTCCTATACTTTGGATACTAACCCCTTATCAGATATATGATTTGCCAAATATTGTCTCCATTTGTGTCTTCTCACGGTTAATTCTTTTGCTGTGCAGAACTTTTTAAGTCTGATGTAGTCCCACTTGTCTCTTTCTGCTTTCGTTGCCTGTGCTTTGGTGTGACTCATTAACTTTTATTTCTCTTAGGGTCAGACTTTCATCAGGATAGCCTAGTTGTGATTTTTGCTTTTGTTTCCACCTCGGCGCTCTCTAGCGCATTGTTTAACAGGGGTGTTGGCTAATTGCTGTTGGTTCCCTGATGGGATACACCCAGAACTACCTTAATTTTTCTGGACTCCTTCCCATGCACCCTAATGGGAGGCCTATGTGAGGGGGGGGTGTTTCCTCCCATTTTCTCTCTTCTCGCCCCTTAATCTCCCCCTTTTACCCCATGTTATGTACAGAATCTCCTCTGTGGCCTCCTCCTTCTTGGCTCTCCCATCCTCCTTGTGCGTGGGGTGGTGGTCTCTGAGCCAATGACAGGTCAGCCGACAGGCTGACTCCAGACCAATGAGGCTTCCGGGTTCCAGATGGACCAATTAGCTTATTAGGGACTTCATACCTGGATAGCTGGCATCTGTCCCATTGTCCTCTTTAACGACCCTCTGGTTTTGCCAATGGAGGATTTGAAGGTGCAAATGAAACCCTACTGTCTTTTGTTTTGCTTTGCTTTGTTTTTAAATTTTGGTGGCTTTAATCCATCCCCACAAGTTCTGCCCAAGGCCAATAAAACCCAGCCATTCTCCGTTTGTAAAAAGAAAGAGGGGTTGGGTTTCCTTCAATTGTCTGCCCTTTTCTGTCTCCTCCACTATTTTTGCTTTACTCTGTAGTTAACTTTGCTTCGAGCAGCTTCATCTGAGGACCCGTGCGGTGAACCTAGGCACTCTCTTCTCCTTGCGGGTTGCAGCAGCCTTTTCGGTGTTCTAATCCGGTGGTTTGTGGGACCAGGGGTTTGGCGGGTGGGAGAAGAGTTTGGCCATAGTGTTCCTTCTGCATTTCACACACATTCTGCGCTCGCTCGCTCTCGCGCTCTCTCACACACACACACACACACACACACACACGCGCACAGACACACACACGCCCGCCCGGGCCCCTATCGCTGTGTCTTCCTTCAAGATGACAGGGCGCTGGAGAAAAGGCTGCTGGAATCAGCTGGTAGGTACAGTAGTAACCCGAACCCCACCCACTCGCTGCCTTTGCTTGCTCAGGTCTCCGGTCACTCCTGCCAGGGGAGAAAACATGTAGACGCGCCTCCACAGGAGGGGCTGGGGGAGCTGGGAGCGGCAGGGGCGGCGGAAGGTGAGCCCGGGAAGGTGGTGGAGCGCCTCTGCTGCCGGGGCCCTTCCCAGTGCTCCCTCTGGGCGTCAGCCTCAGCCCTGTTTGCCCCCCACCCTCCTTTTCGTAGGGATTGCCTTTTTTTTTTTACCCCCCCTCTGCGGCGGCGGAAATGACAGTGTGGTGCCGCCGTGGTGTCATGGTGCTGCCCCTGGACTGAGGGGCGAAAACTCTTAAGTTTGGCTCGGGTGAGCCGGCTGCAGTAGCGTCGCGGCCGCCGCGCTGTCCCTGGCGGGGCGCGCGGGCGGGCGGATCCCTGCTGCTGCGCGGCAGCGGCGGCGAAGGCGGGCGGCGGCCTAGAGCGGCGGCGGCGGCGGCGGCGGCGGCGGCGGCCCGGGAGCTAGCGCCGGAGCCCGAGCCAGTTCCCGGCGGAGGCAGGCGAGCGCCTGGCGCCCTCGGGCGCGCCAAGGAGATGGCTGGCACCCGGGAACGCTATGGGTAAAACGCGCCCCCTCGCCGCGGCCCCGGGAGCCGAGCGCCACCGCCCGCGCAGGGCTCGGCCCGGGCTCCGGCTCCCGTTCCGGCCGCCTCTCAGGTGCCGCTGGGGCCCGGCGCGGGCCGAGGGCTCCGGGGCTCGGCGGGGCGGGGTGACGGGGCCCGCGAGGCTGGAGGTGGCGGCGGCGGCGGCGGCGGCGGCGGGGGCCCCCGGCCTGGCCCGGGCGCCCGTCGCTGCCCTCTTGGAACGGAGTTTGCACTCCGGGGTGCGGGGCCGGCGCGGCCCGAGGCCTCCAGCGCACCGGCCGGCCCGGCGCGGGCAGTCGAGCGGGTCCCCAGGCGCCTGGGCGCGAGTCTGGGAAAGGGCACCGCCGCCTTCCCACGCTCCCGCGGCCCGCAGCCTCCTCGGCCCGGGCGGCGCCCCTCGGCCGGCCCTCCGCCCGGCGGTGGCTGCCGCAGCAGCCGGAGATGCTGCGGACACCCTGCCTGCGGGGAGGCCCGGCGAAACTTAATCCCTTTTCTGCCAGGGGAGCAATCCTCCGGTTTCCGTCTGGGTGGTTCCTTATTTCTGGCCTAGCTGCGAAACCGGCTCAGTGGGAGAGAGGGAAAACTTAACATTTGTCCAGAGGACAGACTGCGACCGAACTGGGGAGAGGTGGGGTTTTTCCATTCCTGGCTCGTAAGAATTAAGTAAATAACGGCGGAGTCGATTTACAGAAACATTTTCGGTGACGATAAGGTTTAGGTTACTTAGTACTTTGTATGTAGCACATTATTTCGTGGAGGGGTCGCCCCTCCTCCCCCCGCCTCGCAGAGCAGGACACTGGGATCCTGGGGTCTTTGGTTTCTCCACTTTCTCTCTTCCACACTCCCCTACCCGCCTGCACGCTCAATTGCCGTCTTCCTGCCTCGTCACACACCTACCTGGCCCCCCAAATCTCCCACCAGAACCCACCCATCCCCCAGACTGCCCCTCATCAACCCGTGCCCTCCACCTCCCAGCCCTGCAGCCTCTTGCTTCTCCACCAGTTTGCCTTTTTGAGGATTTCTGAGTGTGGGGAGGGTGGATAGTGATGGTTGTGTGTTTGTGAGGAGGAGCCCTCCTGCAGGAATATAGTGGAGACTGTGTCAATAGACAAGTAATGTGTGTGGGTTGATTCCTTGGATTCTCAAGTTGGGCCATAAGGGCTGCCTTTAACCCTATTCTGTTCCCTCCCAGGACTCTAATCACTTCTCTGGCAATGTTCCAATAGAAGGGGAATGCTGAATAGGGAGATTCCCTCCCTTCTGTCTGGCTTAACCCCAGATGATTACCCCAACCCTCACATCCCAGGTTTCACCCCTCTCCACTCATCACTGCCCTGAGGGGAAACAGTCTTTGCTATTTACATATATTCCTGCCGAATCAATTAACTTAATACAGATACATAATGTGAATGAGATTTTTCCAGATTGTTCCTCACAACTTGATTTATGTGGTGGAAATACAGGTCTAGGAGTCAGGACGATCAGAGTTTATCCCAAATCTGATGTTACTTTGGCTTTTTGGCCTTAGGACATTCCTATGACCTTTCTTTCATAGTCGATGCACTTGTGTAAAAGGCATAATATTGTGTACTGGGTATTGTGAGTCTCGGCTTGGTCCTTTGAAGATGAAAGGGTTCTATAAACCTTCCGCATTATACTTTTCAAATAAAGTACTTCATTTACCTTTTATTGGGATGATGGATTTGACTGGGTGTAAGTAGGAAACCCAGATTACTGGAAACCTTCACTTGCCATTATTAGCTCCCCTGGGAGCCAAATCTATCACCGTACTTAGGTCCCACGTCTCTGTTTTTGTTTTGTTTTGTTTTTGTTCCTAACGCATGTATGACTGAATGAAAACATGCATAACACTAGGCATACAGAGTAAGAGCGATTATTTTAAGTTGAGGTTTGAATCATATCTAATGTACTCCAACCTAACAATCTGAGTCAGACTCCTTTGAAAACATAACCTCACCCATTTTTAGCCTGTATGGGGGCAGTTAATTTCTACTGAAAAGTTAATTTCTACTGAAATGATTTCTACAGAAATCATTTTTTCTACGGAAATCATTTCAGGCATGGCACTATAAGTATGATTAGCATCTAGCAGCAGTGAGTCAACGTATTTATTAAGCACCTACAATATGCTGAGTTCTCTGCTGACTGGGCTGAGGCCCCAGTCTTGGCCTGATATTTTGGCCTCCTGCTTACTTGAGGCCTGCCTCCTTACTCACAGCTCCAAGAGTAGGACAGGGAGGAGCCAGGCAGGGGTAGAGGCTTAGGGACACGAAGGGGCAATTGTTCCCCTCCCTCTCTTATGACCGATAGACTTCTCCTCGAGCAGAGCATGTTGTACCTTGCAGGCACCCCCACCCCCCGCCGGGAGGCTGTGCCACAAATCAGAGTGACTTGGTCGCTTCGTGAACAGTATCCTCTGAACAGTGCAAATTGATTTAGCTGAAATTGGTTTAGTTAATCCCTCCTCTAAGAGCAGGGCAACTTGCTCCAACTTGCAGATCCTAAAGCGGTGCCAGTGGAGTCTCATAATTGCATCCAAAAATTGCTCTGGGTAGTGAGCCTGTCCATTCCCTCATCCCTCCTCCCTTAAAATCTGCTGGCACCATGACAGTTGAGAAGGAAACAGCAGAAGGAGTTTGTCTTTATCACTCAGCATACCCCATTGGCTCCGTGAAGAGGGGGAGAATGCCCTCTTTTCTGTCTGTCTCTTAGCACTCAGGTTCTCTCTTTCCCATCAGGAACACAGGGCCCCAAAAAAGAGGCGAAGGCAGGGCTGAGGCACAAGTGTGTCTCGAATGGCTATTCCCAGAGGTACCTGCTTGGCCTCTTGTGTGTCTATCATTCAATCTTTAGGGATCTTGGTAACTCCCTAGCTGTGGGGCCATGTGATTTGGCTGCTAGGGGAGGCCAGGGAGTGCTCCATTTCCGTTTAGCATTTTTCATCTTCTCTTGTGTGCAAAGGGGAAGACGGGGCACTGTGTTTGCAAAACGCTTCCTTATTTGAGCTGGGGGTCTTGCCTTAGGGCATGGCATCGTCAGAATATGACGTGTGACATGTTTGTGCTGGATATACAGCAGTTCAGGAAGGGTTCCCGTTGTTCACTTTTTGAGGAATGCAGTGTTGGTACCCAGGTGGTATTGCGGGAATCTCTGTATTGCGGGTCTCTCGAAAAACGTGTTCATCCCTGAGCAGTGTAGGGAAGGGACTAGAGACCAGCGTACTGGATTGTGCTAACGAATGACAGGATCAGATCAGTGGTGCTGGGACCAGAAACTCCAACTCCCAATTAGCCCTCCGTGCAGACCACCAGCCCCCTCTTTATTTCCCCTCTCTTCCAAGGATTCGGTATGTTTTCCTATTTTCCATCAATGAAAGCTCTGCTAAAAGTCTCCCTCGGGCACTAGAGGTCTGTGGCTCCTCCTACTATTTCTCCTTTTCTGTCTCCGCCTTCTCCATGACCATAGACCGACATAATCTTTGGGGTAGTCGATCGCCCAGCTCCTGCATTTCCCTCAGAAATCCTGTGAGCTGCTAAGACTGCTGGATGGTTAAAGTGTGGGTGGTGGAGGGATTTGGAGCAATGTATCAACATCCCACCACTCCCTGCTCCATGTGGGGCTCACTTGAGTGCACACAAGGGTGTGGGTTCAGTCTACGTGGGTTAGAAAAGTATCCTTAGGTAAGACTTGGCCTACTTGGGTTCTTGTCTCCCTGCAGAGCTCAGACTGCTTGACCTTGGGCTTTGTCTCAGCCTCTTTCCTGCAGGTCAGACTCCGCTAGTTGATGAACAGCATCCCCAGTCTTTGGATCTTTTCTCGTATAGAGACCAAATGATCTGATAACAAACCCATTATACAAACGAAAATCCTCCCAAAATGGAAAAAAATCAGTATTTACAGTTTCCCCGGTTAGGAGCATAATGTCCAGGCATGGTAGACAATGCTAATGTAGGACAGTAACGTGTCTGAATGTATACAGCCCAGAGATAGGAAAATGGTTTATGGTCCAGAATCTTCAATCGCTTTGTCTATAGCCCTTTGTTCAGTGTTGCTAGGATCCATGTGATTCAATCCCCAGGGAGTAGAAGCTTGATTTCAAATAGGCTTCTGTTCTCTGTCCCTTGTTTCTGACCTGAACTTGGGGTGCTCTCGGCCTAACATTCAACAGTATGCCCTACATACATATATTGCCAATTTTATTCTGTAGAAGTAGAGAGGACTGCCCATCCAGGTGTGTGGCTGAACATTTAAAAACTTACAAATATTTCACTGGGTTAATAGGTTGGGAAAAGCAGTCCTAGATGGAAACCTGTACTCGTAGCAGAAAGTAAATTAAGTTTGTTCTCCAACCTTGCAACTGCCAGTGTATCTTGCATTAAGATAAAGGTGTTATGAACTGTACTTAGGATTCCTGTCAATTATCATGTGTCACCTTGGCAAATCCTTTCCTTGGTTTCCTACATTAATCTTCTGTGTTTGTAGCAAATTTAGGACTTTTTTGTTCTGCTATTGTGATAATTCATTTTTTATTAAAAATTTTTAAAATGTTTATTTTTGAGAGAGAGAGAGAGAGAGAGAGAGAGAGAGAGAGCCAGGGAGGTACAGAGAGAGAGGGAGACACAGAATCCAAAGCAAGCTCCAGGCTCTCTGAGCTGTCAGCACAGAGCCCGATGTGGGGCTCGAACCCATGAACCGCAAGTTCATAACCTGAGCCAAAGTCAGAGGCTTAACCCACTGAGGCACCCAGGCACCCATTGTGATACTCATTTTAATGTTTATGATGACCATATTATATGAAATGGCCAATGGTTGGATTTAGGAGCTAATCATTGTAAAGAAAACATCACTAAATCCACATACTATAAAATATTAAGTAGGCTTTAATAATCTTTTAGACAGGAACTGGCTCTGGTGCTCTCCGTCAGTCGGTAATCAACCCCCAGTCCTGAGCTCTCCCTGTGCATGATAAAAGCTGAAAGGAAGGAGAGAGATAGTTCTTTCCTTGGGTGGGGGGATCTCCAGTCTAACAGGGGAGACATGTGAGCATACGAAATACCACAATCAGACACATGGTCCTCCAGAAAACTCGTGGGGGGAGTGTGACTGTTCTCCATCATGCCAACCATGTGTTTGAGATGATTTTCCAAACATTTGCTGCTTTCCTCAATAACTTGTTTTGTATCTGTCATCTGTGAATGTATGATGAGAATATCTGTATTTGTAAAGCCAGTTAATAATTTTATTTTATCCACATGTGATCCTCATAAGAGCCTGTGAGCTGGGTAGGGCAGGTATTTTTCAATCCACAGATGAGGAAGCTGTGGCCCAGATAGTTTAAATGTCTCACCCAGGATCACTCAGCTAATTCAGTTTAGAGCCAGGACTCTACCCGGGCTCTATTATGAGGATCAAATGAGATGATGGCTTTGGAACCATTTTGAAAGTATAAAGTGGTATGCA
Organism: Cryptoprocta ferox; assembly: GCA_028646485.1. Classification (NCBI taxonomy): domain Eukaryota; kingdom Metazoa; phylum Chordata; class Mammalia; order Carnivora; family Eupleridae; genus Cryptoprocta; species Cryptoprocta ferox. The sequence goes on along the minus strand of CM053579.1, from coordinate 35,561,859 downwards.
AATGTGAGATGGCTGTTATTATTAGTTATGCTTACTGACCACCTAGCCTATTTTTTTCTGGGTTTCTGTTTGCAGTCTGTGCCCCTTTAGGGTGAGAATTCTATGCCTTGGCTGCCTTTTAGGTTCCCAAATGATCTTCTTTTCAGCTTCAAGGGGTCCTTTCCTACTAATAGCATTCCAGGATAAGGTTGTCTTCCTTTTCACTTCCAAAAGGTGTTCTCATTGGTTTGTCCTCCCATGGGACTCCTCTCTCCTTTCGTTGTCCTCTAGGAGCACCCATTATATCTTCCTTGAGGTGTATACACCAGACAAAACTAGCCACTGTCATTCAGCATCTTGCCTTAGCCAAAGGAAAGTAATACATTTTGTTCCTTTCATGATGATGCCCTTCACTGGTCAGCCTTTCTAGTCACACTAATAAATAAGATTGTGTTTTGAGGAGCTAGTTTTCAATTAGCCACAGTGTCTTTCCTATGTGAGAACGGATAGCAAGAGCTCTATAATAATAGGATGTCAGAGCTGGAAAGCATCTTAAAGAGTTCGTCTGGTGATTCTAGTCCAACTTGAATGACATTTTATAGTTAAGGAGACATCAGACTAAAGCCAGGACTCATTCTCTCCTCCCCCAAGGCAGGGAGATGGATTTGTAGTGTTTTAAGGAAAGGCTCCTGGGACATTCATGTTAATATCCTGGAGAATGTTTATTTTACATTAATTTGTTTTTTAAACAAGTCCTACAGCTCAGCTCAATCCTCATTCTATAGCCCAGAGGTCAGGCTTGGTTTCACACTCACGGTTTCTCTGTGAAGAAGAGGGGGACCATGGCTCCTCAGGGAGGTAGTGAGAGCCCAGGGCCATGCTCTGCAGACCTAGAAGATGAAAACTGGACGGAATATAACTACTGAAATAAGGGGACTTCTAATTATGTTCAAATCACATTTGAAATAATAGAATTCTGCCAAGTGCAGATCATGCTGAAATCAATCTTTCATTTTGTAAGCCTGGAATGCATTATTTTTATCTTAATCACCTGCACCGAAGCTCCTCTTTTTGTATTTCTAGTTACTCATACAGCCTTATGATACCTTCTTATCTTTTTTTACCTCATCGACTTCTGTTTTTCAGGACTCTCAGCCTGAAGGGGGTTCAGGGTGAAGATAAGGCAGACAGAAACAGTTTTATAATAGAGAAAGGGCAAATATGTAACCATACATATTTGACTACATGTCAGTAACTAAGTGAACAAATCAGCGTATATGCATGTGGGCATTTGTTTCTTAACATGGCACTTGGTAGACCAGCCTGCCCAGCCATTTCGTTAGTGCATTTTTATGACAAACCATTGTGTTTCCTGGCAAAAGCTTCCTGATTACCTGTTTTCGGTTCACACTCTATCAAGTTCAAATTCTGTCTTTATCTTTTAGTGCACTCTCTAATTCTGCATAGATTAGTGACTCACAGACGTTTTGAAGTTGCAATAATTTGCCATTGTTTCCTTTCTGCCATACTGTTTCCCCTGTCCTTCCTGAAATATTTGGTGATGTAGGAGTCAAGTATTTGTGTTAGAAGTCTTGTATTCTGTAAACGAATAAAAATTGGGAGCTGAGAGCTTTCTGACATCCATTGATCATTAGAGGCGTTCCAAGGTATTGCCAAACCTGGTCGGAGAATCACTGACCTAGAAAAACAATTGAAAGGAGTAAGCAGTCTAGTAGGGTTTAGAATGACTACGTAGTTGCCTCGATGGCAGTGTTGTACAGTGGTGAACTGTTCACACTCCAGGGTCAGACCTGGGTTTGAATCTCTTTTTTTTTTTGTTTGTTTGTTTAGTTCAGATGTATTTCATGTGTCATAATATATTCACTATTTGACAGTATACAATTTGATGAGTTTTACTATATTCACAGAGTTGTGCAACCATCACCACTAATACCTGAACATTATCATCATCCCCCAAAGAGACTCTGTATCCATTAGCAGTCACCCCCAGCCTTCTCTTTCCCCAGCCCTTGGCAACCACTGATCTACCTTCTGTTTTTATGGATTGGCCTGTTCTGGGCATCGCATATAAAGAGAAGCATACAATTTTTAGCATGATGCTGTCAAAGCTCCTTTATGTTGTAGCATGTGTTAGTACTTTATTACTTTTTCTTGATGAATAATATTCCATTGTATGGACACACCACATTTGTTTATCCGTTCATCAATTGATGGACATTTGGACTATTTCTACCACTTGGCTATTATGAATGTTGCTGCCATGAACATTTGTGTACAGGTTTTTGAGTGAGCACATCTTCAGTTCTTCTAGATCACATGCTAACTCTATATTTAACCATTGGAAGAATTGCCAGACTATTTCCTAAAGCAGTTGCACCATTTTACATTTCCACCAGCAATGTATGAAGGTTCCAATATTTCCAAATCTTGGCTGTGACAGTTGCTACTTTTTTAAATTATAGTCATCCTGTTGTGTATGAAGTAGTAATATAGGCATCCCAATGAGTATGAAGTGGTGTTTCAGTGTGGTTTTGATTTGCATTTCCCTAATGGCTTATGATGTTGAATATCTTTTCATATACTTACTAATCATTTATTTGTAAATCATCTTTGGATAAATGTCTGTTCAGAGCCTTTGCCCATTTTCTTGGTCTTTTTATCGTTGAGTTTTAAGAGTTCTATATATTTCTAGACACTAGACACATGTCACATCTACTACCTGCAAGTATTTTTCCCCATTCTGTGAGTTGTATTATCACTTTCTTGATGGTTTGCAACACAGAAGTTTTAAATTTTGATGAAGTCCAATTTATCTATTTTTTCTTTGGTTGCTTGTACATTTGGTATCATGTAAGAAACCCTTGCTTAATTTAATTTCACAAATCTTTACACCTGTGTTTCCTTCCAAGAGTTTTATAGCCTCTACACTTTCATTTAGGTTGTTGATTTATTTTGAGTTAATTTTTTATATGGTGTGAAGTAGGGCTCTAACTTCATTCTCTTGCATGTGGTTATGGAGTTGTCCCAATACCATTTGTTGAAAAGATTATTCTTTCCCCACTGAGTGGACTTGGAATCCTTGTCAAAAGTCACTTTCCCATAAATATAGGAGAATATCAGTTTATTTCGGGATTCTGAGTTGTATTCTGGGTTTGAATCTTAGTTCTGCTACTTGCAAATAAGTGTGGTCTGGGACAAGTTACCTTTTTTTGGTAATAATACTACCTACCTCTTAGAGGATTTTTGTGAAAATTAAAGGAGATAATACATGTAAAGCATATTATTTAGTGTCTGGCACATAGTAAATGCCAGATAAATTTTAAGGTGAAAGGTGTTTAGATAATCAGGAAGGTAGTGAAAATGGGACATAGTTGAAAGGATGCTGAAATATTAGGAGTGACCAGAACAAGGTGGCCTCATAAATGAGAGATGAGATGAACAGATGTTTGAAGAAGTTGAAAAAAATATTCAGCTCCCCAGTCTCAGCTAAAGCAATTGTGATATGATGATAAAACAGAATAGAAACAGTATAGAAAAATTACTTACCATAAGCAACAAAACGTAACCATCTTCTATTCTTTGTAGCGCTGAAATTCGTTAAGGTGGGTTATTTTAGAGCACTAGTATTTGACTTTTTTCTGTCAAGCACTCTTTTTTTTCTTGCATTAAAATTTTTTTCACTTTTTATTTGCGAGAGAGCATGAGTGGGGGAGCAGGAAGAGGGAGAGGGAGGGAGAGAGAGAATCCCAAGCAGGCTCCTCACTGTCAACGCAGAGCCTGATGCAGGTCTCGAACCCATGAACTGTGAGATCATGACCTGAGCCAAAATGAAGAGTCAGTCACGCAACCAACTGACCCACCCAGGTGCCCCTGTCAGGGAATCTTTTGAGAACATTTTGAATGCTGTGGACAAACCTCTCCCCATGAGAATGCATATATGACAAACACACAACATTCTTCAAACAGTTCTAGGAGGTTCAGAAATCCCTGGTTAAAAATTCTATTTTGACCTTATTCAAGGCAATGCTGACCCATAGCATACTTTCCCAAGCTTACTTTCATAGTCAGGTTCATGTGTCACACTTACTCAGGAACAATATTTACGGTTTCAGGGAAATTCGAAGAGGTTTTCCGCTTGTATGGAAGGGTTTGTATGGCACCCTCCTAAGTAAGACTTAGAAGAGTACCACAAGTACTCGAATTGTTTTTGTATAGGTTTGAACGCATAGACATCTTCCAGCAATGCTTCTGACCAACTGTCATTTTTTAAAAAATTTTAATGTTTATTTATTTTTGAGAGAGAGACACACAGCTTGAGTGGGGGAGGGGCAGAGATTGAGGGAGACACAGAATCCGAACCAGGCTCAAGGCTCTGAGCTGTCAGCTCAGAGCTCCAATCAGGGCTCGAACTCATGAACCACGAGATCACGACCTGAGCTGAAAGTCGGACTTAACCGACTGAGCCACCCAAGTGCTCCTGACCAGCTGTCATTTTGGAGGGAGGCCTTACTCAATTCTCCCAGGTAGCTTTCAGCACAGACGTTGAAGAATGCAGACATGCATTCTGGAAGTGATATAGTAAGAGAAATGCAGTGTGAAGTAGAGTTGGGCTTAGAAGAAAAAGATATGATTCGGAGGGGACTTGGAATGAGAGGCAGATTCAGAGAAACTGAGGGGGACACAGAGAGACAAAAATAAAAGCGGAAACATGCTGTTTAGAAACCCTATTGTAAATAGACAAGATAAACTTCAGTGAAGGAAGAGGTGGGATGATTGAAATAAAGGCGTAAGGGAAGGAGCACAGGCGCTGGCATTAGATTGACCCAATGCTCTGGGTATGTATAATTCCTGGTTGATTTACTTAACAATGCTGAGCCCCAATTTCCTAACTATAATAGAGGCATGGTAGTACCTTCCTCACAGGATTCGCTTTTTCAGTTTTATGTATTTATTTTGAGAGAGAGAGAGAACAGGGGAGGAGCAGAGGGAGAGAGAGAGAACCCCAAGCAGGCACTGCACTCAGTGGGGAGCCTGACACGAGGCTCCATCTCACAAACCATGAGATCATGACCTGAGCTGAAATCAAGGGTCAGACGCTTAACGAACGGAGCCACCCAAATGCCCCTCCTCACAGGCTTCTTGATAGAATTTAATGAAATAATGTGTGTAAAGTGCCTAACAGTACTCAGCATACAGAAAGTGCTCAATAAATGCTCAGTCCCTTCTTCTGACTTGTACTTTAAGGGATCCTTCATTTAACGATTATTGAATACCTAGCATGTATGAGGCACCATGCTATGAATAAAATTTGAAATAGTCGATGCCCTCAAGGAGCAGGGAGAGTTAGCTGGAGACAGATATGTAAATGAAGTAAACCAGAGTGTTCTGGAAGCCACCAGTGGTTGTGGTGATAACCATGTCATTATCATTTACATGATAACCATGTAAATGAGAAGACTCCTAGGTTTCTAGGCTTGGATAGTGATATCAGATAGGGAAAATTGGAAGAAGAGCAGGTGTTTTGGGGATTTTTTGGGGATTGGGGGGAGAATAACAAGTTCATTTATGGACATGTTGAATTTGAGCAGTGGAGCTATCAAAGGCAGTGTTCCCACCCGGAACAAAAGTTGGAATCCATCATCTCTAACTAAAGTCTCTTCCAATTTTAAGATTCTGTGATATATGCACATTGTAATTGGTTTATCTTTTCATCTCTATAGGTGAAAGCTGATAGATAATATAAGCTATATATTGCCAGTCAACAATTTTGAGGCACTTGTAAATTATAAAATAAGAATACCACATGTCTCACGTTTTAAGAAAGTGGTTATCCAAACATCTGAACTTAACAGACCAACTGAGAGTGGCTGTTTTACAAAACGAGTCTCTACTTCTGCAGCCCAGTTTCCTATAGATTTTCCTTAAATAGCTAGTTAGGTTCGTGCACTTAAAAGGTTTGATGTAGAAACGGCTTTTAGGGATGGATCTACTGTACTTTTTTCACAAGGTATAATCGTACTCAGTGTTTAAGTATCCTGTGAGAAGAAGGCTAGGCAGAGGTCACTGATTGACAAAATCTGAACAAATATCAGTTGGAAAAATCAAAATTTTCCAGCCCTGGTGAGGGTCTCCAGGGCTAGTGAGATGACGAAGAAAAGTTATTCAAAAGCAAAAGATGTTTTTCTCTTTTCTATAAGTAGGATTAACATTTCCTGTCAATAAGATAGATTTGTCCTTAGTTAAGGCTAGCTTAGAACATTTTTGTGTGTTGGTTTTAATTAACAGAAGACCCGTGGCAATATCTGTATGTTTAGCTCAGAAATATCTGTGGGAGAAGAAATAGGTTGACAAAGAGATTAGTTTCATGTAAACTGGGTGACTTCTTTTACTCTCCGATGCACGTACCAAAATGAAGGCTACCAGATCTGAAAATTTCTGGCTTCTCACCTTGCTAATTTATATCTGGATGTTGATTTGCATCTTGTTACAGTTTAAGACACATGGGGAGGTGAACTCCATTACAGTAGGCTTGTGCTAATTCAGTGGGTGTCTGATAGTTAAATCTAGCTGAAACCACAAGGTCATATGTCATCATTATTGATCAGCTATTGCTGAGTTAGTTGAATAGTTGAAATGATTTCTCATTGAGCTTGATGAGATGAAGGGTTTTCTGGAGGTGAGGAAAGGAAGCGGATACTAGCATCATTTGTCTCTATTAGTTCAGTTTACTAGAAATGGGATAGGACAGGAATTTCCATGAGTGGTAACAGGAAGCAATTAAAGTTCACACTCTGAAGAACGTATTATTCTGCACCGAGAAGTACATTCCTCTGCAGCTCATTCTTGGTTTTTACACAGGCTCTCAGAATGTAATCATTTCAAGAGCCAGAGACTTAGCTTGAAATACGGCCTGATTTGCCTTCCACTTGATGTGAAATAGGTTCGGCCCCTGTATTTTACCTTGAAGTAAAATACAGATCTATATTGCAGAGTGGAGATTGAGAATTTTGCGTAGCCTCAGGCTCATCATAGTCCAGGACAAGGGACGGCAGTGGATAATATGTGACCGGCATGAGCCAGTATTGTGAGCTGGACTAGTAATGTTGACCAGTAAACCAGGACTCAGAGGTGGCCACTTGGTTCTCTTTATTGGTGCAGGAAAGTAAACTCAAACATTTGTCAACCACAAGGTGTGAAGGGGAGAAAGGCTTTTTGATTAACGCCCAGATCGATCGCTTTGCGATTGCTCCAGCATCGCTGGGGAGTCTAGCATGTAAAGCTTCCATTGGTTAGTGTATAAATAAGCTACAACCACTTTTCCTTTGGAAATTCTTAGTGACTCTTGCTTTGTATTCCTTGCAGGTGAAAGCCCAGCCTCTGTGGTTCTTAATGCCCCAGCAGGATTCTTTTCACTAAAGATGGAAACACTGGAGTCTGAATTGACCTGTCCAATCTGCCTAGAATTGTTTGAAGACCCCCTTCTGCTCCCCTGTGCCCATAGCCTCTGCTTCAGCTGTGCCCATCGAATCTTGGTCTCAAGCTGCAGCTCTGGTGAATCCATTGAACCCATTACCGCTTTCCAGTGTCCGACGTGCAGGTATGTTATCTCGCTGAACCACCGGGGCCTGGACGGCCTCAAGAGGAATGTGACTCTGCAGAACATTATTGATCGCTTCCAGAAGGCTTCCGTCAGTGGACCCAATTCCCCAAGTGAGAGCCGCCGGGAGAGGACTTACAGGCCCAGCACTGCCATGTCTGGTGAGCGAATTGCTTGCCAATTCTGTGAGCAGGACCCGCCAAGGGATGCAGTGAAAACATGCATCACATGTGAGGTCTCCTACTGTGACCGTTGCCTGCGGGCCACACACCCCAACAAGAAACCTTTCACCAGCCACCGCCTGGTGGAGCCAGTGCCAGACACACATCTTCGAGGGATCACCTGCCTGGACCATGAGAATGAGAAAGTGAACATGTATTGTGTATCTGATGACCAATTGATCTGTGCCTTATGCAAACTGGTGGGACGTCATCGAGACCATCAGGTCGCGTCCCTGAATGACCGATTTGAGAAACTCAAGGTAAGGGATCTGGGACATATCCCTTACCCAACTTGGTCTCTTTACACACAGTTGTACAGTTAGCAAGATCCCTAATAAAGCTAGGTCCACTTTTCCTATATGACAAGTCAGTACGCTCCAAGTTGTTCTCATGAGGAATAGCCTCTGCTTACTTGCAAGCTCTCACTGGAACCTGTTCCATCCGTTGTGTAAACCTCCTTGCATTCATTCACCTCTGGCCAGTTCTGGATGGGTTAGCCCCTGGCCCACCACACCAGTAGTCCATCCAGGGAAACAACGCCATCTCTCCTCTCTCAGTGACATATTGCATACTACATATCTTTGTCATGATCTTTCCACCTCTTCTTTTAAGTATGTGAGCACCTGTGTGGGTGTGCTCTAATTAGCACGTGTGCTGATATGCATGTGTATGGGCATAGCAGCAGGAAGGTTGGGTATGTCTCTGTGGAGGTGTGAGTGGAGGTGTCTGAGTGTATCTATATGGAGGTGAGAGATTTTTGTGGATGACAGTGGTGTATGTGTTTGCACGCTCAGTACACTAAAGCAACAAACGTTTGGTATTGGCCGCTTGCTACAAATTGCCATCAAGCCCTTAACATGGGGCTAATTCTAAGCCTGCCTTAAAAAAAAACCAAAACAAAACACACAAACAGGCAGAAAAGGAACCTCAGTTTACCACGAAGTCAAGAGGGATAATCAAATATCGGACCCAAAAAATTTAAGCTGAAGGCAATAAATATTTAATCCAGTATCAGATTTTGTGCCAGTGTTCATTTTTGTGGGTTGCAGACTGAAGCACTTGGTTGCATTCCTAGTCTTTCATTTGCGTTCAATGGACAGAGTATTCTGAAGTGGTTGTGCCATATGATATTTATGTGCAAGTCTCAGTGCCTATTTTGTAAAACCTTACTACCTCACGTTGATGTTAACAGTGTCAGCTCCGGCCATTTGTCTTTTTTTTTTTTTAATTTTTTTAATGTTTATTTCTTTTTGAGAGCAAGAGAGAGCAAGTGGGAGAGGGGCAGACAGAGAGAGGGAGATACAGAATCCAAATAGGCTCCAGGTTCTGAGCTGTCAGCACAGAGCCCCACTCAGGGCTTGAACTCACGACCCATGAGGTCATGACCTGAGCTGAAGTCAGACACTTCACCAACTGAGCCACCCAGGTGCCCCTCACCCCCCGGCCAATTGTCTTATTACCATTGCCTGTCTGCTGTGTGGTTTAACTTCTCTTAAGAAGGGAGCTATTTAGCAGAAATTCCAGAAAAGTAAAATGTTTAAATGACTGATAAAGTTACTACCCCCAAATAGGGACTGGATATATAAGCCAGTTTGGAAGGAAGACCCACATAGGATGGAAGGAGGGCAAGAAGGTAGCGGAGATTTTCCTCTTGCCATGCTCTGAAAAAGTCAGGGTAACTTATCTGAAAAGTTTATGAAGCGGTGATGCCTCGGTGGCTCGGTTAAGAGTCCGACTCTTGATTTCAGCTCGGGTCATGATCTCATGGTTCATGAGTTCGAGCCCTGCTGTCAGTGCAGAGCCTGCTTGGGATTCTCTCTCTGCCCCACCCTCTCTTTTTTACAAAATAAATAAATAAACTTAAAAAATAAGTACAAATTTTATGAAGTTGGTGAAAGTAGCAATACTCAGAACAGGATATCTTTTCCCTTCTGTAATTTGTTGCAGGTAATATCGAGAGCAGTCACTTTGACAATGGTTTGTGCCTTTTTTGGTTTTTATTTATATCTAATATTTACAAATTTGTACAAAGCTCAGTGTTTATCTGTTGCTTTCACTCAATGAGAATGATATTCTTCAGAGAGGAATAACTGCAGAGATAACTGCAGAGAGGACTAATCTCATTGACTTCAGTTTTTGGAATCCTAAGATACTAGGCCTTGCTCTTGGTCTAGTTGAAGCCTTCCACTTTAATGTGTTGTAAACTAAGACTTTGATAGGTTAAGTGATTTGGTCAAAGTCACAGAATTGGAACTGGAACTCAGTTTCTAGACGCTGACTTAAGTATCTTTTCTACTATGGCCTGCTGCCTTTGTTTTGGACCTAAGTTTTGTCCATGAAATGCAATTGGAAACTTACCTCTATGCTCTGGCAATTGAACATTTCATGGGTCACAGATAAGCGATTAACAGCATGGGCGGAGGGAAGGACATACTGTATAAACTTACAGCCTCATAATGGCAAGAGATGGGGGTGGGACTGCAGGAAGAGTGGGGGATATGGAGAGGATGGAACATTCTCTGCCAAATATTTGCAGGTGTTGGAACTATAATAAGGCATTGGCCTTGAGAAATACTCCAAACAGAAAAATCTGTATCCATATGTACGGTTGAGATAACAAAAGACTGGATAGAATAAGCCTGTATCTCCAGAACACCAGCTTTTTGAAAACATGAAAACATTGGATGATTGATTAGATATTTGGCACCATGCAGCTACAGGCCTAAGTCTCCAGGCTGGGATGGAGCACAAAAGTATTTTACCAAAAAAATACTGTAGTCTGTAACTAATCAGAAATTTTTGGAGAAAGAAAGGCCAGATTTTGAATTGTTCCCCTTTAATATTTTTAGGAAATGTGCAGAAAATTCTGATTATAAATTAAGTGGAAACTTCTTTTGCTCATGTTTGGACCGAGAGTGGAAACACATGAATCATTCCCAACCGTGTGGTTTGTTATGTTGTCTGGAACATCTTGGACTTTGGGGAGGGAGAGGTGGTGTGTGTGTGTGTGTGTGTGTGTGTGTTGGATGTGTGGGGATCACTCTGGTTTGGTTTCCAAGTATAAAAGGCTATTAGTTCTCTACATTAAGTGGAGAGGAAATCTGACTTATAGTGTCACATATACTCACTTCGATAGATTCCTTTTAAGTTAGAAAAGCATTTAGAATTCTCCCCTTAATCTGTTGGATTCTTTCCCCAGGAGAAAGGAGAAAGCTGTTTGTCAGAAGCTACAGGGGAGATGGCCTGGGGCATAGTCTGCTGGCCCTGAGGGGAGCACGGGAGTCTTACAGGAGAAGCGGAAGGATGATAGTATATATATCTAGGGGTTTTATTTTCTGGCCAGTAAGTGAATTGTGTTTATTTGTTGTTGTTTTTTAAAATGTTTATTCATTTTTGAGAGACAGAGAGACACAGAGCACAAGCTGGGGAAGGGCAGAGAGAGGGAGACACAGGATCTGAAGCAGGCTCCAGGCTCTGAGCTGTCAGCACAGAGCCCGACTCGGGGCTTGAACCCACAAACCGCGAGATCATGACCTGAGCCGAAGTCGGATGCTCAACCGACTGAGCCACCCAGGTGCCCCTAATTGCTCTAGAGCTTCATTTTTGGCCTACATAACTACCCTTTTTGTACTAACCTCCCTGAGTCAGAATAGTGGTCTCTAGTATTTATTTGTTTGATAAAGAATAAACAAACTGTTACCTTATAAAATGAAAAGTCAGAATAACCAGAGGCCAGCGTGTTTTCTTAACATATACCCAAAATGGATTAGAGGGTTTGGGATACTTAACTCTGGTTTATTATCCTTATTTAGTTGTCCATTCTAACTACTTGTCCTTCAGAAGGCTTCTTACTAGGGGTTCAATTAAATTCTTCAATTTCAAAGAATAATTTTGTTCATGGCAGTTATTACAATAGTAAGGCCTATCAGAGTAATTATTTTCTCCATTACTTCTTTTCATTTACTAGGCCCAATATATAATCTCAGCTTGTGATATGTGCCCTGTATCTATAAAAATGCTTCACATATTAGAGTTTTCATTGTCATGAGTTTCTCCCCTTAGAAAAGAATGATATTATTGCATTAATAAGTGTTGGCTTTATAAAAAGAGGTCAGGTTTCAATGGCTCTGTATTGATGACAGATCTCAACTGGTTATCCGAAGTCTCGTACCATTCAGTTTCCGTGCTGCCGATCTATCTTTCCCTGCTACCGCTCTCAGACATGCTACCTTCATCTGCCCAGACTAGTCTCCTAACAGTGTGCTAGACATCCCATTCTTTCTCTGTTTTAACTCTTAACATTGACTCACGCTCTTCTCTTGACCTCCTGAGGAATCCCACCTACTCTGTAGTTCTCAACTGAACCTGTACAAGGCCACTCCAACACATCCCAACAGTACCGTACATTCTTCGGGGCCAGGCACAATGTCTTTGATTTCCTTAGTATTCTTCCTACTGTCTTGCACACATGGTAAGTATATGCCCAAGAAATCCAAATGAATTAAATCTTTCTACTGGATCTGCAGGAAGTATGCCAGCGTCTCTAGCTTGATTTAGATCTCATCTTGTAAGATGGAAATCTGTCTTGCCATTATGACTACTTTAGAAGTCTGAAGAGAATCTCCTATGCACTACTGATAATGTTCAAAGCCACAGTGTTAGCAAAAGTATGGCATATCCTTAATTCTAAGTGCCTATTCATTTGAATTGCTGGATTTTCCAACTGCCTAACCCTATGGTGACATCTGTATAAATCAGATGCGATTATTGTAATTCTCTTTGAGAATGATGTCTTCACATTTCCATGCCCACAGCCTGCCAAAAATATAGCTGATGAAAACCAGGGGGGAATAGAGGAATTTCCTGAAAGGAATAAACAAGCACATTTTCTTTTTCTCATTACATTTCCACAAATTCATTACTACAAATAATTCTTAAAAGCAGTTATATTTACATATCAGGGATCTATCTTGTTGTTATAAAATATGACCTACTACAGTAAGCTTTTTGTTATGGGAAAGTAAAACACAGACACACAGACACAGACACACACACACACACACACACACACACACAGAAAGAGAAGCTGAGACAGAGTGCTAAAGATTGCTAGACAAAGAGAAGGGAGATATGAGACTTGGAGAATGTTCAAAGGAAAGCCACAATGAGAGTTAAAAGGTTGGAAAATATGATATTCTAGAATCTTATCAGAGCTGATTACTTGCCCTTCTTCCTACTCTGTCGCTCTGTCATCCACCCACCCATTCTCACTCAGACACCGCCTTCTCCCAGTCATTTGTCTGCTCACCCACTTGACACCCACTTTTCTGTCTGCCAAGACAGATGCCCTCTCAACTTATCTACCAATGGGCATTTGACAGTTTCAGAACCAGCATACCGATTCATATAAGAGAAAGAAAGAAATCTCTTTATGAAGGCCTGGGTTGAGAGAGCGTGTATTTGCATACATATGTACGTGTCACCATATAGGAGTGTGTGTATTTATGCATAGCTGAGTGTCTGAGAATGACTCTGTTTGTATATCTATGTATATCTATAAATGTGTGTCACTGCATGTGAGGCAGAGAGAGCATCTGTGTTAATCTTCTGTGGGCCTATCTGTGGATAAGTTGGGTATGAGGGAGTCATGAGTGTAAGGCCGTGAGTATGGTCCCCTTAAGAAGGGTTATGGCCTCAGTAGAACCTATCCTGAGACTAAGGGTCTCCCTGTTAAATGAGCCATATCATAAGACCTCATGATAAGAAAAACTTTCAGTGAGACCAGGTTGGTTTACCATAGGTGAGGGAACAAAAAAAGTTGTTCCTCAGTTTCACTTGCTTAGGTACTGAGTCACTGTAGTGAAATGTAATATGAGCAAAGCATTCGAGTCCAGATTTGCACTCTCTTAAGATATGGTGGTGGACACGTATGTATGGGGGTAAGGGTAGTATCTGTCATGGGGTTTCTAAACTAGCCAAACTAGCCTTCAACTCATGATCATAAAATCATTCTTGCTTGTAGTTCTGGCTTCTCTGTGGTCTCGTAATTGTCCAAGACTTGCTCACCGTTACTTATACTATCAAATCTCTACGTGTTTTGGGGGGGGCGGTGGATAAAAATGCATTTATTCCATCTCTACTCAAACTGTGTACTAACACTCATCTGAATTCCTGTTCTTTTCCCTCTAATAATTATATTGATTATCTGGCTCTGTTCTCCTAGAGCATTACTGTGTTGGAAGATGTTTTCTATTGTTTTTTTATAGGTTTGAGAGCAAGCTTAGCAAGTGGATACCCTTGTTATCTGTGCTGTTATCTCTCTGTTTTTGTTGTTTCTTTTGTCCCAAGTCTTCTCCCCTAATATCTGCAGGGAGCTAACAATCATCAGTCTGAGCACAACTTACAAAATGTTGACTCAGAGATCGATTCCCAGGAGGATGAAAATCCTGTCTATTCTTATTGGGCAAAGGTACATATTACAGAAATATAAAATAGGTGAGAAAAGAATTATTAAACCCAAAGAAGTGAATTTGAAAGGGGAAAATGTGGGGCGCCTGGGTGGCTCAGTCGGTTAAGCGTCCGGCTTCGGCTCAGGTCACGATCTCGTGGTTGGTGGGTTCGAGCCCCGCGTCGGGCTCTGTGCTGACAGCTCAGAACCTGGAGCCTGCTTCGGATTCTGTGTCTCCCTCTCTCTCTGACCCTCCCTTGTTCGCACTCTGTCTCTCTCTCTCTCTCAAAAATAAATAAACATTAAAAAAAAAGAAAGGGGAAAATGTGATACTGACATGCAAGTTCTTGAAGGGTTGATATAATGAGGTAATGTGTTGTTATTTATCTCCCCTGAAGACAGACCAGATAATAACTTAAACCGTAGCACCAGGGATCGAGGTCAGGGATTCATTCATTCATTTAACAAACAACTCATGAACACTCATTTTGTTTACTGAACACTTACACTGTTCAAGTCATTGTGGTTGGAGCTGGGGACACAGGAAATGAGGCACAGTCCCTGCCCTGGGGAGCTTTGAACTTGGTAAGAGAGACAGGGAAGTACATCAGAAATTCCAAGCAGCATGGTAAGTGCCATGACATGAAGCACAGAGGAAGAATCAGGGAAAGGAAGTCATTGAGCTCCAAACAGGGAACCAGGAATGAGTTTGTTCAGAGAAGAGGGTCAGACTAGAGAGAGACTGAAGGACGGATTGATAAGACTTGGTGAATGACTGTGTGGTTACAGAGGATGGAGAGAAAGAAGTAAATGATTTTGGAGTATGAGATGTCTTGAAGAACAGTGGATTGGGGATAGAAAAGGGGGAATTAGGGAGGGGCTGGCAGTTTGGGTGGGATGATTTAACTTCACATTTGAGTTTAATATGATCGTGGGTCATCCAACGTGCGTTCACTCATCCAACATTTCCTGACCACCTATTAGATGTCAAGAATCAGAAGGGATGTTGGGGTTATAGTGATAAAGACAGCACAGTCCCAACCCTGGTGGAGCTTTCAGCTTACTGTGGGGTGACAGAGAGTTAAGGACACAGTTACAAGACTGTGTGGTGAGTTTTGTGACCGTGGAAGCACAAGGGATTGAGAGAGAGCACAGGAGGGACATCAAAAGAGACTTTGGGCAGGGGGTTGGATGCCCAGTGGGGGGACAAGGATGGAGTAAGGAGCCCCTGCTCCAGCAGAGAGAAAACAGTTTGCTCAGATATCTGGAGGAGAGAAAGCACGGGGTACTCTCAGAATCGAAAGGGCAAATGTTCTAGAAGGAGTTGAAATTCAGGCCTTTGTGGTGGCTGAAAGATCAGGGCTAGAGACATTAGATTGAATGCTTTTAGCATGGAGGTAGAGGCATGCAGTGGTGAGCTGAGTGAGGGCCCAGAACTGAGCCTTGCAGCACACTCAAGGTCTAGAAGGTAGATCTGAAGGAAGAGCAGGTGAAGGAGAAAGAGGAGGATGTGCATGACAGGCAGGAACTGAAGAGGAACAGTTCAAGCAGAATACAATATTGAGGACTCCAGAAAAGCAGAGTTGGCTTTGGCTCACTGTTCCGTTATCAAAATAAACACTGGATTTAGGTTTTTAGTACAGGTTTTCTTTTAGAGGGTCCAAATAACAATGTACGCATTTATGCTAGGGATTTAACCATGCTGTGCACCTGAAGAGAGGGGAAAGAAAAAAATGCAGGATCATCCATGTAACATTCCTGATAAGAGCCCAATGGGAGGCATGGGTCTTTGCTGAATGATTTCAGAACATTCTAGAAAGAAGAGGGTTGGCCACCTGGTTCACCTGGCTTGATGACCAGTCTGGTAATTCTCTAACAAACCTCGAGTAGACCTCGCACATCCAGTAAATCACCTGTATCTCATTCTGGGACATAGCCCCATGCCTGTATAACAGCAAATGCATGTTTGGGGAAGGAAGACACTCCGGCATAAGGGTGTGGGCTTCAGTTGGTGGACCAGATGGTGTGTTCTGCTGTTGAAAGGCCATATGTAATTGATACATAAAGTGACAGACTGAAGCGAAAGCAAAGTAAGTATTTTAAGACAAGCCGTTAAAAAAAGAAAGCAGAATGTGACCCCAAAAATGTGCTAAGATTTTTGGCTACTGGCTTTTGGAATAGCTGGGAACATCAGTGAGCAGACAGGATGTCAGAAAAAGAGCATGTCGATAAATAGTAACAGGGTCACTGGCTCAGATCATTTTTAAAGATGACGTTGTCTTCTGCGGATTGGGGAAGACTCCAGTTTGGGGTACATCGGCCTTTCTTCCCTTCCCTCCTCCCCCTGCCCCCCAAAGTTCAATTCCCACGTCAAAACAGTTGGGATCTTGTGTAGATTTAAATAATGTTTCCTTGGTACCTTTTAGAAAGCCAAAGACCATACAGGCATTTGGTGGCAATACTACATGTTTAAATAGAACAAACGGAAAGGCTTCATACCTTTTTTAAGCTTGGAGACTCGCTGTGGCAGGTAGGTGTGTGTAAGTGTGCTCATGTATGTGTGAATACATGTGTCTCCACAGAGCATGACAGGTGGCGATCGTGGTCGAGAGTGTGTGCCATCAGGGGAGTCTCTGGCTTGAAGGAGGAGGTGGTGTTTTGCCATGTAGCTTGGTTTCTTGAGGGAGCCAATAGGAAAGTTATCTGAAACCACCTGTGTCTTAGAGAAATGAAAAAAAAAAGCCCAGCAGTTATCTGAGAGGGTTAAAGAAGCCATTTCTTCTTATGGGATGCTATCTGGAAGAATAGCCTGGGCCTAGTTTCTCAGAAATGGCAAACATTTTCCTCCTTGTGAAGGGTATAACAGAACACAAAGAGGTCAAGTGTATATGATACAAATGAAGTGGAAGTTAGATAAAAATGGAATCGGTGTTGACCTCCAGTTTAGCTCACTTGGGCCTTTTAAAATCTCAATTATGCAAATCAGCCAAATATTCCCCTCACGTTGTGCCATTGAGACGCATGTACAATTTTGTGAAAGCTGTAATGATGGAGTTATCCGTAGGTGAAGAGGGTCTCAGTTTCATAGTGCAAATGGCTTCTCTAACCCTCACACAGGGGGAAGCACGGAAGGACCCAGAGGTAACCTCCTGCAAGCAGGAAATGGGAGCTTCATCCTGCTGCCCTGCCAACCTCCTGTCCTCATTTCCTCCCAGCAGATATCTCCATTCCAATCTCCCCTGCCACTTTGGCTCTCCCTTTATCATCGTTCAACTGTTCTAGAAAGCTGCAGTAAACTAGGCCTGGACACAGGGAGCCTGGCCCAGTGATTAATTGGACAGCACAAGAGAAGAGCAAAACAAACCAATTTTTAAAGGCCAAATCACAAAACACAACCACAAAGAGTTATGTTTAGTTTTACATATAGAGACTGTATAATCACACACACACATACACACACACACAGCCACATGCATGCCCACCCAGGCACATACACACGTGTATTCTCTTGGTCTGCTCCGCCAGAGGATAGGCAAGATAATTACTTGGCCAAATCAATGAAATCACTCAAGCCTAGAGTGGTCCAGAATTTCTAGTTCTAAGTGATTTGTCAGTGCGAGGCATGATAAGGAAGGGTGAGGAAAATAGACTGCATAATTGTATCAATCCTCTACTTCCCTTGGCATATGTTCATTATTGAGAATCAATTCCAGTTTGAGAGGAGGCTTTAATTCCTTGTAAATGAATAGGAAGTGAGTAAGTAAATGTTCGGGGTTTTCCTCAAATTATGTCTCGTAATGTAAGAAAACAGTGGCAAAAAGCCATCAACAGATGGTGTTTTCATTAGCCAGAGATTTATTTTTTCAAAGCATTTTCATATTAATGAAGTAAGGTGGAAATTAGAGTCATCTCGTCAGTTCTAGTTCTGTGTTGTTAAAATATGCTGGTGTTCTACAAATTGCTAGGAGGCCAGAGCAAAATAACCATTTGCCATAATTTCGTGATGGTAACCCAAGGTCCATCGTCTAACCAGACCCCAAATTATGTGTTCAGCCCTAATTTTTGTTTTCAGTGGCTTTACAGAAACTGTGAGTCTCTGTTCTGGGCCATAAATGAGGAACACACAGATCTTGGTCCTGCTCTGTACTTTGAATTATTAATAGGATGTTTGTTTCATGACAAGCGTTGCAACAGGTTGCATGTACTTGTTAGAAAATCTTTTCCCCATGGAATCCTAAGTTTGAATGGAAACACAACACAGTTTGAAACACGGCTTCTAATACTGTGTCTGCTCTTAGTTCATCAATCTACATTACGTTTACCTAATATGTCAATCTACTAGATGGTGATACATGGGTTTTCCATTGATCTAGGAATCGGGACCACTGTGCTAGTGAAAGTCATAAACTGATTGAGCCCGTTACCAATGCCCACTCTCTAACCTAAGCCGGACCCTTTCATCAAACCGGAGCTCTATCTTATTCACGCCCCAGCCAAATTTTTGAAGAGGAGTACAGACTGGCAGCCTCCACATCATCGCTACTGACGTACTCCCTAACTGTGCATTTTGGCATTTGCTTCCAACACTCTACTGAAACTCCTTTTTCAAAGGTCACCAGTGACTTCTAATTATCATATCCAACTGTCTTTTATTAGTCCTCCTATTTCTTGCACTCTCTGCATATGTGAAAGTGACAGATTCCTTCTTGAAACATGTTTCTCTCGATTATCCTCTCAGTTTGGCCCAGACCTGCATTACCAACTGCCTTGAATATTGCAGCATCCTCTTAACCAGTGTCCCTGCCCCTAGGCTCTTCCATTTCAGTCTGCCCCACATATTTCTGACACGTTGATCTCATAAACGCAGCCCTGATTATGTCATTGTCTTACTCAAAAGCCTTTGGTAAGTCCCTACTGCTAAAGAATAAAAGGAGGTACAGACTCCTCACCTAGGCATTCAAGATCTTGAAAACAGCACCTCCACCTCCATTTCCAACCTTGTCCCCCACTACTGTCTTGTACCCTCTCTTGTAGCCCAAGTCAACTTCTCTTCCCTGAACATGTCCCTATACTTTATTCCCTTTTACTCATGTTATTCCTCGTGCCTGGAACACCCTGTCCCCCTCCATCTCTGTTTGTTAGAATCCTGCTTATCCTTCAAGATCCACCTTAATGTCACCTCCTCTTTCTCTTTGAATTCACTGCACCTTCAACAGAGTAGGTACTCATTACCTTTTGTTGTATTAAATCTTTGAACTACTGCCATTTCTTTTTTTTTTTTCTCGTGATATCTACTTAGCTTAGAGATCATGTCCAAACCAACAATTGCTGCCCTTCTTTTCCCTTCTCCATTCTCTTTGCCCTTGCTAGGAGAAGGCCATGGATTGAGATGGTTGTGAAGTTAAAGAGGGTCAGGGGAGACACTGTGCCCAAGCCAAGAACAATGGAATAAATGGGGAAAAATCACTTCCATGGGAATAAAGCCAAAGAAACTAAGAGAGATCTGGCAAGAGGGAAGGGAAGATTAAGCTGGTTCTCATAATCCGATTTGAGGACAAGTGATCTCAGACTGCCCATCATAGAAATACGTATATCCATGGGAATACATCCTCTGGGATGGACTCCTGGGACAGTGCCAAGAATACTAAGGAGCCACAGCTACTTAGTAGACAAGAAAGGGGCCAAGTACATGAGTCCTCTCCCCCTTCTCGCACTCCCCTTTGCTCCCCCCTCCATTCCCTCGTATGGAAAACATGAACTTTGAACACTACAAACCGAAGGAGCCATGGAGACCGCAATGAAGCAATGTACACAACCAAAGGAAGGAATGTTAGCAGAGGAAGGGCCAAGAAGTTGGGGTATTTGGAACAGATTTTGTGGGGGTGTTGGGATGGTGAGTGAGAGAGAGAGGAGTGGATTTTGGGACTAGTCCTAGAGGAGAAGGAGCCACCAAAGCTGAAAACTTGGGAATGGGGAGGAATATAAAAGCCTGTTATCAACCAAGATAAAGAACATTCTGTTTTTTCACATAAGGAATGAAAATGGGAGGGAGGTGCCTGCCCAACTGAAAATACGCTAAGAGTTCTGAGTGCTGTTGTAGTTCTGTTATATTCAACAGATTTGCACGGTGCTTCCAATGCACATCTAAGAAGATCTATGTACCAGTAAGCAATGACGAACAATGGATATCCTATCTTGATATGGCCAGGAGTTGGCATTTTGAAGTCTACCATCTCCATGGGCTATTCCTTAGGGCCAAAGAAGGAGAGCTATGAGATACAATGCTTAATTTTTTTTATAATTAAAAAAATTTCCTTAAAATGTGTATTTTTGAGAGAGAGAGAGAGAGAGAGAGAGAGAGAGAGAGAGAGAATGTGAGTGGGGGAGGGACAGAGAGAGAGGGAACCCAAGCAGGTTCCAGGCTCTCAGCTGTCAGCACAGAGCCTGACACGGGGCTCCAACTCATGAGCCGCGAGAGCATGACCTGAGCCAAAGTCGGAAGCTTAACCAACTGAGCCACCCAGGTTCCCCATACAATGTTTGATTTTGGTGAATCTTACACTTAATTAAATACCATCTTTTTTTTCCTGAGGAAACCTACTGATAAATCTAAAATGGTTTCAATAAAAAGACCAAAAAAAAAATCACAAATACTTGGAAAAAGCTGTGACTGAGGCAAGAAACCTGGGTTCTAGTCCCAGCTTTGTCACATACTAATTATAGAACTGTGAAGGACATGTTACCCCCATTCTGAAGCTCAGTTCTCATCTGTAAGATGCTGACATATCCTACCTCCTGGATTGTTATGGTTACTAAATGGTATATATGAAAATGCCTAGCATAGTGTCTGGCAAGTACTGATTGTTCAATAAATTATAGTTCCCTTTGTCTACTCATATGTAAGAGAGAATAATACCTATTCATATGCCACTGGGTTACTATGAAGACAAAGTCCTATGAAATACTTTAAAAAGTTAAAAATATTATAGAAAACATAAAATTGCCTTAATATCATGAAATTCTACATCCATGAAGTCACGAATGTCATCTTTTCCCCAATACTGAGAGCCTGGAGCAAAAAGGTACAGTGTTATTAATTAGCACCTAGAACAATGCTTGGCCCATAACAAGTGCTCAGTGAATCTTTGAAATGTTTGTCAACTGACCAAATGATCTCCGCATAATGTTGGTTCTCCAGCTCATTGAACATTTCTTATTTTTTCCCCTTTTCCCTGTTTCCCAATGGCTTCATACTCTGCGATGGCAGCAAACTCTGGAGATGAACCTCACCAACCTGGTTAAGCGCAACAGTGAACTAGAAAATCAAATGGCCAAACTAATACAGATCTGCCAGCAAGTTGAGGTACGTAACAGAAACATTTGCATTTCCTTCAGAGGACCTGAATCAGGTGATCATTTGGGGAGCCCTCAAGTTTTGTCAGTGTGCAGCTCAACCATTTGGAATGAAAGTTCTGGGGAAGTCTCTTCCCTTTAGGATGCTTGTTCCAAGAAAAGCGGCAGATAGCTATTATTTACACAAAAACAGATAGGTAGTGGCAGTGGATTGGGGAGACAGCAGTCCAGGGGGTAATCCCTTCTTTCCAAGCAGCAGGCCATAGGAGAATTCCACATGAAGTGTGTTTCTTCTTCATCAAATTGGACATCTTAGCTCCCTAAGGACATCTCTGGGGTGTCACAGGGGCAGCTGGGAATCCTGGGTCCTCGGCGTAGGGTCAGGTTCATTCCATGCAATATCGTGTCTGCAATAGTATTATCAGGACTGCTCCTCCTCTTCCTAGCCTCTCCTCCCTTTGTCCTCACACACCTCACTTGGTCCTCACTCATCACCTTGCCACTTACTCTTGTCATCAATAAATGAGATCTCTGTTCGAGTTGTCTGTGAATTATAAAGTGTCATACAAGTATAAGGTTTTCGAAACTTGTACCTACATGAAATCTACATCAATAGAGCAGAGCTTACAAGAGGAGTCAGTCTCTTCATAAGTGGATATAATAAAAGAAAGATGTTATTTCTCTCTCTTTCTCAAGAACATGGAACTTCAGCTGTAACATTTGTTTTTGGGTTGATTTTGTTAAAGAGGCAATTGTAGGGCTTAAAGTCTAAACAGGGTCGGGTAAAATGTTATAGGACTCTTCCTGGGCAGTGACAGGATAAAAAGGTTTCTAATTCTATTTACAACCTGATACTCTAGTTCTAATCTTACTCGTGTGACAGATAAATGTAATGGTTCAAGTTAAATCCCACCTAGGGATTTCTATTTAAGAGAGTAGGAGAATCTTTTTGTAAGAAGAATCTTATATGAGTAACCACTCCTGATTGTTTGGATTTCTTAAAGTATTGCATTTCTTAAAAACAGATTTTTTTTAATGTTGGGGTGCCTGGGTAGCTCAGTCAATTGAGCCTCCGACTCTTAACTTTGACTCAGGTCATGATCTCACAGTTCATGGGTTCAAGCCCTGCATCAGGCTCTGCACTGACAGCACGGAACCTGCTTGGGTTTCTGTCTCCCTCTCTCTTTTCACCTCCCCTGCTTGCTCTCTATCTCTCTCTCAAAAAATAAGTAAAAATACAATTTTAAAAAAATTTTAAATGTTTATTTTTGAGAGATAGAGAGAGATGGAGCGTGAACAGGTGAGGGGCAGATAGAGAGGGAGACACAGACTCCAAAGCAGGCTCTAGGCTCTGAGCTGTCAGCACAGAGCCTGACGTGGGGCTTGAACTCACAAACCGTGAGATCATGACCCAAGCAGAAGTCGGATGCTTAACTGACTGAGCCACCCAGGCGCTCCTAAAGTATTACACTTCTTAAAGTGGGGTGTACTTGGATGATGAGTATACCATGGCAATTTAATCCCTGCTGGACACTCCCATTTGTGGAAGAGAGTGGTGCTATATGGAGGGTACATAGGATACCAGGTGCAAGACTGTGGAATGTAGTGGGAAATGTAGGGAGAAGCCCAAGGAATGGAAAGAAAGAATCCTGGAACGTAAGTTGCAAAGCTGGGTTTTAGACTTGACTCTGCCATTCACTGGTAATATGAATTTGTGTTAAGTCATTTAGCCTCTCAGCTTCAGTGTCCCTACCTGTAAAATAAGAGCTTGAACTGACTACATGACCTACATGTGTCTTGCAGACTTCACAGGTCATGATTCTGTGAATGGTTACTTTCTTTATTCTCTTCTTTTGCTCTTTGATTTCATCCTTTACAAGTGGGGAGAAACAAAACAGAAGGCATTTTAGAGTGCTTTTCAGCTAGTCAGAATCCCTCTGTGTTCCACTCAATCAAAGCTCCTGATTATGCTGCTAGATTACGGTATGAGAAACCCACACTGGTGAAGAGACAAGGAAGCATTGTAAGCAGGAGACAAGATAAGGAATCCCTTGGCTTAGAGTTTTCAGTGATTGAGGGCAGGGTAACGGCTAATAGTGAATAAAATGTGGTTAGAAATTATAATTATCACCTTCCTCATTCTCATCAAAAAGACTATCAAATATAGTGTCTGAGTTGTACTCAAATTAGCCAGGTAAGCAGTTTATTCTCATTGCTTATTCATCCTAAGACCTAACATTTTATCATCCCACCCCTGGGAAGTATATTGCTCTGACCAGCCTCACCCAAACCCAGCCCTGTTGTGGCCTTTCCCAGCCCACTGCACCCATCAAACCTCTGTATGCAGGGCCCCACTCTTTTCAAGTAGCAAGGAGCTAGTCTCGTAAAACAATGCATCATTGTGTTAATAGAGAACGACGAATCATTCCAACCCCTCTAGGTAACAGTGATATTTTAACAGTGCCTTTCTGAAGTCAGTCCTCTTGCTTGAGCCTTGGGGAGATGACACCAGAGCCACCAAATATAAGCCAAGTGGGAGGGAAGAGCAGCCCTATGATGAACCAGCAGAGGAGGTGGTTAAGAGGCTCCCTTAGGGATGCTTGTTAAATCCATTGTGTAGGCTGCTGTCTGCTCTGGCACGCGAAAGGTCACCTTTTACTAATACGTATTTTACACACAGCATTGTGGCAGGTACAAAGAAAAGAGCACAGGCACAGTGTCTGCCCTCGGAAGGCTTACATGCTGCACACATCCACCTGGATATGGATATACATGTGCGGGAAACATAGATCATGGAAGAAAATGTCAACTGACAGTTGGCAAGGAACCATGACATACTGCAGTACTTGTCAAGGGTGAAAGTGTATTTCCGGACTTGACTCCATCGGCTCTCCACTTTAGGATTGTGTCTCTGACAGGAACCCTCCAGGATGGTTTATGGAAGAGCATGGCTGTGCTCTATGACATCATCCCTTCTGAAAGGTTAGGGATGTGCCCTAAACTTCCTCCTAATAATAGGGTGAATCCAGGGTACTCATTATATTCATTCAGCACAGAGCCTGTGTGTCCAGAAGGCTTTGGAACAAGGCCTGGGATTAGAAATGCTGTTAAAGAAGGGACTTGAGACTCCATAAATGCTTGTAAACAGTTTCCAAAATGAAATAAATAGTAGGATACCGTCTGCTGTGAGAATTGGACACTAAAGGGTGATTTGAGTTTTTTGCATCTTATTTAATCCAGATTTATCTATAGGGAATGACTATATTCACAGAGCAAAGCAGGCCTTTCACGTAGGGCGGGGGTGGACAATACCAGCTAAGGCACTTCTGAGAAAACTGGAAGAGGCTATTTTCCTGCCAAACCTGTTCCCCTTCCTTATTGTCTGCAAATGTTTTTGTCACAGACTTACTTTTCATAAAGGGGCCTTAAATACTGCCTCTCTCTCCTGGTTCTTTCTCCTGGTTCTCTATTCTCAGAAAGTAAACAATGCTGCACTCTTCCTATTGTTACAGAAACAGAGATTAGGATCACCACAGATTTGTTAGCTGAATTCTTCAGTAATGCATCTTGTTCCCATCGTGGCCCAGCTTTCAGAATTCAGGGGAAAGCCCGTTGGAAAATATTTTTTATTTTGGTTGCAACTGGAGAGCCCGGGAAGGACGTAGAAGCAGAGACAAGACTCCTTTAATCTGGTTAAGGGAGGGCATGCTTTGGCCTTGCTCCTCTGGCCACTTGATCTCTATATATAGTTCTTTGTCCTGTCTCATCAGGCATCCTTTGTTGACATTGCCAAAGGAAACCTCTGTTTAATGCATAGCCAAGGGAAAATGTATACCAACAGATGAGTATTTCCTCTTGGCTTCCAAGACGGCACCGTTTTGTGAATAACAAGCATTCCTGAATAACAGCGAGGGGAAGAAAAATAGTCAAATACTTAGTAGTCCGTCAGTCAACAACAAAGGGTTTCTCCAGCAAACACTGTGTACTCAGTGTGGTGGGCAATTTGGGAACTATAAAAGAAATGTATGCTGTTGATGGCCTCCAGGAACTTTGGAGTCCAGCTAGGGAGAACACTGTATCTCTCAGGGAAGCAAGCAAGCAAGCGGTGTACAGTACAGGAAGTACAAATGAATGGAAGTGTAGGCTTTCCACCTTTACTTATTTAGTCTTGTCAGTAACTTTTAGAGCACTGAGCATACGAAAGCACTTTGCTGGATATTTTGTGTGCCCCCTGTCTTCCTCCCCTCCGGAACTGCTGCAGCACAATGTGTTAGTCCATCCCAGGAACTCCATGGGCAGATTGATTTCTTTCTGGCCCTTCTCAAGCCTTTTCAAGGAGCTGGGGGGGGGGGCTCCCTTAGTTGGGGGAATTTCAGCTTTCTGTCTTGCCCCCAGCTCTTAGCTTAAGTAACTTTCAGAAGTCTTACTGTGGGTGGCTTGGTGTTCTCACCATTTTGCCTGTACTGCGCACCGGAAGGGCATTTGGTTTGGGAAGGGCAAGAATCGATGCCTGACTGCTTCTCCAAGCGAAAAAACAAGTGTTTTTTTTCCCCAGGAATTAATTTTTAAGAACCTCACTTCTATGGATGATTTCAGTAGATGGTCCTTCAGTGTTTAGAGTGGTCGAGCTAGAAGAGAGAATCAAATCTAAATCATTAAAGCACAAATCTGTTTGTTGGAAGAGTCTTCTCCAAGCCCTGAGGCCATGATAAAATGAAGCAGTAAGTAGAGTGAAGTAAGTGTATTCAGGGGAAATTTCGTAGAGAAAATGCATTTTAGCGAAAGGTTTAAGGAGGAAGAATAAAGTACTCCCTCTGCTGAGACAGGGAGTGTATCATATGAGCAAAATGGTCAACTACACCCTGGGTAGATAGAGGTAAATAAGAAATGGTCCCTGCCCTAAATTCAGGGAACTTACCTGGCAGGTAAAATGTGAAATACAGTATCAAGTGATAATTATTGTAATGAAGGCAAAGTGCAAGATGACAAGCTAGCCTAGAGAAAGAAACACTTAAGTCTGCCTGAGGGACTTAGGAAAGACTGTAGGGTGGAAATAAAAATGGAGTTTTCTTGAAACAGGAGGAGAATTTTGGCAACAAAAATGAGGTAAGATAGTGAAGGGGACCACAGGCAAGAACACAGAAGGGTAAAGAGCTCAGAGGTGTGCAGGGCACCACTAGAAGTTTGCTTCAGCCAGAATGTGCGATGTGAGAACCATTGTAAGAGGTGAGTGTGGAGAAGTAGCGAGGGCCTAGATAACGAAGGGGCTTGTAGGCCATGCATAGGTACTTGGACTTTATCCTGAAGATTCTGGAAAGCCATGGAAGGATTTAAAGCAGGTGAATAACTGGATAAGGCCTGCTCTTTAGGATTGCTCTTGCTGTAGTGTGGTGGATGGAGCAAGGGTCAAGGGTCAAAAGTGAAGGCAAAGAGACCAACCAGTTAGGTGGCTTTTACTGATACAGGGAGAGACAAAGGCCCAACCTAAGGCAGTGGTAGTAGGGTTAGGGATGAGGGGATACACTTGAAACATTTGTGGGAGGTAGAATCAATATTACTTGGTGATCAGTTAGATGCAATGGGTGAAGGGATGAGAGAATAGTTGGATGATCCCCAGGTTTCTGGCTTGGGTCGCTGAATGGATGTGTTGCTTTTTAACTAAGTTAGGGAGTACAGATGGAGTTCTTTTTCTTATTTGAAAATTTATTTAACATTTTATTTTTATTTTTAAGAGACAGAGAGAGACAGAGCATGAGTAGGCAAGGGGCAGAGAGAGAGGGAGACACAGAATCCAAAGCAGGCTCTAGGCTTGAGCTGTCAGCAGGGGGCCCGACGTGGGGCTCGAACTCACACGGACCAGACTGTGAGATCATGGCCTGAGCCAAAGTTGGATGCTTAATCGACTGAGCCATCCAGGCACTCCTCTTTTTATTTTTTTAAAGGTTTTATTTTTGAGTAATCTCCATACCCAACATGGGGCTCAAACTCACAACCCTAAAATCAAGAGTCTCACTCTCGACCAACTGAGTCAGCCAGGTACCCCCAGATGGGGTTCTTTTTAGACATGAGAGGTTTATTGCACAATGAATCAGATAGGCAGGTAAATCACTAGGCAGCTGGTTTGCTTGATCTTGAGGTCAGGAGAGAGATCTGGGAAAGAGTGCGGACCTTTTTATGAGATTACAGAGGGATGGTGTGCCTTTAAAAAATTTAAATATCAGAAGTAAACAATTCATTTGTGGAGATAATCAACATTTTAGAAATTACCTTCATAAAGACTATAATAAGTGAACACTTAATGAAGAGTCCTAAATTCCAAGTAAGTACTTTATATATAACTCATTTCATCCTTTAAAAAATTTTTATGTTAATTTATTTTTGAGAGAGAGAGAGAGAGAGAGCAGGGGAGGGGCAGAGAAAGAGGGAGACACAGAATCTGAAGCAGGCTCCAGGCTCCAAGCTGTCAGCACAGAGCTTGACGTGGGGCCTTGAACTCACAAGCTGTGAGATCATGACCTGAACTGAAGTTGGACGCCCAACTGACTGAGCCACCCAGGTGCCCCTGTTAACTCATTTCATCCTTACAACTCTATGAGGTAAACACTATTATTACTCCTGCTTTACTGATAAAACATTGAGATGTGGAGGGATTGAAGGCCATGCTGCTAGTCAGTAACAGAGTCAGGTTCTTCAGCCCCAGAGCCTGTGCCTCTAACCACCCCATCATGCTTCCTTTGGCAAAGCCAATGTACACACCACTTGGATGTCTCTTGTCCATCACCAGTGGTTCCTGTCTCATTGTGAGGATGATTTGGAGTGAGTAAGGGGTATGAGAGAGGGATGTGAGTGCTGGGGGAGAGCAAAAGAGAAACAAAAACAGGAGGGAGGAGAAACACCGGGAAAACAGGATCAGGATCAAAACCACAAAGGACCGGAGGCCTTCAAGGTGTAGAAGGTTTGATAGAGTCCATTGGAGTAACCCCACCATACAAAAAGATCTCAACATGCATAGGGGCACATGTACCCCAATGTTCATAGCAGCACTTTCAACAATAGCCAAATCATGGAAAGAGCCTAAATGTCCATCAACTGATGAATGGATCAAGAGGATGTGGTCTACATATACAATGGAATACTACATGGCAATGAGAAAAAATGAAATCTGGCCATTTGTAGCAA
>CM053579.1:35454610-35532561 GCA_028646485.1 Cryptoprocta ferox | reverse complement strand
GCCTAAATGTCCATCAACTGATGAATGGATCAAGAGGATGTGGTCTACATATACAATGGAATACTACATGGCAATGAGAAAAAATGAAATCTGGCCATTTGTAGCAACGTGGATGGAACTCAAGGGTGTTATGCTAAGTGAAATAAGTCAGGCAGAGAAGGACAGATACCATATGTTTTCACTCATAAGTGTAACAGGAGAAAGTTAACAGAGGACCATGGGGGAGGGGAAGGGGAAAAATAGTTGGGGAGAGGGAGGGAGGCAAACCATGAGAGACTCTTGAATACTGAGAACAAACTGAGGGCTGATGGGGGTGGGGGAGAAGGGAAGGGGGGTGATGGGCATGGAGGAGGGCACTTGTTGGGATGAGCACTGGATGTTATATGGAAACCAACTTGACAATAAACTATAAAAGAAAAAAACACACAAAGAAACATCTCAATAGTGACCTTTGAGAGCGAAGATTCAGTGGAAAGGTGAGGATGGAAGACAGATCCAGAGAGGTCAAGGAGAAAGTTAAGTTGTAAGGAAATGCAGACTGCCAGAAGTTTGATGGTGAAGGTGAATGGAGAAATAGAGTGGTAGTTCTTCACCTTTTGAAGTGCAGAACGATCAGACTCACAAACACACATAGAAACTCTAGCTGGTTATTCTGTTACTGGGTAGCTAGTAATAGGAGTCAGTAGGTCCACTCTGTTCTCTTCCTCACTTGGCTTCCGGCCAGCCACCTTTCCAACCCAGGGCCCAGTTGCCCAGCTCCAAAACCTCCATGTCTACAATTCCATCCTCCTAGAAATGGTATGCGGGGTTTGGGATGCAGCATGCTGTGATAGCTTTGGAGCTGGGCAGACAGGAGTCATGCTAGCTGTTGTAACCTTGGACTTAGAACGTCTCTCAGCCTCGGTTTCATCATCTATAAAACTCAGACTAATCGTACCTTGAAGGGACAGGTAGTCTACACAAAGCACTTGCTTTGTGTACCTGGGATAGTCAAGGCCCAATGAGTGGCGGTAGTGGTTGTTGTTGTAGTGATAGGAGTAGGAGTAATAGTGGGAGCAGTTGGTAGTAGTAGTAGTAGTACTTAGTAACATTTCTGGGCACCACACCTTTGTCAGAGATGCCTATCCCTGACCTCAGGACTTCTAGAGGTAGTTATCTTTATTTCCGAAGGCGAGGAGGACAGTGATTTCCAAATGCTTTCAATCAATTTTGAATATCACATACATGAACTAGAACTTTTGTTGCGGCACTGAAAATGTTGGGAATCTCAGCTGAATGACCCCGTCATTCAATAACCCATCAACAGTTGCAAAGGCGGTACACTAAAAAGGGTTCTTGTGCTCAATAAGCTGCTCGTTTTCAGTTCCTGAATTAAATTTTCTCTCGTGGGGAAAAAGTTCACTGCCCTTCTGCGAGAAAATCTAAGGGAATCTTTAAGTCGATACTTCAGAAAACTTTCCTGTTATCCGGCCCAAATTCCTCTTGATTACTGCCTCTAAGCAAAGGCAGAAAAAAAAAAAAAAAGAAGGAAGAAAAAAAAGTTTCAGGGAGGGACACATACTTTCATTTCTAGTGATTTTAAAAAGAGAGAGTTCTTTGGGATGTTTTGAATGTGTATGAGTCCAAATGTTCTGTATTTTTGTGAGAGATAAAGAGCAAGGGGAGCAGACTTAATAGCTCCTGAGGAAGATGTGGGCTACCAGCACCTGGTGAGAATAAAATAGCTATTTTGAAACCAATGTGGAATTGTACGTGGCGAAAATGGTTTTCACGAACAATGGAAAATAAGTGCATAGCAACCTGGTCAGTCTATTCATTTATACCACTGAAATGATTAATTCAGAGTATTACATTCAATCCTATTAAGTATATGGCAATTTACATTTAATATAGATGAAAAACCCAAATCAACTGTGGAATCTGAAGCCTGGGCAGAGCCCGTTTTGATACTAGGAATGCAAATGCTTTATCATTTTTCAATCCTCTAATGTGCTCAGTTCTATTTCAAACACACTTTCTGACAATTCTTGCTATATTCCAGTGAAATAAGGAATTGGAGGACATGAACTACTGCATTTAAAACATTTGGAGTGTATGGACACATGGCAGGGTTGAAAGGATGAAATGAGTTAGGGTTAATCTTTGTTTTACTCTCCTCCTACCGCCCCCCCACATCTGTAGGGCATATAACCTTTATGGTGTAGTCATGTTTTCATAGTCACAACAGTTCCAACTGGCACTCGGCACTCCCTCTCGTTCTGTGTCTGCACTTTCTTTGGCGCGATGAAGCTCATTTTATAGCCTCGTTTTCTCACCTGCTACCTTCCTCCTCTAGTTCCCGTTTTTTGGTGTTCAAATTCCAGGTTACTTACCAAATGACCAGAGCACCTGCCTAATTTTGGACTCCCTCCTTGCTCTGCAATTTGCACAACCCACCCAGGTTCCCCATTTCCAACGTGCCCTTGGAAAGTTGGTGGAATTCTAATATTCAGGCTGAAGTCCTATCAAGCCTACCCGGTACCTCCAATCTCTCTTGCTTCAATCCAACCAAAAAACTCAAACCAAATTAAAGACAAAAAGAAAGCCCCCAGAAAACCAAAACAACCACCAGAATCATAATGCACACAGCCATTGAAACACCCTTTCTGCCCCTGCCTGTCTAGAGAAGTCCAGCAGTGTGATATGGTGAGCAGGGATTGGGCATGAGAAAGAATCCTATTCAAATCCCATGTGCTGGCCACTGTGCTGGAGGCATTCTTGTTCCTAATCCCACTCAGTGTTTGTGACGACCCCATGAGACCCTTGGTGGTATTCACATTTTACAAATGACGAGCCCGAGGTTGAAAGAAGTTAGACGTTTTCTTTTCCCTTCATTAAACAGCCCTGGAGGAACAGGTGATCTGTTTGGAGGCTTGGCGCTCCCGGCTCCATGGCAAGCCTCATGATAACCTATCTTTGAGAGCCCTGAGCAGCTCCATCTTAACAGCGCTTCCTGGGGTAGGGAGCAGAGGGAGGATTACCGCCAGAGTTGGCAGAGGGAAGCGTAGCGCCCACCATGAAGGCGTTTTGTACTTGCTCACTTATTTTTGTGCCATGTGACCCAAGTGAGGGGTGAAAAGAGCGTACGCAGCTCCAAGTTACCGAATCCCACTCACACAGTCAATTTATTGGGGAACCTGCACTTCCTTCCTGAGACTGCTTTGTGGGGTACTCCTTCTAGGGCTGGGCATGACCGTGTTGCCAGCGAAAAGTAGTCTCCATGCCACATGTGTTTCTCTTGATTGTTACAAAAGAAGCTGACAGTAAAGATTTACTCTCGAATGTGTACTTAATGTCATCACAGTTAAACAGATTATGAGGAGCTCCTGGGTGGCACAATCTGTTAAGCATCCAACTCTTGGTTTCAGCTCAGGTCATGATCTCACGGTTTGTAAGTTCGAGCCCTGTGTCTGGCTCGGAGCCTGCTTAGGATTCTCTCTCTGCCTCACCCCTGCTCACAAAATAAATAAATAAACTTAAAAAAATTAAACAGACTGTGAATAAATACCATATCCCAATGACTACAAATACCTAGATTTCCTCAGGAAGAGTGGGTACATTGTTAATATTAATGGTGGACCCGTGTCCTTTAGTGGGGATTACTGAGAAGTGCATGTATGCCCAGAGAATCAGCTCTTTATTCTGTCAGGATAGAAAGAGAATTCCCCACCTCAGCCCATGCCCACTACTCCTCTTACCTCGATCATATCCTCAATCCAAGCTTACCCCTTCTCAGGCAGTTCTAGAAACTCTCATTACTGCTAGGAGCATTGTGTGCCTTAGCTCATTTAATCCTCACAACACCTTAGGAGGTAAGTACTATTATTATTCCCACTTTACAGATGGGGGAATGGAGGCACAGAGCAGGTAACTAATTTGTACAAAGTCACATATAAATGGCAGAGTGAGGCTTTGCTCTTAAGCACGTGCTGTATTAAAAGTGAAGGGCAGGGGTGCCCGGGTGGCTCAGTCGGTTAAGGAGCCAGCTTTGGCTCAGGTCATGATCTCACAGTTCGTGAGTTCAAGCCCCACGTTGGGCTCTGTGCTGACAGCTCAGAGCCTGGAGGCTGCTTTGGATTCTGTGTCTCCCTCTCTCTCTGTGTCCCTCCCCCGTTTGCACTCTGTCTCTCTCTTTCAAAAATAAATAAACATTAAAAAAAAGTGAAGGGCAAAGCTGACAAAATTCATCAATCAATGGGGCTATGTACCGTGTTTTGCAAGGTGTATATTGTTGCCTGTGATCTGTGTGAGGACAGATGTCCATCTGGGTAACCAGTCTTGGTGTGTTGTGCAAGTGAGTATCCATGTGGGAATGGCATGGTGTGTATATAGAATGGTATTTGCACATGCCTTTCTTTGTGGTGATAAGCTTTCCATAGAGCACGCACGTGCTCTTACATGCCTTTGCACGTGCTATATATTGGTCTGTTTCATAGATAGCTGCCTGGGTGTGTGTCTCGTGTGTGTGTGTGTGTGTGTGTGTGTGTGCATGCGTGTGTGTGTGTGTGTGTGTGTGTGTGTAGAGGGGATATTGTAAAGAGAGTATGTGTGGAAAGAAGAATGTATGTCCAGGGAGAGAACTGGTGTTTAAAGTGGGTCGTGAGGATGTCTTTGACCTCCGTTATTTTCCCTCAGAGGGTTCTTTTCAAGCCCATGGTATTTTCCCCCATACAAGAGGAAAAACTGGGACACAACTTGACGAGATTGCCCTTTGTTTCCTCTGATCAGAAGTGTTGTCTCTTGTGTTCAGAGCAGGTTTCCCCTGTCTTCTCTACATCCCAGCCCTGTCCTGGCTTCTCCTTAGCAGCCTCAAAGGCACAAGCCAATCAATGGCTTTGGGATAATTTCTAACCCAATCAGACTTTACTACAAAATAATTTCATTTTATCGATGGGAGTCCATGTTGTATAAGAGCACAAAGTCGCACCTTTAGCTCCTCCACTCCCACACTGCATCCTAGTAATTGTGCTCTGGCACAAATCAGCAGGCGCCCAGAGCGCACGAAGATGTCTTCTTAGAAACATGTCAGGTGGAGGGGCAATCACAGGGCATGAGGAGGATTGGAGAAGGTGAGAGGATAAGGCAGGAGAGGAGTCCAATGGTAGATGGTGAGAGAGTATGTGAAAAAGAAGGGGAAATATATCCCAGTGTGCCAGTTTACTCTCGAGTGCACACACAACAGAGTTCTTGCCAAATTTGTGGGGGTGTCCTAGCATCTGAAGAGCTCTGAATTTTCTGGCCTCCTGGGGCTATTCTGGCATTCTGATTGCCACCCAGTCATCAGCCTAGAAACCCGAACTATTTTAGGAGGATTCCATTGGCTTTCGAATGAAATGGAATTTATGTTCTATTGGTAGTGCAGAGAGAACATTTACATTGAAGGAGTAAAAAAAAAATCTGATCTCACACATGAGTAGGCAAATTGTGTATTGTCTGCATGCCAGGGAGTAGAATTAAACATCTTCATGCTTTCACACTCCATTTCTGTCAAAAACAGGATATTGGCAGCAAACCATCTGAAGAAAACCACTGACCTACAGTCAGCACTGCTGAGTCCCATGCTTAATGCTAACCCACTGTACAGCTGCAAACGCAGTGACACACCATTAGCCCAGTAGGCAAAAGCAAATGGCGTTCCAAGGGGTATGGTGTTCATTATTTATGGTCTTTTTAAAAATATTTATATTTGAGAGAGAGACAGAGCGTGAGTGGGGGAGGGACAGAGAGATGGAGACAGAATCCAAAGCAGGCTCCAGGCTCCGAGCTGTCAGCACAGAGCCCCACGTGGGGCTTGAACCCACGGGCAGTGAGATCATGACCTGAGCTGAAGTTGGGTGCTTAACCCACTGAACCACCCAGGTGCCCCTTTTATTTATGGTCTTTTAAACAATACCTACCCTTATAGAGAGTCAGTAAAACCTATGTCCCCTTTTCCTTTGTGAACCTCTATCAGAAAGTATTTATTAAACTCCACTGTGTGCTTAGCATTGTTTGAAGTGCTCTGGGGACTAGAGGGGATATGTACTTCACTATCTTTGTCTTCAAGGACATTGTAGTCTAGCTGGGGATGCATAACTAATAGTATGAAGCATCAGTAAGCAATACAAAAGAAAATAGTTGAGTGCTAAATTGTGTGAGACCAACTTGAAATATTGTAAGAGTTCAGAGGAGTAGGAGGTTGAAGAAGGCTAACATTGTCACCACTGTCCTTGATAGCTGACATTTACTGACACTTCATATGTGCTAGCCATTGTGCTATGTACTTCACATGCATTATCTCATTTAATCCTCTCAGCTACCTCTGAGATAGGCACTGTTGTTATCCTCATTTTTTTCAGATGAGGAAGTTAAGATAACTAAGTGACTTATCCAAGGGACATGATGAGACCCAAGATTTAGAGAGGCAAAGAGGGACCTGATCCCAAAAGACCTTAAGGGTCATGTTAAGAAGTTTGGAATTCATCCCAAGGTCCGAGGGAAGCCAATTAAAAGTCAGTATGAAGCCATTTTTAAGTATGGGAATCGTGTGTTTTTAAAGAGATTTTGCTGTCTGGCTGCTGAATTAAGAACACACCGAGAAGATTCAAGACCAAAGAGAGAGGGACCAGTTAGGTTACTATTGTAGCACAGTGGCTGGTATACATTAGGTACTCAATGCACATTTGTTGGGTGGATGGATAATTAGATGGGTGGATGTGTGGATTAATTTAAGGAAGAAATTCTGGTGGACAAAGCTAGTGAAGTAACAATAAAGGATAGAAAGGGATAGATTTGAGTTATAGTTAGGAAGTTATAGTTAGGAAGTAAAATGTATGGGATTTGATGATTAATTGGATATAGGGGATGAGAAAGAGAAGTTAAGAATGATGCCCAGGATTTCTGAGGGGCCAGTGGTGGCATTAATTCATTCAGGGAACATCAGAGAAGAATCATATCTAAAGGAAAAGGATATGGGAAGAAGATGTGTTCGGTTTTGGAAACACTGAGTTCATGGTGCCTGTGGTTATGCAAATGAAAATGTCACTAAGCAGTTAGATATGTGAGTCTGAATTTCAGGATAGGGGTTTGGGATGGAAATAAGTATAAGCAAGGCAAATGAGGATCTTTTTGGGGTGATGGAATTATTCTAAAGTTGGATTGTGGTAATGATTACACCATTTAGTAATTTACCAATAATCATTGAATCATCCCCTTAAAACAGATACACTTTATGGTATGTTAATTATATCTCAACAAGGATTTTAAAAATAAATATATATATATATATATATAAGCAAGGCACTGTCATATAGGTGGTATTGGGACCTTAGAAATGGTTGAGATCACCTAAGAGAGTTCATGTGTTAGAACGCTCCGAATACTGGCATTTAAGGTACAGGCAAAAAAGTCGGAGTGATCAGAAGGATAAACAGAAGAATTTCTGTCATGGAACCCGAATTTCTGTCATGGTTCTGTGTTAGAACCCTCCGAATACTGGCATTTAAGGTACAGGCAAAAAAGTCGGAGTGATCAGAAGGATAAACAGAAGAATTTCTGTCTCTTCCCGAGGGAAGAGAGTATAGTATTGACAGAAGATTTAAATGGATGATCTCTCATTTTAATGATAGGAGAGATATAGATATCCTTACATGCCAACAGGAAGGAGCCATTTGACAGGGAGAAGTCGAATGAAGGAAAGAGAGGGGAAGATGAATCAAGTGAGGACCCCAAGAGAATGGGATGCAGTGCCACAGGTAGAGGGATGAACTTTCTAGAGGAAGAGAGAGATCATTTCCTTGTAACAGACAGGAGGGAAAGATGGTTGAGGATGCAGGTATGTTTGTTTATTGGTTTGTTGTGAGAATTGGAGGGAATTCTCTAGGGCGACTTCTATTTTCTTCTTGAAGAGGAAAGTAAAATCATTTGCCATGTTTTTACTATGAGTGAGAAAGGAGATGATGAGGTTGGAACTTGGAGGACTGTAAGATTTGAATTCACCACATAGATGTGGAGAGAGCTATTTAGAGAAATACAGGATCAGTAGGAAACATTGGAAACCCACTCTAAACTGGACACTACAAATTTAAAGGAGAGTAAATCTATGCTTATGTGATCAGCGCATAGGTCACACGTAAAACCATGAGAATGAAAACACCCAGAGAGAGTATGTTGGTTAGGTGAGAGGAGGGATGGAGATTATCTATCTATCTATCTATCATCTATCTAATGTATTATTATATTAGTGATCTCACCTTTTATCTGTCACATTTGTTGTGATTTTTTTTTGGTTTCAGTTTGCCATTTATCTTTATTTTCTTATATATATGGCTTTTGGTTTTTTTCTGGCTTGTGGAGGAAGGTCACCGCTCCTTAAACTTTCTTTTCATATTTTTAGTGACTTTCTTTTTTTTTTTTGTATCTTAAGTCTTTAATAGATCTGCAATTTATTTTAGGATATGAAGCTTTACAGCTTATTTTAGAATATGAAGTTTTGTTTTCTTCCAGATAAATAGCTACAATGCCAAGACCATTTATTCTCACAACAGTCCTTTGCCCATTGAATGGATCTGTCACCATTGCCCCACCATTGGGTTTCCATATGTACTTGGACGTATTCTAGACGACTCTGTTCCACTGATTTAATTTTCTGTTCATATGCCAATACTTTACTATTTTCGTTATAGTGGATTTATGGTCACTTTTAATATCTGGCAATATCTGTTATTTCTTTGTCATAATTTTCTTGCTATTCTTGGATATTTTGTTGTCATTCTCTGCATTAACCTTAAAATAATTTTATCCCGTTACAAAATATACTCAGTTTGGATTGTGATTATCATTGCCTTATAGTGATATATTAATTTTAGGAAGAAATGATGATAAACTTTCCTAGAGTCATGGTATGATCTCTTCATTTTTTAAGTTTTATTTTTGGGAACTCCTCTTTAATATTTTATTGTTTTCCTCAAATAGGTATAGTAGCTTTCTTGCTAAATTGATCCTTAGGTATTTTATGGTCTTGTCCCTGTTGTGAACAGGTTGCTTTTCTATTTCCATTTAAAACAGCATATGGAGAAAAGCTCTTGGTTTTATATATTTTCTTGTATATAATAATCTTACCAAATTAAGTCTCTTAACTAAAAAAAAAACTAGAATCTCTTAGGTTTATCTGAAGTACCTCTATTTCTTTTAAACCAATATTTATACCATTTATTTAATTTTCTCATTTTCTTTGGCCTCAGTTAACATTAAAAACACTGCTGAATGAGGCACCTGGGTGGCTCAGTCGGTTAAGCGTCTGACTTTGGCTCAGGTCATGATCTCACTGTTCATGGGTTTGAGCCCCACATCGGGCTCTGTGCTAACAGCTCAGAGCCTGGATCCTGCTTCAGATTCTGTGTCTCCCTCTCTCTCTTTGCCCCTCCCCGGCCTGTTCTCTCCCTCTCTCTCAAAAATAAACATTAAAAAAGTTTAAAAACACTGCTGAATAATGATGGTAATGTCAGACATCCTTGCCTTGTTCATTATCTGGGGAGGACTTCAGCATTTTCACCATTTAGTGTGATGTTTGCTATTTGTTTTTTGGCATATTTAAAAGTTATCATTTATTTAGAGTTTTTATTTGGATTGGCTGCTGAGTTTTGTTTAAAAACCTTTTAGAGGGGCCCCTGGGTGGCTCAATCGGTTAAGCGTCTGACTTCAGCTCAGGTCATGATCTCACGGTTTGTGAGTTCAAGCCCTGCATCGGGCTCTGTTCTGATGGCTCTGAACCTGGAGCCTGCTTCAGATCCTATGTCCCCCTCTCTCTCTGCCCCTCCCCCACTCACACTCTGTCTCTCTCTCTCTGAAAAATAAATAAAAAATAAAAAATAAAAACCTTTTAGAATGTATTAAAATAACTCTATATGTTGATATATTTTCTAATGTTGAATCATTCTTTTATTTCTGGAATAAACCTTGTTTGCTTATAGTATTTTATTCTTTTGTTGCCCTTTTGGATTTCATTTTCTATTTTATTTAGAATTTTTCTGTATATATTCAGAAGTGAAATCAATCTGTTGTCTTACTATTCCCCATATCTTTTTAGGTTTCTGGTAATGTGGTTATACTAGATTTGTCAAATGGGTTTGGAATCTTTTTATCTTCCTCTGTGGTCTTCAGTAGCTTAAACAGCATGGGAACAATCTGTTCTCCAAAACGTTTATGGAACTTAGCTTCAAAACCATTGGAACATGAGGTCTTTAAAAAAGACTACACGTCTGGGGTGGCTCAGTTGGTTGAGCATCCGACTTTGGCTCAGGTCATGATCTCGTGGTTTGTGGGTTCGAGCCGCGCGTCGGGCTCTGTGCTGACAGCTCAGAGCCTGGAGCCTGCTTCAGTTCCTGTGTGTCCCTGTGTTTAAAAAAACCTCCACATCTTTTTTTTCCAAAAATACTTTTTATTTATTTATAGCTTACATTTTAATTTAAATTCCAGTTAGTTAACATACAGTGTCATATTAGTTTCAGGTGTACAATATAGTGATTTTATTCACCTATCTAATCTGACCTAGAGTTATCAGTTTCTTGCAGTTTTGTGGAAAATTTTTTAACATTTTTTTTTTGAGAGACAGAGCGTGAGCAGGGGAGGGGCAGAGAGAAAGAAGGAGACACAGAATCTGCCACAGAGCCCGACACGGGGCTCAAACTCACGCACCGCAAGATCATAACCTGAGCCGAAGTCGGACGCTTAACTGACTGAGCCACCCAGGCGCCCCTCTTACAGTTTTGTTACTTCTTCATGGGTAAAATAAAGTAATATTTAATAGATTTTTTTCAACTGTGTGCCATAAGTTGCACCTAATTTTCCCTTATAATTACTTTTATATCTATCCAGTGGTGTACTGGACTTGGCTTGCCAGTTGTGCATGTTTCTTCTCATCTTTGGGTTTAGTGACTACACATAGGTAGCTTAAAATACATCATGGTGGACGTCTTTGCACTCTGAAAATCAGCAAGCACTACAAATAGTGGCTTTTCTTTTGAGGACCAATTATTAAATGTTTACTGGCACACTATTGTGTATGAGAATATCCCCTTTCCATTGTTAGTATTGTGTTGTTTTGTTTTGCTTTCTCTTTTTCCATAATCAGGATTATCAAAGAACCTGTTCTTGATTTTAATTATCCTTTGGATAATAGTTTCATTTTTATTTTGTTAATTTCAGGTTTTAAATAAAAAGTTTATTTTTGAGAGAGAGAGGGAAAGAAAGAGAGAACGAACATGAATGGGGAAGGGGCAGAGAGGGAGGAGAGAGAGAATCCCAAGCAGGCTCCGCACTGTCAGCATGGAGCCCAATGCAGGGCTCGAACTCATGAACCATGAGATCATGACCTGAGCAGAGACCAAGAGTTGGACGCTTAACCAACTGAGCCACCCAGGTGCCCTTAATTTCAGCTTTTCAAAAATGAAATCCTCTCTTATGATTTATCTTTTCTCTTTTAGTTAGTTTGTTTATTTACTTAGAGGGAGGGGGCAGAAAGAGAGAATCTTAAGCCGGCTTCACACTCAGCTTGGAGCCTGACATGGAGCATGATCGCACGAGCCTAGGATCATGACCTTAGCCAAAAATCAGGAGTCAATGCTCAACTGACTGAATCACCCAGGCGCTCCTCTTTTAGTTAATTTTATTGTCCTTTTCAAGTTTCTCTTAAGTTAAAAAATTAATTCATTTATTTTCAATCTGTATACATTTTCCTGAGTAGAGCTTTAACTGTATCCTGTAGGTTTTTAATTGTGTTTTTTCTATTATTTTCTATAAAATGAAGAATTTTAGTTTTGATTTCCTCTTTGATTCTAAGATTAAGGGCATGTGTCTTCATTTCTAAGTGATTAAGGATTTAGGGGTTTGTATTTTTGTTATTTTCTTCTTATTTTACAGGTTTATGGGAAGAGAAGGTAGACTATAAAATCTCTACTTTTAAAAATGTATCTGTATTATACTATTCTTTGTGGCTAAGTACATGATCAATAGTCAATGTTCCATGAATAGAAGAGAATAATATGTATTTTATAGAGAGTACAAAGTTCTATAGTAGCTATTACATAGTTTTACTGATAGTTTAAAAAAATCCTCTATATCCTTGCTTATTTTTTTAGTGTGAAACCTACTTACTTCATCTGTTGGTTTCACATATATCTTTTTGTCTTATCAATTTATCTATTTTTTAAATGTTTATTTATTTAGAATAAATAGAGACAGCACGTGCTTGTGGGTGTTCAAGTGGAGGAGGGGAAAAGAGAGAGAGGGAGGGAGAGAATCCTAAGCAGGCTCAGAGCTGCCAGCACAGAGCCCAACTCTGGGCTCAATTCCACAAACCATGAGATCATGACCTGAGCCGAAATCAAGAGTTGGAGGCTTTACGGACTGAGCCATGCAGGCGCCCCTCTCACCTATTTTTAAGAGTATTTGTTTCCTAGAAGTACAACTGACAGTTTAAAGCAAAGGCACATTTTGAAAGTTATTAATACATATTGTCAACAATCTCTGTTCACCAAGGCAATTTATACTCCCACCAGAAATGTACAAGGAAGCAGATGGAGCTTTCCTAAGTTTTCCTCTACCACGCTGCTGTGGAATGCTATTGAATTCAGTCACCAACATTTGCCTTTTTTTTTTTTTTTTGGTCTTTAAAAGAAAAATTCTTGGATGCCAGGCAGTAGTCGAGAGCAGGAGCTCCCACTGGATTAGGGTTATAGGGTCATCAAAATGGACAGATGTCATCCAGTAGGCTAGTATTCCCATTGCAGATAAAACCATTGAGTCTTTAGGGTTTGGGATGCCTCAGTACAGAAAGAGGTCAGTGAGATCAGCAGTTTTGATTAAGCAATTAAATATCCCCGGGTTGACCTTAAGTAGGTCCCTCTATAATTCTTGCAGCCCCCACGCCTGAATCCCCAAGACTCTCACTGTCTTTGTTCTGTCCAATAACTGCCTTTTTCTTCTCTCTAATATGCCCTTCAGTTTCTTGAAATTCGTAAATGAAGGAAAACTGCTATACAGAGATCTGCATTTTCATAAAGGACATCTGTTTCTGAAGGTAGAATTTTAAGTGTCAATAATTAGAGTGGAGTGGAGGCAGTGCATAGTACTGATGGAGTCTTCTGGGTTTTTTCCCCACCATATAACAGCAGTATATAATGATTCATTAGAAATACACATGGCCTTTGAAAACTCAGTATTAAATTCCTCTTCACAAAGTAATCTGAATCAAAAAAGACAACTATAAAAGTACATTTTTAAATAGAATTCAGTAAACGAATATGGAGCAATCATTAGATGAATGTTATTAAGAAATTATTTCTTCACTATGATTATGCAACAAAATATCCTTTTATTGCTGAGATGAAAACTGAAGTATTTGGGGTGAAATGATACAGTCTTTTGGATTTGTTTTAAAATAGTCCAGGGGCGCCTGGATGGCTCCATCGGTTAAGCGTCCGACTTCAGCTCAGGTCATGATCTTATGGTTCGAGGGTTCAAGCCCCGCGTCGAGCTCTGTGCTGACAGCTCAGAGCCTGAAGCCTGCTTCAGATTCTGTGTCTCCCTCTCTCTCTCTGCCCCTTCCCTGCTCATATTGTCTCTCTCTCTCTCTCTCTCTCAAAAATAAACATTAAAAAAAATTTAAAAAAACCCACTCCAGCAAAAGGGAGGGAAATAGATCAAATGAGTATAGCAAACTGTTGATAGCTATTCAAGCTGGGTGGGAGGGTGGATACAAGGCCTTTCATCATATTGTCAAGTTTTAAATATACTTAGAACATTTCACAATAAAAATGTTTAAAATGACAACAATGACATCATTGTAACCAGTAAAACCATGCTAAAATGTGTAAAGACAATATTTTAAAGTTTTTCCTGACCCTCTCTCCATTGAAATCTTATACACCCTGGTTTATTTTTTGCCTACCAACTCCTTTTCCCTTAAAGTCACATTGTTTGAAGCTCCTCCATGAGGAAAATATGACGACAGGGAAAGATCCAGGTGTGAGAACTAAGCCACACTACTGTCCAAAGACAGTGCATAAGAAATTGGCTGCTAGTCAATGCATCCTTCCTTAGAAAATGCATTTGGAAGCTGGTACTGGCAATGTGAGATCTGAACTCTAAGAAATCATAAACCTGAATTCATGCAGGATGATCATATTCAGAACAAGGTCAACGAAATCAGCTCACTATTCAAGTGACGCCAACCCAGCCCTTTCTTTAGGTTCTAGATGAGATTAATAAGAACAATTTATAGAATGGAAATAATTTTTGAGTAATAGTGTAAGCCTTTACATGATTTATTTTTTAATTTTTTAATGTTTATTTATTTTTGAGAGAGAGAGAGACACACACACAGACTGTGAATGGGGGAGGGGCAGAGAGAGAGGGAGACACAGAATTCGAAGCAGACTCCAGGCTCTGTGCTGTCAGCACAGAGCTCGATGCGGGTCTCAAACTCACAAACCGCGAGATCATGACCTGAGTCAAAGTCCCAGGCTCAACTGACTGAGACACCCAGGCGCCCCCAAGCCTTTACATGATTCAGAAACACATTTGTGTGTGTGCACATACACACATACAAGTCATAAGTCCCCAGACTATCTCAATTAGCCAATGAAAGGTTATGGAAATTTCAGTTGATAAATCATCAAGAGTTGAAATGCCAGCCAACCGATTTTACAGTAAGACAAGTAAGTGTACACATAAATCAAAGCCTGAATTTCAACTTTCTAGGAAAGAGGTACTGTATATTTCCAGACTAGCGTAGCAAGTGGACGTGATGGAGAAGTGGGGAAGGGCATCCATATTATTTAACTACTACTGTGTTCCAGGTTCTGTGCTAAGACCTTTATCTCTGTTTTCTCATGACTTTTCCAGCAACCTGCGAGGTAGGGTAATATTGTTTCTGTTTTACTCATCAGAAAGATGGGCTCAGAGATGTTGATTAATTTGTTTGAGGTCACTCAGCATATAAGTGTCAAAGCTGGAATTCAGACTCAGGCCTGCTTGACTTCAAATCCAGAGCTCTTTCCGCTCTACTTTGTTGCCTCCTGAGAGAAAAAGATGCTGAGAAGAAATGAAAACTTAGCACACAAAAGTCCTCAAAAAGGAAAAAAAAAAAACCAAAAAGTCGGGTTTTTTTTTTTTGCTAAAAAAATAGTTATAGCTACAAAGAAAGTGATCAAAGGGCAGGATAACTTTGATGGTAAAATGAAACAAGGAATCTGAAGGAGCCCTGGCCTTGGGATTAGAAAGCCTAGTTTGGGTTGTAACTCCATCACTTGCTAGCTTATATGACTTTGATAATTCACTTTTACCTCTCTGGATCTTGGTTTCCTCATTTATAAAATTCAATAATGCCCGTCCTATCTATCTCATGATGTTGTTATAGAGATCAAAT
Organism: Cryptoprocta ferox; assembly: GCA_028646485.1. NCBI lineage: Eukaryota > Metazoa > Chordata > Mammalia > Carnivora > Eupleridae > Cryptoprocta > Cryptoprocta ferox. The sequence continues at coordinate 35,517,116 of CM053579.1, read as the reverse complement.
ATAGAGACCATATCTATCTGAAAGCGCTCTCTAGTCTAAACTACAACAACTGTAGAGCTATAACAGCTACACAACCGTAGTTAATGATTTCTTTGATTAACAGTAGCAATGTGTTGAGATGATCATCCCTATGGAATTTCCCAGCAAATTGAGATTCCTTGTCATTTGCTTTATATTCTCTCTAGAAGCTACTGGATTTCCTAAAGTGAGGAATGGAGCCCTGAGCCCTAGGCAGAAAGTAAAGAGCCAAAGTAAATTGCACTCTGTGCCCCTTCATACCCTCCCTGTTTGTATATAGGTGAATCATGTTAAGAGAAACATCAAAGGCAGACCTATAAAGGAAAAGAAGTTCCAAAAAGGCAGCCTTTTGTCTGAGCAAGTGTGATGATGGGCACACAAGCTCTACCTGCTTTGTCCTGGTGGTGGCGGCAAAGAGAGATTATGACTTATAGGCATTAGATACCCGGAAACACATACACAAACACCCACTCACATGTATGTAAACCTCAGGACTTCTCACTGTAAGGCAGCATCCATCAAGACAGGGTCCCTGGATGAGCCAGTGTAACCTAGAGCTGTCTCTGACTCCAATAATACTTTCATAATACCACACTCTCTGTTAATATTTTTGACAACTGCCTCTCATCCTTACTCGTCAATACCACAGGCAGGCTGACTGGTGGATTCCCGGCTCTGTAGCGCAGGGATTGAATGTGGGAGGGTGCAGACTCATCAATGCATTAACAAGTATTGTAATGAGCCTCCAAAATATAGAACTCTACTCTGCTTGGAGCTGAGAGTGCAGGACAGATGGGTTCCTCTCCCTCAGGGAGCACTGCAGAGGAGGCTAAAACGGAATGTAATTACGGTACTGTATTTTTATACATGCGGGAATGCACTAGGTAGCTTTCTTGCTCACGTACCTGTTTCTTCGAGATTCAACCTAATATCTTTGGGGCGCTTAGCCTGGGGGATTGTGTTAATTATGGGAGATCCCAGAGCAGGAAAACAGAGAGTAACAAGCTGGGGCCAGCCGAATTTCTTTCCAGCCAAGGATGTGAAATGTAATTGGTGTTTTTAGCAGAAATCAGCAGCTGACCTCCCTCCTGGCATCAGCCTCCTGCTCTGAATGGAGGGAGTAGGTGATGGTCTGGCTCCTCGTAGGAAAAGAGGCCATCTTACCTGCAGAGACAGGGCAAACTCTGTTCAGCAGTGTGGAGATAACTGCATTTAGGAATGAGGTCTAGGTGCTTAAGGTGTGAGGAGAAGAAGAATAAGAAAAAAAGACCTGGTAATCTCTGAGACAAGCAAATCGTGACCCAGTATTTCCAGAAAGGAAAAGCAGACGGAGGAACAGAATAAAAATAAAGCAGATGATGAAACAGTACTCACTTGTTCATTCTGCAGAAAAGCCCAAAAGATACAGTGGTTACAATAGTAGTAGTTACAGTCGCTGTCATCAAGATAGTAGTTGTAGTAAAGACAAAACAAAACAGAAACAACTATTCAACTACCCATCATGATTACTACGGAAAATGTATTAGGTGCTTTATTTCTGTTATTTAATTTAGTAAGCATGCGCAAAACCCTTTGAGGCTGGATGCCAGTATTATCCTCATTTACAGAAAAGGAAACTTGACCCACTCGCCCAAGACCAAACAGGTGGTTGGGAAGCAGCAGAACCAAGAGGCTAATGTGAGCCTGGCTGACTTCAAAGCCCATTCTTATAATGAGTTCCATATTTAATTTTGGTTTCTGATTCAGTAATGGTGAGCCCCCACCCCAGGATTCCCAGGGACCCTTCCCAGAAAGCCCCTGCACACAACCCCCTCTCTTTCTCGTTGTCTTTCTCTCTCTCCCCATCTCCACCAAGATAACCTGACTAAAGGCTTTCCTTGGAACCTGCTGGTCCCCTTGGGCTTTTCACTGTACAAGCCCCTTAGGTCTAGTCTGTCCTCACTCATGAGGTAGTGGGACTGCTGGAAATATGTTCTCAAGACATCTTTGTTACCTAGCCATGGAGTTGAGTACTGTTCAGAGGCCTCCCTTCTCACTGATGAGCTCGTATAGAATTCTTCAAGCCCTCGTCCTGGGGCTCTTTCCTGGAATTCTCCGCCTTCTTTCCCTATCCCCCACTCTTCCACCCCCCTCCACCCTTTCAGCTTAGAAGCAATATAGACCTTTCTTCAGCTATTTTTTTTTTAACATTTATTTATTTTTGAGAGAGAGAGAGAGAGACATGAGTGGGGGAGGAGCAAAGAGAGAGGGAGACACAGAATCCGAAGCAGGCTCCAGGCTTTGAGCTGTCAGCACAGAGCCCGGTGCAGAGCTCGAACTCACGCACCATGAGATCATGACCTGAGCCAAAGTTGGACGCTTAACCAACTGAGCCACCCAGGCACCCCTTCTTCAGCTATTTTTACTCTTCCACTGGGCCCTTGCTTCTTCTAGTGACCATCTGCCTTTTCTGAACATGGAACCAGATTTCTTTTTTCTCTTTTGTCATCCAAAGTCCCCTGTCTCAAAAAGAAAGACTTCTTTCTCAGAACATGCCTTCCTTGACCTTAGCTGACAGAGTATGTATGTCCCTGGCCCTCCCAGTAGAGATTCTTGGCTCTGTGTATATATAGGGAGTATCAGGGTGCTGAAGCCATGTTCCAGAAGCAAAGGCCTTGGGGAGGGATGCCTCTCCCAGACTTGAGTACAAAGAGGGGCTAAATGTTCCCCCACAGTCTATTTGGTGACTAGAGAAGGCATAATCTTTCAATGGCCTGCCCTGCTCTCTTTCCCTTCCACAATTCTATGGTTGTGAAAGGCAGTGAAAAGTATGGCTTGGGGAAAAGCCCTGGACTAGAAATCAGGAAACCTGGGTTCTAATACTGACTCTGCCATCCAGTAGCTGCATGAACTTGGGCTGAGGAGCCTGTGCATACCTCTGTTACACTGCCTGCTCTACTGTATTGGAACTACCCAATTACATTTTGTTTCCTTTGTTGGACTATCAGCTTCTTAAAGGCAATGGCCATGACCATGACACATTCATTTCAGAAACTGCAGGTCCTAACTAGTCTCTCTGACTCATTCTCTATCCCTCGAATCCATTTTCCACATTGCTGTGGGAATGAGCCTTTTAAACTGCAAAGGCACATGTCACTCCCCTAGCACAAACCCTTCAGTTGTTCCTCATCACCATTAAGATAAAGATTTATAAGACCCACAATGATCTGGACCCTGCCTGCATCTCTAGAATGCCCTTTTACCACCTGTGCTTTATACTGTGTTCATTCCACAAATATGTAAGCATGCTTCTGCCTTGGTCCAGGCATTGGGAACGCAACGTGAACATGGCATTGGCCTTCACAGGACTTACATTCCTCTTTTCTGCTAGCTGACTGCTGCTTGTCCTTAAGACTCAACTCGGCCATCATCTTCTCCAGGAAGCATCACCCATGCTCTCTAACTTTCTCCCCGTCTCCCTGGTCTGGTTCCCCATGTGTATGTGGAGCGCCCTATGCATACTTCCATCATAGCACTTCTGTGTACCAATTTGTCTTCCCACTAGGCTGAAATCTCTGAGAGTGGGAACTGTGACCTATCCTCTTTTTTATACCCAGCCCATGGCTTTGGTACACGATACATATTGAGGTAGGATAATTGAATAAACAGTACCCTCTGGTGGCTAGCTGTTATAAGTACAATCTTTTAGGCATCTTAGAAGGGAGTAAAGCCCAGGCAATTATCCAGGAGAGGTAAAATATTCTTTCTTTTGATATTGGGTAAGGAACCATTTCAGAATGTGTGGTCTCTTAGGAGCTAGGTTGTTGTCCCAACATCTTTCCAAATCTTTCATAATGCAGCAAATAATATGTAAACGACAGAACAGAATTACCATTTTGAGTAATTGTGTAAAAAGAAAACCTAAGGGAAATTTATCCCATGCAACAGGGAAAATATAACCTACTATACAATTTTTCATTATACCTTTATTTCAGGGCCAACTCACTCACATTCACTTATTCATTCACCAAATATTTGTTGAATACCTGTAGTGTGCCAGGCACTACTCTAAATGTTGGGGATTGAGTAGTGAATGAAACAAAGTCCTTAACATTAAGCTTACATTCTAGTTGGGGGAGACACACAATAAACAAATGTATTTTTATTAGGGGTTATATGTCCTATTTATAAAAATAAACTAGGGGAGAGTGACATCACCAAGATGGCAACCTAGGTTGCTTCTGACTTTGTTTCCCCTTGCAAGAAGAACAACTAACATCAAATCAAGAACAAGACACTGCTGAGAGACTCCTAGAACATGGGGGTGAGGCTGAAGTACCCTTCTGCTCCACAGAGACCCAGACAGACTGCATTAGAAGGGTGAGAAGTGGCTACGCATTGACCACATTGCTCCTCCTCCAGGCTAGTGCAGCACCATGCAGAGAGGTCTCTTGTGAGCCTCCGGTTCCTTCTGTAGGAAAAAAGAACCCAGTGGGGACAACTATTGCCCCGTTACATGGTGGGTCACTTTGTGAGAACCCCTATTCTGATCTCACACCACAGGGGTTTCAGGGGAATCTGTGGGGCTCAACCACTTGGAATCTGACTATGGTGGAGGAGGGGGAATGGATTAGAACGAGTGTATGGATCTTGGCCCAAAGAGTAATCCCAATGGCAGGTTTGCTTACCTGCAGAATCAAGTTGGGGGAACACTCTAACTAAAGTACTTTGTGGGGTGTAAGTCTAGATGTGGCTCCTCAAACAAGGAGGTTTGCCAGCTCTAGTGCCCAGTGTGTCCAGGCCCAAGCAAGGAGCTGAATCACAGTCACATCCACTATAGGGAGTGTCTTCCAGCCCTCTCTGACCAGAAGGGCTGGTGACAACTTCTAGAAGCAGTGCAGCCCAGTGGCACTTGAGCAGAGAGGCCAGCAGGCAGAGCTGATCACCCCTAGGGCAAAGCCAGTCCTGGTGAAGCCTCTGTATGTACAGGTAGGGGGTATGATTTCTAGCTAAGGCTGAAGGTAGCTCCTGGCTCATCCTAATTGGAGAGACTGGGAAATTGAGTGGCCTGGAGCAGTCTCTCCCCATCCCGCCCAGGCAGGGGAGCTAAGAAATAGCCTTACCCACTGTGAAGAGTGTCTTCTGTCTCCATCTAACCGAAAGATCTGGAAACAACTCCTGAAAGCTGTGCAGTCCAGTGGCAATCAAGCCAAAAGGAAAGTGGGCAGAACTGAGAGTTTTCAGAATAAAGCCAGTGGCCCTGTTCGGTCAGGGAACTTGGGGTGTGGGTTGGCTTGAGTTAAGACAACAAAGAGCTTTACTGGCTTTAGAGCTGCTTCTCCTGCTGTGCCCAGTCAGGGAATCTAATTCATAGCCTTGCTCATCACTAAATAAAACCTTCATATTGTCTGACCAGGGAACCTAACCTAACCAGAGGACACGGGAAGCTGCATAGTCCATTCAATAGCCCTGTGTACAGTGGCACTTAAATACAGAGCACAGCCCGTGGGTTCCCCCTTCTGAAGAACAAAACCGGTGGCCTCACCTGACAAGTGAAGTCAGTGCACACTCATGCCTGATTCTGGCTCCCCAAACAACAAGCTGTACGGACCCTGGGCCCTGGCTAGCTTCATTGCCAGGGCAGGAAAGCTAATTCATAGCCCCATCCACTAGTGAATATGGTACCCAGTCCCAACCATCTAGTAATTCTGGCCAGAGAATTTAGGCAACAGTGGAGCCCATCCTACAGCCTCACTTGGATAGAGAACCAAGCCAGCCCTCCTATGCAACTGTTCTTAGACAGCAGCACACCCCCCATTCCCTTCCTTGGAGCTCAAACTATTGCCTCATCCAAAAATAGACCACAAGAGCAGTCATCTCTGCCCAAGGACATTACCAGCAGATGCCCAGAAAACCCAAACTGTGCTGACTGGTGAAGAACTGTTTCTGCCAAAGCAAATCTGTAAAGTTTGGAAGAGGAGCTCAATTACTTAAATGCACGGATACGAATGTAAGGAATCAAGGATCATGATATAGCAGGTAAATATGACACCATCAAAGGAAACTGATTAAACAGTAATTCCTGACCCTAAAAAAAAAATGGGGATCTATGAACTGTCAGACGGTGTATTTGGAATAATCCTATTAAGGAAGTTTAGTGAACTACAAGAAAACACAGACAGCTAAATGAAATTAGGAAAACAATGCATGGCTAAAATGAGAATTTTGATGAGGAAATAGCAACCATCAAAAAACATGCAAACAGGGGCACCTGCGTGGCTCAGTTGGTTAAGCATATGACTTAAGCTCAGATCATGATCTCATGGTTTGTGAGTTCAAGCCCTGCATTGGGATCTCTGCTGTCAGTATAGAGCCTGCTTTGGATCCTCTGTCTCCCTCTCTCTCTGCCCCTCCCCTACTTACTCTCTCACTCTCTCTCTCTCTCTCTCTCTCTCTCTCTCTCTCAAAAATAAACATTAAAAAACACAAGCAAACAGAAATCTTAGAGTTGAAAAATACCATAACTGAACTGAAAAATCCAATAGAGAGCTTCAAAAGTAGGCTTGACCACATAGAAGAAAGAATCAGGTGACCTGGAGGATAGGGCATTGTAAATTACCCAGTCAGAGGAGAAAAAAAGAATGGAAAAGTGAAGAAAGCATGTGGGAATTATGGGACAAAATGAAAAGAAAATATTCACATTATGGAAGTTCCAGAAGTAGAAAAGAAAGAGAAAGGGAAATAAAGTATATTTAAACCAATAATGAAAATGTCCCAAACCTAGGGAGAGAAATGGACATCCCCTATGAGGCCCAAAGGATCCCAAACAGGTTGAATCCAAAACATATAATTAAATTGTCAAAAATCAAAAGAAAGAATTTTAAAAGCAGCAAGAGAAAAGAGAGATGCTACATACAAGGGAACCCCCAAAAGATTGGTGGATTTATCAACAGAAGCTTTTCAGGCTAGGAGAGAATGGGATGACATATTTAAAATATTTGAAAAAATAACTCTCAACCAAGAATTCCATACCCAGCAAAGCTTTTCTTCATAAAAAAGAAGTGATAAAGACTTTCTCAAACAAACAAAAGCTGAGGGAGTTCATTACGACCAGACCTATCTTACACGAAATGCTAACGGCAGTTGTTTGACTGGAAATAAAACTATGCTAATTAACATCACAAAAACATAAAAAAAGGTAGTATAAATCTCACTGATAATTGTAGATATATAGTCATAGTTAACCTCTGCAATATGGTACCAGTGGTGTATAATGTACTTACAACTCTAGTTTAGAAGTTAAAAAAAAGAACATAGTAAAAATAACTGTAACTACAATAATCTGTTATTAGTCACATGATCTTAAAAATATGTAAATTGTGGGGCACCTGGGTGGCTCAGTCGGTTGAGTGTCTGACTCGTGATTTCGGCTCAGGTCATGATCTCACAGTTTTGTGAGTTTGAGTTCCCTGTCGGGCTCTGCACTGACAGCGTGGAGCCTGCTTGAGATTCTCCCTCTCTCTGGCCCTCCCCTGCTTGCCCTCTCTCTGTCTCTCTCAAAAATAAATAAATAAACTGAAAAAAAAAGTATATGTAAATGGTAACAGCAGTAACCTAAAATGTGAGGGGGAAGAGAAGTAAAAGTGTAAAGTTTATGAATTTTACTTAAGTTAAATTTTTATCAGTTTAAGATAAGGCATTATAAATTTAAGAAATTTATGTAAACCTCATATTAACCACAAGGGAAAATTCTGTAGTAATTACACAAAAGAACACTTCAAAGAAGTCAGAGAATACTGATACCAAGAGACATCAAAATACAAAAAAAAAAAAAAAAAGACAGCGGGATAATAAACAAAGAAAGAGATCTGTGAAAAAACCAGAACATAATTTTTAAAAATGGTAATAATAAGTCCTTATCCATCAATAATTATTTGAAATGTAAATGGATTAAATTCTTGAGTTAAAAGACAAAAAATGGCTGAATGGATGAAAAACACATTGAAAAATATGCTGCTTACAGAGACTCACATTAGCCTCATAGACACACATAGACTGAGAATGAAGGGATGCAAAAAGACATTTTAAAAAAAGCAAGTGTAACTATAATTATATCAGACAAAATAGACTTTAAACTAAAAATGGTAAAAAGAGACAAAGAAGGTCATTATGTAATGATAAAGGGGTCAATACATCAAGAAGATATAACACTTGTAAATATTTTTCTGTCCAAACACTGGAGCACATAAATATATAAAGCAAAGACTAACAGCTAAAAGGAGAAATGAACAGAAATACAATAATAGTTGGGGACTCTAATATCCCACTTTCAACAATGGATAGATCATTCAGAGAATCAATAAAGAAACTGCAGATTTGAACAACACTATAGACCAAATGGACCTAATAGACATACACAGAAAATTCTATCCAACAACAGCAGAATACACATTCTTCTCAAGTGCACATGGAACATTTTTTGGATAGACCATATGTTAGGCCACAAAACAAGTCTTAGAAGATTCAAGAAGATTGAAAGCATACCAGATATCTTCTCTAACCATGATGACATGAAACTAGAAATCAATAAAAAGAAGAAAACTGGAAAATTCATGAACACATGGAAATTAAACAACACTCTCCTGAACAACCAATGGATCAAAGAAGAAATTAAAGGGGAAATAAAAAAATTCTTGAGACAAACAAAAATGGAAATAAAACATACCAAAACTTGTAGGATGCAGTAAAAACAGTTCTAAGAGGGATGTTGATAGCATTAAATGCCTACATTTAAGAAACAAGAAAGATCCCAAATAATGAATCTGACTCTACACCTTGAAGAACTAGAAAAGGAAGAACAAACTGAGTCCAAAGTTAGCAGAAAAAAAGGAAATAAAAAAGATGAGAACATAAATCAATGAAATAGAGAACAGAAAAAGAATAGAAAAGGTTAACCAAACTAAGAGTTTGTTCTTGGAAAAGATAAACCAGATTAACAAGCCTTTAGCTAGACTAACCAAGGAAAAAAGAGAAAGGACCCAAAGCATCAAGATTATAAATGAGGGCTGCCTGGGTGGCTCAGTAGGTTAGGCGTCCAACTTCGGCTCAGGTCATGATCTCGCAGTTTGTGGGTTCAGGCCCCACATTGGGCTCTGTGCTGACAGCTCGGAGCCTGGAGCCTGTTTCAGATTCTGTGTCTCCCTCTCTCTCCGCCCCTCCCCCACTCGTGCTCTGTCTCTCTCTGTCTCAAAAATAAATAAACATTTAAAAAAAAGATTATAAATGAAAAAAGAGACGTTACAACTGACACTACAAAATTCAAAGGATCTTAAGAGCCTGCTATGAACAATTATATGCCAACAAGCTGGACAACTTAGAAGAGATGAAGAAAATTTTAGAAACAATTTACCAAGACTGAATCAGGAAGAAATGGAAAATCTGAACAGAACAATTACTAGTAATGAGATTGAATCAATAATTTAAAATCTCCTAACAAAAGACCAGATGGCTTCACTGGTGAATTTTACCAAATATTTAAAGAAGGATTAGTGCCTATTCTCAAATTCTTCCAAAAGTTTCAAGAGGAGAGAACACTCCCGAATTCTTTTTATGAGGCCAGCATTATACCAAAACCAGAAAAGGACACTACCAGAAAAGAAAACTATAAGCTAATATCCCTGATCAATATAGATGCAAAATTCTTAATAAAATGCTAGCAAACCAAATTCAGCAACACATTAAAGGGATCATACACCATGATCAAGTGGTATTTACCCCTGAGATATAAGGATAGTTCAACTTTTGCAAAGGAATGAATGTGATACATCACATTAATAGAATTAAAGAAAAGAATTACATGATCATCTCAGTAGATACAGAAAAAGCATTTGACAAAATTCAACATCCATTCAGTATAAAAACTCTTAAGAAATTAGGCCTAGAAGGAACATATCTCAACCTAATAAAGGCTATATATGAGAAGACCGCAGCTAATATCATATCCAGTGGTGAAAGTTTGAAAGCTTTTCCTTTAAAATAATGACCAAGACAGGGGTGCCCACTCTCAGCACTCCTATGCAACATAGTACTAGAATTCCTGCTAGAGCAATCAGGCAAGAAAAAGAAAAGATATCAGATTTGGAAAGGAAGTAAAGTTGAAATGACATGAGTTTATATATAGAAAATCCTAAAGTCTTAACAAAAAAACTATTAGATCTAATCAATGAATTCAGTAACGTTTCAGGATACAAAATTAACATAAACATTAGTAGCATTTCTATACATTAACAGTTAATTTCCTGAAAAAGAAATAAATCTATGCCATTTACAATAGCATCAAAAACAAGAAAATGCTTAGGAATAAATTTAACTAAGGAAAAAGATCTCTACTCTGAAAACTACAAGACACTGATGAATGAAATAGAAGAAAACAAATAAATTAAAAAGTATCCCATGTTTGCAGATTGGAAGAATTAATATTGTTAAACTGTCAATAATACCAAAAGCCATGTATAGATTCAATGCAATGCCTATCAATATTTCAATGGCTTTTTTTTTGCCAAAGTAGGAAAAACACAAGAGACCCCCAAATAGCCAAAGAAATTCTGAGAAAGAAGAACAAAATAGGAGGCATCACACATTCTGATTTGAAGCTACACTATAAAGTCATAGTCATCAAAGCAGTGTGGTACTGACATAAAAACACACAAATAGACCAATGGAACAGAAATGAGAGCCCAGATATAAACCCAAGTATATACAGTCAAGCAATATGTGACAAGAGAACAAAGAATACTCAATGGAGAAAAGACCATGTTTTCAACAAATGGTGCTGAGATAATTGGATATTCACATGTAAAAGAATGGAACTGGGCCCTATCTTATACCACTCACAAAAATTAACTCCAAATAGATTAAAGATTTAAATGTAAGTCCTGAAAGCATGAAACTCCTAGAAGAAAACATAGGAATAAAGTTCCTTGATAGGTGTATTTGTGACTTTTTTTTTGATATGACACCTAACAAAATCATAAATAAACAAGTGGGACTGCATCAAACTAAAAAGGTGTACATAGGAAAAATAAACCATCAACAAAGTGAAAAAACAGCCTACAGAATGGAAAAAATATTTGCAAACCATGTATCTCATAAGACGTTAATATCCAAAATACATAAAGAACTCCTACAACCCCATAGCAGAAAACCAAATAGCCCAATTAAAAAATGAGCACAGGACCTGAATAGACATTTCTCCAAAGAAGATATACAAAAGGCCAGCAGGTACATGAAGAGATGCTCAGCATCACTAGTAATTAGGGAAATATAAATTAAGACCACAGTGAGATATCACCTCATGACTGTTAGAAAAACCACCATCAAAAAGATGCGGCAACAGTTGCTGACATGGATGTGGACTAAAGGGAGCCCTTGTATACTGTTGGTGGGATCATAAATTGGTGCAGACACTATGCAAAACAGTATGAAGGATCCTCAAAAAATTAAAAGTAGAACTGCCATATGATCCAGATATATTCTGGAAATATATACAAAAGGAATGAAAACCCTAACTCAAAAAGATATCTGCACCCCCATGTTCATAGCAGCGTTATTTCCAATAGCCAAGACATGGAAACAACCTAAGTGCCCATCAACGGATGAATGGGTAAAGAAGTTGTGGTATATACTACAGTAGAATATTAATCAGCCATAAAACCAAGGAAATCCTGCCATTTGTGACAACACAGATGGACCTTGAAGGCATTGTACTAAGTGAAATAAGTCAGAGAAAAACAAACACTATATAATCTCACTTACAAATGGAATCTAAAAAAAACCCCAAATGGGGCACCTGGGTGGCTCAGTCGGTTAAGCCTCTGACTTCAGCTCAGGTCATGATCTCATGGTTTGTGGGTTTGAGCCCTGTGTTGGGCTTTGTGCTGACAGCTTGGAGCCTGCTTGGGATTCTCTCCCTCTTTCTTTGCCCCTCACCCACTAGTGCTTTTACTCTCTCTCTCTCTCTCTCAAAATAAATAAACTTAAAAAAATAAAATCCCAAACTTCCAGAAAAAGAGATCAGAATTGTGGTTACCAGAGGCAGGGGGGTGATGGCAGGGTAAATTGGAGGAAGGTGGTCAAAAGGTACAAGCTTCCAGTTACAAGATAAATAAGTGCTAAGGATGTGATGTACAACATGGTGACTAGAGCTAACACTGCTGTATGATGTATAGGAAAGTAAAGAGAGTAAATCCTACGAGTTTTCATTACAATGAGAAAATTTTTTTCCTTTTCTTGTTGTTCTATCTAAATGAAAAGATGGATGTTAGCTGAACCTATTGGGATAATTACATATATTTCACAATATATGTAAATCAAACCATCGTGCTGGTATGCCTTAAACTTCTACAGTGACGTATGTCAATTATTTCTTAATAAATGGAAAAACTAGACTAGGGTATAGAGTGGGGTGGGAGATGAGGTGCCACTTGAGCACCTGAATCCATATTAGTTATAACTTCAAAAACTACATAGAGGTTGGTTCATCAGGCCTGCTTAAAACATAGTTATAACTTCTGAAAACCATATAAATGTTGGTTCACATTAATGCCTAAAATATTATGGGACTTCTAGAGTTTTCACTCTTTCTTTTTTTCTTTTAAATTTTGCAAAAAGTTTAACTTCACATAGAAGTTGCTTAAATAATACGAAGAGTTCCCACATACGATTCACCTACTCTTCCCCATTATTAACATTTACATAACTGCATAACTACCATAACTACCATAACCAGGAAAGGATCACTGGTGTAATATTCTACAAAACAAACTATAGACCTCATTCAAATTCCACCTGTGTTTACATGCCCTCAACCTTTTGGGGGCACGGGAGGGCTCGTAATTCCATGAATTTTATCACATGTATGGAGTTGTGTAATCACCATCATACTTAGAACAACACAGTTTCATCACCCCCAGGAAACTCATTTGTTCTATATCTTTATAGTCACATTTGCCACCACCACCCCCCCGCCCAGCAACTGCTGATCTGTTCTTCACTATAATTTTATAATTTCTGGAATGTTATGTACATGGAAACATAAAGTGTGTAACACATTGTGATCTGCTTATGTCACTCATCAAAATGCCCTTGAGATCCATTCAAGTTGTTATGTGTATCAATAGTTTTTCCTTGTTTTTTTTTAATTGCTGATGTTTTGCAATTTGTTTATATGTGCTCCCACTGAGGAGCATTTCAGCTTTTTTCCAGTTTTTGGCTAATACATATAAAGGTGTTATGGCGATGCCTGGGGGGCTCATTTGGTTAAGCATCTTACTCTTGATTTCAGCCCAGGTCTTGATCTCCAGGTCGTGAGTTCAAGCCCGCGCTGGGTGTGTAAAGCTTACTTAAAAAATAAAAACAAATAATAATAAAATAAGGTGTTAATGAACTTCAATGTACTTTTTTCTGTAGACATAAATGCTCATATTTCTATGGTGGAATCTTGAGTTTTAGGTCTTCAGAGGTGTTTAGAAGCAAGTGCTGTGCTTCACAGAGTGGAAAGAATACGAAAGATATGGCTTCAGCCTTGCTCTGTCATTGATCATGATATTGATCAATGAGTATTGATCATTGAGCATAATATTGGGTAAGCCCTTCTCTCTAGGACTTTAATTTCTATCTGTAGAGTGAGAGGCTAGGAACTTATGATTTCTTCAGTCTTTTCCATATCTAACAATTCTGTGGTTCTGAAGAGATAGAAAAGAGGTTTCTACCTTATTTCAAAGAGAATTGCTAGCTATACACATAATATACCAGCTACAAGCCTAGATTATCCCTCTCTCACTTTTTTCTTGCATGTTCTAAACAGTTTTCTTGTGTGGAAAGAGAATATGGAGATAAAAGTAACTAATCTTAAAATTTATTTTAATGTTTATTATTTTTGAGAGAGACAGAGTGTGAGCAGGGTAGAGGCAGAGACAGAGAGACACACACACACAGAATGTGAAGCAGGCTCCTGGCTCTGAGCTGTCAGCACAGCACCCGACGTGGGGCTAGAGCTCACAAACTGTGAGATCATGACCTGAGCCGAAGTCAGATGCTTAACCGACCGAGCCATCCAGGTGCCCCAGAAAGTAACTAATATTAATGCTACAAAAGCTTGGAGGTCTGATCCCTGAGGAGAAATGACTTTAAAACTAACACACAATTGCCACATGGCACAGGGTCATTCCCATGTCATGTATATGGAGCCAACTGTCTTCTTCTGTTGCCAGTATTTTTGTTAGTTAGACTCAGGGTAAATAAACATGGAATGTGTGCATGTGTCCGTATATGTGTGTGTGCATGATGCAAATTTTCTAAAGGTTGCATTATATACATATTTATACTATATTTTTTCAAAAGTCAGGAAGTAATTCTACAAAATATTTGCAATGCTTATGTCAGAGGAATGTGATTATCTTGGGAGGCAATTCTCAGAGGAAAAGAACAATGTTTGTGAGCATAGTCTGTCTCTCTCTGCTTCTCTCTCTCTTTCCCCCTCTCTCTCTCACATACACACATGGACACACACACACACACGTACAGTGGTTAAAATCATCGACAAGAGCTAGACTGCCTGAGTGCAAATCCTGGATCTGCCATGTGCTAGTTATATGATCTTGGGCAAGATACATAACCTCTATGTCTTGCACTTGCTTCTGTAAAATGGCAATGATAATAGTCATGCCAACTTCAGAGGGTTAATAGGATACATAAATGAGTTAAAGTACACGAAGCAATTTGAACAGTGCCTGTTGCATTTTAGGAAATGTGTCTGCCAGTCACTGTCTGTCTGTCAGGAGGCCTCCCACAGCATGGATCGCTAAGTGCAACATATTAGGATTCTTACACTTCTGGAAATGGCCTGGCTGCCACCTCCTCCTATCCACACTCTGTTTCTAACTTCAACAGTCCCACCCCCCAACCACCTCTACCACTATAAGCCCCTAACCCACTCCTCTGCCAAAAAAAAAATAACTTGGGCACTGAAGCAGAAGGTTGCTTAACTCTGCCTCAGTAATTTTTCCCTCCTAAGCTGTAGTTATTCCAGCACAGGGGAGACTAAAAATCCAATTAAGAATTTTGCATATCCACCAGACCTTTAAGTGATCACCCTCCCCCTAAATCTAAAGAAACGGATAAAATCCATTTGAAAAACAGCCCTATTTCATTTACCTATCTTTATGTAAAGCTGGCAGGACCATATTTGAAATATTGCGTTGTTTTGCTTTAGGAAACAAAAAAAAGATGGTCTCATCTTCTTCCTTTTATACTTTTGAAACTTCCTAATACAAAGGACTCTGGGGTGGGGGTGGGGGTGGTTGTATGTGTGTGCACGTGTGTGTATGAGTGTGTGTAATATTGACCTAGTATGATCTGGATTAATACATTAGGGCGCCTGGGTGGCTCAGTCTGTTAAGCGTCCGACTCTTGCTTTTGGCTCAGGTCATGATCTCACACGTGAGTTCAAGCCCCGCGTCTGGCTCTGTGCTGGCAGTGTGGAGCCTTCCTGGGATTCTCTCTCTCCCTCTCTCTCTGCCCCTCTCCTGCTCACGCTGTCTCTGTCTCTCTCAAAAGTAAATAAATAAATTTTAAAAGGCACCTTAGCTTAGATGCTGCCATTGTAAGTGCTGTATCTGCTTCATAAACATTGTGGCCTCTTATTTTTTTTCATGTTTATTGAGATGTAATTGACATATAACATTGCGTAAGTTTAAGGTGTACATTGTGATAATTTAATATACATGTAGGTTAGAAAATGATGACCACAATAAAGTTAGTTGACACATTCACCACTCTCATAGTTACCTATTTTAGTCTGTGTGGTGAGAGCATTAAGGATCTACTTTCTTAGCAGTTTTCAAGCACACAATATAGTCTTGTTAACTGTAATCAGGGAATCTAATAAAGCTGAACTCCTAGAAACAGAGAGAACATCACATTTTCTTGAATGCATCATTTTAAGAGAGTAATGAATTCTTTGCAGCACAGTAAGGTGACAGAGCTGTTCATAACAACTCTTTGATAATCCATCAGACGGCCAATTTACCTCTCACTCTTCCTTCTCATCTCCTTTGCACAGAAAGTGACTTTGCAGGCCGAACATAGCCCACCTCAGCCCCTTTTCTCTGATTTTGTGGAGTCTGAGAAGGTGGGGTTGGTGATCACCTGAGCCGTTCCTGGGCAATAACG
The DNA here is from genome assembly GCA_028646485.1 of Cryptoprocta ferox. Classification (NCBI taxonomy): domain Eukaryota; kingdom Metazoa; phylum Chordata; class Mammalia; order Carnivora; family Eupleridae; genus Cryptoprocta; species Cryptoprocta ferox. The sequence goes on along the minus strand of CM053579.1, from coordinate 35,500,889 downwards.
GGGAGTGAGAAATTTGCTGCGCCCTCCCACTTCCTTGAGTACTGTGCCTGCTTTTCCTCTCCACGTTGTTCTCAGTTAAGGTGTTAGCTGATGATGGTTAAGGTGTTCTATAGTCTTATGATCCTGACATTTTATCCAGGTACGCCTGAAGACTCAGAATGACAGCACAGCTCTCCATAATACATCTGCAGCCTGCATTTTTAGCCTATTTCCCTCCCTTCCATCTGTCAGGTTGATCTGCTTTATCCAAACATCCTCTACATTCCTGCATGTGCTTTTGTTCATGCTATTCACGTCATTCTCTGGGCCTAGAATTCTCTCCTTAAACCTCATTTCTGTGCGCCCAAGTCTTGCTCATCCTTCAGGACCAGCTCAGCTCCATGAACCCTTCTCTAATCCCCTGATTGTCTTTTGCCACAGGCAAACTTCATTTTCTCCTCTCTGTGCCCTTGGAAAGCTTTGTTTGTATTCTGCTATATTGCTTGTTCTACTCTTCCTTGAATTGTAATTAGTTCAATTCGTACTCGTCTTCTCTGCTAGACTGTAAGTACCTTGAAGGCAGAAGCTGAAGTCTTTTGCATCATTCCGTCCCACACGGGCACCCACACAGTGCCTTGTACACAGTGTAGGCCCTCAGTAAATGTTTGCTAGTAAAAACTTCCCCCAATGACCTTTAATGCTGGCATTTCAAAATCTTCTTGGGGGAGATCTATTTGGGCAGAAGATTTCAGGGAATGAACTAGGATGGCATTGACTGTAGAGTGGAGGACACTAGGATGAAGCTGCCAGCCAGGTGTGCTATTAACACATAAATGAATTTGACTCTGGGTATAGGGCTCATCCACTACTTCATACACACTGTTCCACCTGAACAGGAAATCCCAGCTCCTTCTGAACTCTTGTGCAGTGCTCAGCATGACTTATGGATGTGACTGAGCTGAGGGGAATGTGTGAATGAGGAAGTTTCTCATGGGGATGGGTTGGAGGGAAGGCTGATGCACTTTGAACTCAAGAATAAAAGACCTATAGAACAAGCGTGTGGGAGATTGCCCAAGAAAACTATCAAATAAGCTCTCTGAAAGAAGCTCAGGGTAAAAAGGTCTAGTCAATTTACATTTCAATGCAGAATAGAAACAATTACCAAAATAACTTTTTGTGGCCTCTTTTAAGCCTTTGCAACGTGTGACTTTTGTGAACTCCCACATATTATTTCCTGGTAGTGACCAGCATGAGAGTCCTTCTAATGGGACGTGTGTGTTTGTGTCAGGGAAGGGTGGAGATTGGGGAAGACTAGGTCTGACTGTGGGTTTAATCTTTGGGATGGGAGGTAGAAAGGAACTTTGGGAAACAGTAGGGTGGGCAGTTGGATAAAAATGTGTGGGTCAAATTCTTGATGTCTTTGGGAAGAAAGAAAAGAGCACAGAGCAGGAAGAGGACCTGGTGACCTAACAGGGAATCCTGTGTTCCCTAGAGCTTGGGCCTTGGAAGACTCATGCTGAGAGTCGGTCTTAAACATCAGAAACTGCTCCCCGCCCCTGCAAAAATTGCCTGTTTTGCGGGGGGGTGGGGTGGTGGTGGAGAGATTTATACAAGCAAGTTGCCAAGATTACTCTAATGGTATTTTCAGGGAGGATAGATTTTTCCACAGATAAAAAGCCTTTTTGTCCAACCCACTAACCCAAACCAAAAAGCAAAGACCGAATAAAGATGTGGAATCTTCCACCAACCAACCAGCCAGCCAGCCAGTCCACCAACCAACCAAAAGTGCGTATCAAGATAAGCCCGGTTGTTTTCAACTAAGGGTTAATAAACAAGTGAAATACACCAGTGCATTTTCAAGGAAAACTGCAGATGGGGAAAATACCAGGGCTTTCAAGTAACTTCCAAGCAATTTGAGATGTTTTATTCACATCATGAAGACAGTTTTACCCTGGAGTATTTCCTGTTTGGAAAACACTCAAGGAACCTGCCTTTTTGGGCCGCTTCTTGACATGGGAAAATTTTAATGTCACTACTTTACCTTTCGATTGGGATTTTGCCTCTTCAGCCAAATTTCTGCTCTACTACCTGTGCCTGGCTGTTTTATTTTGCCCACTGCAACTGTGCAAACCGCACCCTAGTTTCCTCGCTTCAGTCCACATTTTCTATACAAAATGCATTTGCCATAGTACATTTTCTAATGTTTGTCATTCTTATTCTGATTTTCCATTTTACTAAGTCAATCAGCAAATGTTTTATGTAAGGCATTGTGCCTGTTACAGCAGGAGAAACAAAGTGACATAAAAACTTTCCTCAAGGAGCTTGCTGTCTAATTGAAAATTTCCAAGCAAGGGAGTACTTCTCCTATTTGAACTTTCCTTTGGATTCCTATTACCCTCTTTGGCTAGGCCCTGTTCACATCAAAATCATTTCCTAAATCGCCCTCCCCGCAGCTTACCATTACCCTCAATCAAATCAATCCGAGTTCATCTTTTTGTAAAGAAAAAGTTAACTTGATGATTGCCAGAGGAGGGGATGTTGGGTATAGGCAAAATGGATGAAGGGGAGTGGGGTTACAGGCTTCCAGTTATGGAATGGATAAGTCACAGAAGATGAAAGGTACAGCATAGGGAATATAGTCAATGGTATTGTAATAGTGTTGAATGGTGACGGACAGTAGCGACACTTATGGGGAGCACAGCATAACATATAGAGTTGTTGAATCACTATATTGTACACCTGAAACTAATGTACCATTGTGTGCCAACTATACTTCAATTTAAAAATATGTATTTTTTATTTTTTTAAGTTTATTTATTTTGAGAGAGAGAGAGAGGGAGAGAGAAAGAGAGAGAGAGAGAGCGAGCATGCACGCAGGAGTGGGGCAGAGAGAGAGGGAAAGAGAATCCCATGCAGGCTCTGCACTGTCAGCACAGTGCCTGATGAGGGGCTCAATCCCACGAACCAGGAGATCATGACCTGAGCTGAAATCAAGAGTCAGACACTTAACCGACTGAGCCACCCAGGCACCCTCCCCTCCCCCAAATTATATGTATTTTAAAAATTCATTCTCTCACCATCCTACCCTCATCCCCAAAAAATATTTTTTCAAAGATAAATATTTGAAATACCATATTATAAATACCATATTACCTGATGAATAAGCTTAAATTTTGTTAGCTTGGCTCAAAATTTCTCTCCTTTTTACCTTTAAAATCTAAGTCCTATCCATCTTTAAGGCTCAAGTCCCACTGCATTCAGGCATTTTTCTATACTTCCCCTCCGAGAGTGATCTTTCCTTTCTATTTCTGGAGATTATCTTCTACATCACTCATTGATATTCTACCTTGACTTGTTTGTTTTATATGCATGTGGCTTTTCCCTATTCAGATTGCAAATTTATTGGGCTGCCTGGGTGGCTCAGTCAGTTGAGTGTCCAACTTCGGCTCATGGCCTTAATCTCAGTTTGTGAGTTCAAGCCCCGCAGTGGGCTCGCTGCTGTCTTCCTGTCAGTGCACAGCCCACTTCAGATCCTCTGTCCCCGCCTCCTGCCCCTTTCCCACTTTGAAAAAAAAAACATTAAATACTGCAAATTTATTGAGAGCAGGGCCTGAACATAATGTTCATAATGCACACAAAAGATGCTTCATACGTGTTTGATGACGAAGATGGTGATGATTTTTCCTGATTTCAGGGTATGTATAGGATGGGTCACGAGGGTGGTTGGCAAAAGAAAGATCCTGAAGGCAGGGAATGAATTAATAAAGCTTTTATAGTAACAGTCCAAAAGGGTGATAAGGACTTCAACTTATTGATTCCTTGGCTCAGAGCCTCATTGTATTGCCAGAAGAATTTCAGTGAGTTTGAAAAGAAAAGGAAGGGCAGGACTTTGGGACTGCTGTGAATTTATGCGGGGGCTGAGAGAGAATCAGAAGTCAGAAGTAAGCAAACCTGAGTAGCTCCAGTAATGATAATAGCATTAGCAAAAAGAAAGAAAGAAAGAAAGAAAGAAAGAAAGAAAGAAAGAAAGAAAGAAAGAAAGAAAGAAATCAGAGGTAGAAGCCAGATTTAGAGGGAAGAGGATAAGTTTGTTTTTAGACATACTGAATTTAGGGTAACTTGATTAACCAAGTGGACATGTCTAGCAAGCTATTCCCTACCCCCATTCGATTCAATCCAACACATATTTACTGGACACCTACCGTATGCCAGTCACTATGTTAGAGATGCAGTCAAATAAGATGCCATCCCTGGCCTCCAGAACTCATGTTTGAGTGGGGAAGACAGACTAACACATTCCTACCGTATAAGGTAGTAAATGGTATGATTGAATTATACAGACTAACACATTCCTACCGTATAAGGTAGTAAATGGTATGATTGAATTATATATACAGTGCTATGGTAGTATAAATAGGGGACCCATTTTGTCCAAGCAGGTGAGAAAAAGTTACAGAAGTGATGATTTTGGAGCAAGACCTGGAAAGATCAGTAGATGTTTGTTCAATAAACTAATAGGGAAATGACTTTCCAAGTGAACGAAGTCTCGAGGAAAGGCACAGGACGTAGAGGTGTGTGGGATTCTAGGGGAACGACAAGTGATCTGGAGCGACTAAAGAGAATGGGATGACAGAATAAAGATGGGGGTGTCTGGGTGGCTCAGTCAGTTAAACATCCAACTTCGGCTCAGGTCATGATCTCAAAGCTCGTGGGTTTGAGCCCTGCATCAGGCTCTGTGCTGACAGCTTAGCCTGGAGCCTGCTTCAAATTCTGTATCTCCCTCTCTCTCTGCCCCTCCTCTGCTCACTTTCTCTCTCTTTCTCTGTCTCTCAAAAATAAACATTAAGAATTTTTTAAAAAAGATGGATGGAGCAAAAGAGGTGATGGTTGTCAGAAACTGGACCGGAATTTTGATACATTAGCCTGGGGAGGCAGTCTAGTGTGATGGCTTTAAAGGTATGGACTATAGTGTCAGAATGCCTGGGTCCAAATCCCATCTCTGCCACTTACTAGGCATGTGGCCTTGAGCGAGTCACTAAGTCTCTCTTTTCTAGTTTTCCCATCTATAAAATGGGGCTGCTGGTACCTGCCTCAGAGGATTGTTTTGATAATTGAGAGAGCAAGTACCTGTAAACTGATTGAGGTAGTGCTTAGCATATAGTGAGTGTTATGTAACAGTTTGCCCAAGAGCTAAAGTATAAGGAACAAGGCACTACACCATTGTGTCCTATACCATCAGCAGCTTCAAAAGGAAATTGTAAACGGGAACTAAAGTCTCCAGATACTCTAAGCATGGATCCAGGGCGCACTAGATGAATCTCCGATTTTCACATGAGTGCGAGTTTCTTGCGAGGGTGACATTATCTGCCTTGGAAACGTAGATCCAATTTAGGGAAAGGGTGAGGAGTCTGAGAAAAAAAAATTACAATGGCCGCAGTGGGACTGTTTATTCCCAATACATGGAAGCTCTCATTATGGCATTCCCTCTGCAAAGTGGAAATAAAACAAAATAAGGTTGAAATACTGCCAGCGTATTTTATTTCAGTTAAGTAAGCAACCGAAAATTGGCCAGCAGAGAGAGAGGAGGCAGCCAGGTCCAGCGACAGGCATTTTGCCGGATTTGGAGTAAGTAAAGGAATCCTGTGAAGAGGACTAGGAATTGGAAATGCAGCCCTACCTTGCTAACGAAGCGTATCCAGCCCCTGGCGTTCCGATGCTCTCAAGTAACCCGTTGACTGTTCCTCCGCTTTCTAGAGCTCTGCTCGAGTGATCCTTGAGTAGGCTCTTGGAATTATTGTCCTTCCCTGTGAGACCGCTCTGTGTGCTGCTCAAATGGAACTGAGCCTCATCCACCCAGCCAGCCAGTCCAGGGGTTTCACTTGACAGAACTCGGTCTGAATTCTGGTTTTACCACTTACTCGCAAGTCACTCATGTTGTCCGAGCTTCAGTTTCTCCATCTGTGAAATGGGAATAGAAATGGCTCCTAATTATAAAGTGCTTATGAGAATTACATGAAATAATGTATCTCTAAAGCACTGGAACATTGTCTAAATGACGTGCCCTTCCACTTAGGCAACCCAGAGATGCCCACTCTCAGCTCAGCCCTGCTGGGGACTTCCTATCATCTAATGTCAATAGTAGTAGAGATGGGAGGAAGGAGAAATCAGGATACGGAAAGACAATGAAAAACGGTGGCTTTTTTTTTTCAACCCCACTCTGACTTTGCAGTGGAGATATTCTGATGTAGCCAGTATTCTAAAATAGGAGAGGTATTCAGGTACTGGACAGCCTAAGGTGAGAGATTATCTACTAACGCCTGATGACAACTATGTGAAAATAGAGCTACACATGCGTTTCTCTGATGTGAAGTTATAGTTGCACATTCATATGTTTTAATTTTTTTCTTTTTAATGTTTATTTTTGAAGGAGAGAGAGAGACAGAGCATGAGCAGGGGAGGGGCAGAGAGAGAGGGAGTCACAGAATCCGAAGCAGGATCCAGGCTCTAAGCTGTCAGCACAGAGCCTGACGCAGGGCTCAAACCCACGAACCGTGCGTGAGATCACGACCTGAGCTGAAGTCAAACACTTAAGTGACTGAGCCACCCAGACGCCCTTCGTTCATATATTTTAGAATTAGAAGGGGACAAGGAAAATTGAAACCATTTCTTTAGGATGGTGAAAGTCGATTGTTGCGATATTATCTTAATATTATTGTGCCTGTAGAGAGGGATCCTCTTTTCCTGACATACTTAAATCTCCTTACCCTCTTTTCAAAAGAACAGCAGAAGAATAGGGTGCTGGGGTAAAGGGAGTTGCACAGTGGGAATAACATGCCCCCATCTCATCTGTCCTTCTGCCCAGCTTTCCATTAACCATCATGATCTACCAGAGGCCGGAGAGCTTCCTATCTGTGGTGCTTCAATGCCCTTGCATCATTAATATCATCATCTCTACCCTTCTTCTAGGACTGGATCTTATGAGGGAGGTATGGAAGAAGTTGTGCATGCTTAGCTGTCAATCCGAACCTTTGAGAGGCATCAGGGGTCAAAGGCGGCAATCACTGTGTAATATTTTGGACTTTCTTGGCAGGTGAATACTGCTATGCATGAGGCAAAACTTATGGAAGAATGTGACGAGTTGGTAGAGATCATCCAGCAGAGGAAGCAAATGATTGCTGTCAAAATCAAAGAGACCAAGGTAAAGCACAGCCATTTCAGTGAGGCCAAGGCAGAGTTGACTTTACAAATGTTAGAGTTTCCTCCTGATGATTCCAGGGTGAACATGGATCATGAAAGTAAGAAGAAACGAGGTTGTAGGGAGGGAGGCAGAGAAGAAGCAATGTTTGACTGAATGTATGTTATAAGTCAACCCAAAAAGAAAAAAGAAAAAAATGTAATGGTGGAAATGAAGGCCGGAATTATGGAAGGACCATGCACGTTAATATGAGGACTTTGGGTTTTAATCTAAAAGGCATTGGGAAACCATTTCAGTTTCTTAGGAAGGGAGAAGACTGATCAATATGGCAGAGGTTTGCAGGGTAGATCAGAACAGGATGATACTGAAGTCAGAGAAGCAAGTTAAGAGGCTTATGGAATGTTTTTTTTTTTAATTTTTTAATGTTTATTTATTTTTGAGACAGATACAGAACATGAGTGGGGGAGGAGCAGAGAGAGAGGGAGACACAGAATCCGAAGCAGGATCCAGGCTCTGAGCTGTCAGCACAGAGCCCGATGCGGGGCTGAAACCCATGAACCGAGAGATCATGACCTGAGCTGAAGTCAGATGCTTAACCAACTGAGCCACCCAGATGCCCCATGGAATGGTTTTTGATAGGAGTTGATGAAGACCTAAACCAGGGAAGGGCCAGCACAAATGGAAGGGAAGAACATAGCAGGCACTACTAGAAAGGAAATGATGAGAATCATCAACTGATTAGCTACAAAAGATGAAGGGGAAAGAGCAGACTTCCCGGTTCTTAGCTTGGGAATTGAAGAAGTGCAGTCAAGGTCAGGTGTGAGCCTCCATGCATCTCTATGGTTTTAGGCTTATTGGTCTGCTGGTCAGTGTAGTGATGATAATAAGCTCATGCTGTGTATACAACGTGAGGAGTTATGAGAGTCTGGAGTAATAATCAATACTTTGTGCCATGCTGGGTGGTTCTAGTTAACACAGGAACTGAAATTTCTGCGACCCCAGGTCTGTGGACACACAGGTATGTGTACAGTTAAATAGAGAAATATATACACAGAAATGTAGATACTCATAAAGAACAAGGGAGTACTTTTTATGAAACATGTATGTAAAAAGCTATTGAGAATAAAATGTAAACAGTGGTGATCTCTGGGTGCTAGGGTTTCTTTATATGCTTTCTTATTTTCAAAATATTCTCTGGTGAACATGCATTGCTTTTATAATCAGAAAACTTAATGTTACCAATAAAAAAGAGGAGCCTGATGACCTAGGGTATATGGCTGTATATGCAGTGTGGGTAAGTGGGCTGGAGGTGAGAGGAGGGGCTGGCAAGACAGACAGAGAGGGTAAGGTGTGGAGGTGACTGGTTAGTACGGGGACCCTGGGACATTAATAGGCCTTATTTTTAGAATCACCGCAGCAGATCGCCTTCGTGTTGTTTTATCGTTTTTAATTAAGCCCCGGATGTTTCATCTCAGTTTTCTCTGGCTCATTCCTTGAAGGTAATGAAGCTGAGAAAGTTGGCACAGCAGGTTGCTAATTGCCGCCAGTGTCTTGAACGGTCAACAGTCCTCATCAACCAAGCCGAACATATCCTGAAAGAAAATGACCAGGCACGGTTTCTCCAGTCGGCAAAAAATATCGCTGAGAGGTGAGCACCTTCTCTTTCTATGTGCCTGCTCTTTTGAAAAGGGGGCAGCTTGAAGTCCCTTAATTCGGTTCAGGCATAGATGTATGTAGCAACCGCCACCTGATGATCTCACCAGATAGTTACAAAGCCTCAGTGGTTCATTGCCCTGTGGATTTCTGGCACCCTCTCTCTGTCTGTGTAGCTCACCTGTTCTTCTAGCACCCAGCCAGTCATGGCCGCTCGCTGTGCCCTAGCTCTCCGGGGCCCAGTCCGTGCTGGAGCTTTCCATGTTGACATTAGCATAGGGCCAGAGAACCTTTTGGCCACACAGATAGGTATGTGCTCTTCCTAAATCTTTGTGCAGTTCTCATTGCTTTCGTTTAGTTATCCATCACACAGATCCTTTAGAGCAGTAATTCTTAGACTTTTATTTTAATCAGTCGCCCCTTCAACAGAGTGATGACTGTCAGGAGCCCTCTTCATGAGGAAAAAATGCATATGACATATATACACGTAGAATGTTGCATACGATTTTAGAGGACTCATGAATGCTTAGAGGGCCGTCTTTCCACGATTTGCAAAGAATCTGAAGGCGAAAGTGAAACATTGCTCAGCAGAGTCACCGAGGCTTCAAGGGGCCACAGGGGCTCATTAGGTAAGTCTGACCTCCTTCTATCTCTCTCTCATTTACTGAAGACTTTGGCTCCGGGTTCACAGTATTCCTTTCTGTTGCTTCTGCAATCATTCTGGGTGACATTGGCGGCATCCACATGGCTGACCACATCTAATACTCTAGCCATCTAATCTCATGGCTCCTTGCTATCCCCTCCTCCAGTGACCCTCACCTCTGCTCCCCTTCATCCACCCATTTCCGTGGCTCACATGCTGAACCTCACCATCACTCAGAATAAACTAAAACATCCCACCTTCTAACTACAACCTCTGTACTTACGGTTATTTGTTTTTCTTCCAATACATCCATTCTTCAACTTCATCGGGACCTCTAAGGCCCGAGTCCTACCTATCAGCTACCTATTGTCTTCACTTCTTTCTTTGACCTATTTAGGATCTATGATTCCTCATTTCAGCTATTCACTCTCTTTTCTGTGTACCCAGTGCCCTTGTCCCACTGTCTGTTTATCCCCCCAACCTGATCAGACCCTCAACCATGAAGCAGCCCAGCTCTTCCCACCTTTTCCATGCCTATGTTAGAGTTGCATCTAATCTCCCCTGGGCCCTCGGTACTGACCTGAAATCCTTCTGTGTTGCTTTGCTCAGCTTTCTTTCTGCCTTGTCTCCATAGTGGCCATTTCAAATTTTCTGTGTTCAACTCAAAGCTCCAACCCCGCCACCTTCCTGCTCATGCTCAGATGACTTTACGGCCTATTTTATAGAGAGAGCGGTAGGTAGGAAATGACAGATTCCTCAGCTTCTCAAACCAAGCTGCTAGGCATACCTACATCCACATCCATGAGTCCTCCCTCCCTTTTGATTATAATAGAAGAGATGTGCTTTGTGCCACATGCTTCCCTTTTACCATAGGTTCAATTTCTCCCTTTCTCTAGTTGACTTCAAATGCACTTTAAAAAACCCACTCATGTTTCTCCTTTCTAAAAAATACAATACCCACAACTTCCCTCTGCCTCCTACCTACTCTAGCTGTTGCCCTATCCCTCTCTTTCCCTCATGGAAAATCCTTTTTTTAATGTTTCTTTTGAGAGATGGGGAGAGATAGAGAGAGAGCGAGCGCACAAGCCAGGGAAGGGCAGAGAGAGAGAAGGACAGAGGATATGAAGCGGGCCCTGCATTGATACCAACGAGCCGGATGTAGGGATCAAACTCACAAACTGTGAGATCATGACCTGAGCTGAGGTCAGACATGCAACCGACTGAGCCACCCAGGCGCCCCCTTTATTGCAAACTTCTTGAAGGTCTTTCCATTTCCTCACCTCTGACTTACTCTTCTTAAACATTTATTTATGTATTTAGTATTTAGTTTGTATTCATTTATTTTTTAATGTTTATTTATTTTTAGGAGAGAGAGACAGAGTGTGAGCGGGGAAGGGACAGACAGAGAGAGGGAGACACAGAATCCGAAGCAGGCTCCTGGCTCTGAGCTGTCAGCACAGAGCCCGACGCAGGGCTCAAACTCACAAACCACAAGATCATGACCTGAGCCGAAGTCGGACGCTTAACCAACTGAGCCACCCAGGCGTCCCTCTTCTTAAACATTTAAAAGTTACTTATATTGCAGTAATACTTGCACGTAGTTAAAAAATCAAATATTACTAATATTCATATTGCAAAAAATAACAATCTTCTTCTCACTCCCAATTTCTGCTCTCCAATAATAACAATATCGAGCATTTACTTTGTGTTGGGCATTATTCTAAGGCCTTGTAAGTATTAATTCATCTAATCCTTACAGAAACCTCATGAGATAAACACTATTATTATGCCCATTTTAGAAGTGAGAGAATGAGGCTCAAAGAGGTTATGTGACTTGCCTAAAATCACCCAACTAGTAAGGGATAGAGGCAGGATTAAAGCCCAGGGAGTCTAGTGCCATCGGCTACACTTTTCCAACAAAGCCAAGCAATTTCAACTGTATTAGGTATTTCTTTTTTTTAAGTTTATTTATTTTGAGAAAAATAGAGAGAGAGAGAGAGAGCAAGCAGGGGAGGAGCAGAGAGTGAGGGAGAGAGAGAATCCCAAGCACCCTCAGGGCTGTTAGCTCAGAGTCCAATGTGGGCCTTGGTCTCATGAACAATGAGATCACGACCTGAGCCAAAATCAAGAGTCAGACGCTTAACCAGCTGAGCCACCCGGGCGCCCCATATTTTTTAAGCTTTGTTCTAGGATACCGTTAAGTCACTTGAAAATAGCTTGATCCTTTGGGTCTTGCTTTTAAGATTTGTTCAGTGGAATCGGAGCAGTGTTTAGTCTACGGGGAATTTTTCCACACTAGTGAGGCAAGATATTTCTGAGTACTCTGCCGAGTGCCCCATGCATCATGAGATTTTCCAGTCTGGTTGTTGGGAACAGGCACTATTCCTGGTCCTTTGTGAGCACCAAGGATCGTTCCCTATCATCCTTTTAGGTGGCTCTTTCCTTGGCCTTGGGCAGTTTACTCACATGCATGTGTCTATTAGTATTTTGTTGAATACTTGAAGGGAAACCTTTGGAAGGTCTCCAGAATTCTGTCTATGCAGCATTCTCCTCTATGGTACTCTTCCCTGTGAAATCCAGCCAACTTAGTCTCCCAGACTCTCATTGTTCTTTTTTAAAATTTTTTTAATGTTTATTTTTGAAAGAGAGGGGAGGGGCAGAGAGAGAGGGAGACACAGAGCCTGACCCACAGCTCGAACCCGTGAACCATGAGATCATGACCTGAGCCGAAGTTGGACGCTTAACTCACTGAGCCACCCAGGCGCTCCTCAGCGTTCTTAACTAGGGACTCCATTAGGCTTTGCCTGATTTCCACTTCATGTACCATTTTACTCTCTTAATATCGTTAGAACAATTTTTTCCCATAGTTTTCTAAGAAAGAGGACATGGGATGTAAATTTTTGAGAACTTTTTGTTTCAAAAATATTAAAAATTTATTTTCACATTTGATAGGCTGGAAATAAATTTCCCTTATAATTTTGAAGGCATGGCTCTGTTGTCTCCTAATTTCCAGTGTTTGGTTGAGAAGTCCACTGCTATTTTGATTCTGAATCTCTTAAATATGATTTATATTTTAAAATCTGAAGCTTTTAAGGTTTTATCTTTAATCCAGCCTTTCTGAAATTTCTCCAGGATATGCCTTGGTGTTGGTCTTCTTTCATTCATTTTTGTTGGGCATGAAGTAGTCTTTCCAATCTGAAGACTAGTGACTTTTCATTCTGGGAAATTTTCTTATATTATTCACTAATAACATCTATTTATTTTCTCTCTTCTCTCTGGGATTCTGATTACTCATATGTTGGACACTCTAGATTTTCTGATTTTTAAAATCTTTTCTATTTTTAAAAAATGTTCATTTATTTATTTTTGAGAGAGAGAGAGAGAGAGAATGTGTCTGTGCACAAGTTGGGGAGGGGCAGAGAGAGCGGGAGAGACAGAATCTGAAGCAGGATCCAGGCTCCAAGCTGTCAGCACAGAGCCTGATGTGGGGCTTGAACCCACAAACCATGAGATCATGACCTGAGCCAAAGTCTGACACTTAACCAAGTGAGCCACCCAGGCGCCCCTTTTCTTTCCTATTTTTTAGACATTGTCTTCTTGTTCTGTTATCTAAGAGGTTTCCTTAACTTTTCACCCAACCATTCTATTAAAATTTTAATTTCAGGGGCACCTGGGTAGCTCAGTTGGTTAAGTATCTGACTTCGGCTCAGGTCATGATCTTGTGGTTCTTGAGTTTGAGCCCCATGTTGGACTCTGTGCAGACAGCTCAGAGCCTGGAGCTTGATTTGGATTTTGTGTCTCCCTCTCTCTCTGCCCACCCCCCCGCACTCATGCTCGCTCTCTCTCTCTCTCTCTCTCTCTCTCAAAAATAAACATAAAAAAATAAAACATTAACCTCAGCCTTCTTGTTTTCATTTATAAGTGCTCTTTCTTGATCTTTGCTTCTTTTTTTTTTTGTATTGTCCTTGCTTTGTGGCTGAGAACTACTTGTTTATCTTCCTGAAGATATGAGTGATCATTTAAAAAGTTTCTTCTAAACTCTGCATTGTTTTGGTTTCCTCCAAGTTCCTTTTCTCTATTGGTTTGTTTTAGTTTCTGACTTTCTCTAAATGTCTGATAATCTTTTGGCTGCCTGTTTGAATTTTAGCACTAGAAGGTGACTAGAAGATCCGAGGGGATGCGTACAGTTTGTTGCTTGGTGAATTTCACTATAGGAGAATAAGGTGGAATGCCAGATTTTTACTGAGGGAACCCAAGTGTTGGGTCTGTAGGTATTTTCTCTTCAGTCAGTTTCCCCTGGAAGGAGGAAACTCCTGCTTCTGGTGGGGGGTGAGGGGTCTAAGCCTGACTGCCGCCATTCTAGGAGCCAAGCAAGGAAAGGTTGCTGAGGGTTTTAAGATTGCTTTTAGTACAGCAGAATGTAAACCTCACATCTCCTGCCAGGATGAGGGAGGAGTAGTCTCTGATTTAGTGGATCCAGGGTCTAGCTGCTCTTCATACACACTTCCAACTGTCTGTGGCACAAAATCAGCTTGATGTTGTTGGCTTCCTGACCCAGCTTCCTCTGGTCTGTTGTTGGTTACCACTCATCCATCCCTTTCAAGCTTCCCAACATTTGTTGACAGCCTCTTACTTGCTGGCATGTCTTTTTCCATTCTCGTTGTCTTTGTGGGTTTATGACATTTTATTCTTTGACCGTCATTTCAGTGGTATTTCATGAGAGCTGAGATGAAACATAATTTCAAACCACTGTATTTAATCATCCTCACTCACCCTTCAACTCTCTGAAATATCTTCTGCCACTACCACACTATTGCAAGTGTTCTTTCCCAGGTCACCAAATGAAAACCTTGCTGCTAAATATAATAGACATTCCTTTGTCTTCTCATACTGTTTCATCTTAATCACTCAGTAGCACTTGTCCCTACTGACGATTTTTACTTAAATTTCTCTGCCCTTAGCTTCCATAAACACTCCTGGTCTCCTCCCTACCTATGTGGTTTCTTTTGCCTTTGTGAGCAAATCTCCTTTGACCTATTCCTTTAATGCTGTTGTTCCTTATGATTCTTATTTTAGGCCATTCTCTTCTGTCTTGAGAATTATCTGCCCAGCCTAAATATCTTCATCAATGGTTTCTCAATAGGGTCTGAAATTCTTCCTCACCAATAATAATGGTACTATCTTAAGGACCAAGACTTCAGTTAAAGTCAAATTTTAGCTGGGAGAGTATTCCCACTTTTTATATTGACAGTTATTATGTTGTCCTTTTTTAAATGTTTTTTATTTATTTTTGAGAGACAGAGAGAGACAGCACGAGCAGGGGAGGGTCAGAGAGAGAGGGAGATACAGAATCTGAAGCAGGGTCCAGGCTCTGAGCTAGCTGTCAGCACAGAGCCCGATGCGGGGCTTGGATCCATGAACCGTGAGATCGTGACCTGAGCCGAAGCCAGACGCTTTACCAACTGAGCCACCCAGGCGCCCCTATTATGTTGTCCTTAATGGAGATCAGAGCCTTGAGAGATAGGTAATGTTGTTTTGCTTAAACATATTAAACACAGAAACACAAACAGACACACACTTAAATATACCCCAATGCCATTTTTACTCATCCTTCCAGCCACTGTTAATATTTGGGAGTATAGTATCCCAATATTTATATTTAATATATATTTCACAAACATAAGGTCATGCTGTATATACTTCATTACACCCTACATTTGAAACTTAACAATATATCATGAACTTTTCCCTGTCATTGGATATTTTTATCCGTTTATTCCTTTATTTTAAGAGAGAGTGAGAAAGCATGCGAGTGAGGGAAAGGGCAGAGAGAGAGGGAGAGAGAGAATCCCAAGCAGGCTCTGCACCATTGGTGTGAAGCCCGATGCTGGGGTCAAACTCACGAACTGTGAGATCATGACCTGAGGTGAACTCAGATGCTCAACTGAGGCAGCCAGGTGCCCCCTTGTCAGTGGATAGTATTGTATTACCTGATTTTCAGTGGCCTCATAGTATTCCATCTTTTGATGTATAACACATTACTTAGCTCAGTCCCTGTGGTTAGACAATTAGGTTACATACAGTGTGTTGAGTGCCCTTTAACAGTTGTATCTTTGCATACACCTCAATTATTTACTTAGTAAAAACTTTATGAAGTAGAACTGTGGTGTTAAAGAATATTTGCATTTTAATCTATTTTGGTATTTAATGCTAAACCGATTTCCAAAATTTGTTGTCAATTTTAGTCCTGATAAAATATGGAGGCATTACCTAATATAGGCATAAAAAGCTCCTATATTGTCATTAGTTCTAATCTTAAATGCTACCTCATTTTATTTTACATTTATTTGGTTCCTCAAGTAGTTGGGCTTTTAAATATATTTGTTGGCTACTTATTTTCATGCTGTGTGAATTGACTTTCTGTTTTATTTGTCTACCCTCCTGTCACTACTTTCCTTTCTTCTCACTCTTAGACACCTTAAAATCTGATCTGCCTCCAAGTTTGACCCCTTCCAGCCTATCACTGCAGCCAGAGTACTCTTATTGAAACATAAATCTGAGCATCATTCTGCCTAAAAATGCTTCAGTGGCCCACATTGCTCTCCAGATAAAGTGCAAAGTTTGCAACATGGCCTACAAGGCCCTGCGTGACTTTGCTAATTCTCCAGCCTTTAGGCAAGAGAGAACCCACACACATCCACATAGTCTTTGCTTACCTAACTCCTACTCATCGTGTAGGTCATTGCTTACAATGACCTCTTCCTTCCTTCTACCTCTTCCTCTTGGGAGAGATCCCTTAGTGACCAAGTCCTTGTCAGGTGGGTCTTGTGTATGTTACACTCCCTTTGCAGGAGCACTTCTATTGCCTATTTAATGTCTTTCTCCTCCATGAACTATGAACTTTGTGAGGACAAGGACCACAGCTGTGTATCTCCAGTGCCTAGCACAGTGCCTGGCACATTAGTTGTGCTCAGTAAGTATTGGATGGATGGATGGATGGATGGATGGATGGAAGGAAGAAAGAAGATTGGGGAGGTCAGGAAGAAATTTCATGAGCCAATTTTCTACCTTAACTCTTGCCCTGAAGAGGTGGTTGTCCTGTTACTCATCAAATCCTGGGGGAATGGCTTAAAGAGTGAGACTTTAAGATTATACGGGGTTAGCCTTTCATTTGTTTATCCTGGCTTGCAGTTTATTCCTAAAACATCTATTTCACAAACAACCATGAGCTATTGTTGGTAGAAGTATAGCAGGGTACACATGCGTGAAGATACATATTTGTTTAATACCTCAACCCCTTACAACTAATTCACCATAAAAGTTTCTTCTGTGGTCTTTTTACATTCAATGCCTCTTCCCTTCATTCTACCTGCGTATTGCTGCCAAGTTCATGTTTCTTTCCACTCTGTCATTTGCATGCTCAAGGATCTTCATTGGCTCCGGTTCCGAAGGTCTGTCACAGGGCCTCCGCATATATGTTTTGTTCAAAATCCCCCAAGATAATTCTGATGTGTAATCATGGTTAAGAATTGCTAAAGCACATGTGGCGCCTGGGTGGCTCAGTTGGTTAAGTGTCCGACTTCGGCTCAGGTCATGATCTCACAGTCTGTGGGTTTGAGCCCCACGTTGGGCTCTGTGCTGACAGCTCAGAGCCTGGAGCCTGCTTCAGATTCTGTCTCTCTCTCTCTCTGCCCCTCCCCCGCTCTCTCTCTCTCTCTCTCTCTCTCTCTTAAAATAAAGACATTAAAAAATTGAAAAAAAAGAATTGCTGAAGCACATAAAAATTTACCTTAATTAAAAAAAAACGGTCTAATTGGTTCAGGGTATAGAGGTCAAAATCCAATGAACATGGATTCAGTTATATTTGTTTTTTTTTTTTTCTGACCCTTACTGGTTGTGTGACCTTGGGCAAGTTACTTAACCTTTCTATGTGTCATTTCTTACCTAAATTACATGTCATTTTCATTTACAAAATGGAAATAACATTTTCTACACAGGATTATAGTAAGAGGTAAATTAAACAATGTGTGTAAAGTGCATGCATGGTCCCTTCTACCTACTAAATGCTCAGTCAATGTTAGCAGCTGTGTTGCTGTTAGTCATTCCATTATTCATTCAACAATTATTTATTTGCTGTGTTTCCAACACTGTGTTATGAACCGTGGATGATATAAGAGGTACAAAATACAAACCCTGCTCTTGAGATGCTTCGAACTAGCTGGGGAGAGAAAAAGTAGCATAGCATAATATAATAATAATAAATAATAATAAAGTTAAACATAAATGTTATAAAAGATCAAATAAAGTACAGTATTTAAGTGAAGGCTTTAATTCAGCCCCAGCATGCTGGCTTGCTGATTAGCATAAAAAAGATAGAGGGGGAGGAAAAAAATCTCTCAAACTGTTCTTACCAAGCCTTCAGAGGTCTAGTTTTGATGCTGCTTGCCAGATGGAAAATGATGCAGAGGGGAAAAAATCCTGTATTTACTTCTCAAAATTAAGACAGGATGGGAGAGTGTGTTTGAGGGGTGAACATATGTGAATAAATATGGTATAACCCTTAATTGGTTCCTGATGATTAAAACGTAAATGGTTCCCACTGGAAAAGCACAGATATATTTTTCACTTAATGAATCAAGCTCTATGAGTCCTTTATTTTTGCCTTGTTGAACCAGAAATCAAACATTGGATAAAGGTTGCACATCTATTTTGATGTATATTGATGTCCTTTTCTCTTTTCCAGGGTCGCTATGGCAACAGCATCTTCTCAAGTTCTGATTCCAGACATCAATTTTAATGATGCCTTTGAAAACTTTGCTTTAGATTTTTCCAGAGAAAAGAAACTGCTGGAGGGGCTAGATTATTTAACAGGTGTGAAAATACTATGGTTTCCTTCCTGTTTAAAAGCTTTTCTTTTGGTGTTCTCTTACTGTAAGATAATTGGAAATGGGCAATATTTACAATGAAAATGCTTTTATAACCTTTAAGACAATACATGTATCTTTTTAGATAGAATATACTTTAGTTCATGTAACAGAAAAGAAAGATGATGTGTCGAATATTTCTGGGTGCAGATGGTATAACATTATACTTAAAGGTTCAGAAAAAACAAGACATTGCTTATGGATTTCTCCTTATAAGCCTATCAGTAATACATTGTTGCTTGTTATTGAGGGGGTTAGAAGTCAGGTGACAATTATGGAATATTAAAGAATGTCCTGCATAGCTATAGGTACCATTCAAATGGTTTTATGGAAATTTAAGAATTAGCATATTAGGAAGAAAAATGTAAGAAATATCTTTCTTGCAGACAATTTTAGGAAATGAGGGGTGGCAGCCAGCCTACTAAAAATGCTGGCTACCTTCAGGATTATTGAATGACCTTTTTGTGAGAAAAATGTACACATACAATAGCTTTGCATTTGTCATTATTTTGGCTAATATATTAAAATATCTGCCATTCATCGAACATCTCCTTTATGCCACTCTATGTTAATTTATATTATAAATACGTACAACCAATCTATGAGGTAATTATCATCCCTTATTTTACAGAAGAAGCAACTCATATTAATTTACACTTGGCTATACTGCTAAAAGTCTATAATAAAACTTATTTGAAAATAAAAAGGAATAGGCCAAAGGTCATGCAGTGAGAAAACCATTTGACCACTTTGGTGTAATATCTACATATGTGTTGGTACAGGCAGAGTAGACAACCGGGCAGTCAGCTCAATACCTTAGGCTTAGATCTTTGCCTATAATGTCTCTGTCACTGAAGCAAAAGCGGTTTGGGGGAATTTGAAGTCTTAGCACTTTGCTTCAGGTTGTTCGGGATGTGCTATCTAAAGCTTCTTATTAAGACAGCCTCCTCTCCATGAGATGTTGAGTTGGGCAGTGAGAGTAACAATTGTTAAACTTGCAGAATGGAGAGTGTGCTTTCCTTTACCTTCTTTTCCACCTTTTCTTACAGCCCCAAACCCACCATCTATCCGAGAGGAACTCTGTACTGCCTCCCATGACACCATTACAGTCCACTGGATCTCGGATGATGAGTTCAGCATCAGCTCCTATGAGCTTCAGTACACCATATTCACTGGCCAGGCTAACTTCATCAGTAAGTCATGGTGTAGTTGGGGCCTGTGGCCAGAGATAAGGAAATGTAAGGAAGCAGTAAGCTGCTCAAGATTGGCCGGGGCGCCACGAGGCAAGTGTTTGTAAGACATGTTAGGTTGTTTAGCATAGTGTTTCTGTTTGTAAGACGTGTTAGGTTGTTTAGCATAGTGTTTTGTAGACAGTGCAAACTCCCCCAGGGCATTGCAAAGACCTTATCCACGGGTGATGAGCAAGTTGTGTATTTCCTTGCTGGGCAGTCACTGGGGCCACTCCCATTTGTTTATGTAATCCTTAGCCTTTCCTCAGTTAATTCATGTCACTCCACTCTTCCTGAGAGTCAGAACACAGCTCAGAATTCATTCCTCGGTAGCCAAGCCACCATCATTGCTGATCTTCTGTGTAAACATCTCTCTCCTTGACTTTTCTTCCACTTCATTATCATGATAAAATACGCTATGTTCAAAGACTACTCTTTCCTTTAGCACACCAGTTTGTATCAGCAACTATAGTGACAAGCCTCCTGCCTCTGTCACTGTACCCCTTGTCCCTTTCCTCCCAGAATTACACCAAATACAAAAATGTGTCAGTGGGCCACAAGATGAAAGATGGTCAAAAAGCAGTCATTCGGCTCCCACATTATGTTTTCTCCTCCTGATGAATTGGAGCAAGACACAACAGAGTAGAAACCTGACGCATCGATTGCCAGACCAGAGTGGTCCAGCTGCAAGTTCCCCTCCATGTGCTGGGGAGAACTGGAAAGCAGAATTAAAACTGGATTCTAGGCTGGAACAGATTCCCACACTAAGGTTGCATCCGCACAGCTGCAAATTAGTATTTTCTTTGACCTCTGTGCTTGTGCTTCTGTGTCTGACTTCATAGGCCCATGAGAGGAATTTTTCCAACGAAACCCTCCCCATAGGCTTCCCTTTTTGGTTGTGTGACAATTCTGGGCCACATGCTGGGGTGGGGAGGTGAGAGGACACTGGGGGTCAAATTTCTAAAAACACTTGCCTCGTGCAGCTCCAACCTAAGCCACTTGGCCTGGGTAGCTGTATCCCTAGGTATTTTTTCCAGGTGGTGGAGTCACAAACTCTAAGGCCTCCCTGACATGCTTTTCTGCACTTGTCTCTCCTGCTCTGGAAAGGCTTACAGCCAGCAGCTGTGCTCCTCCTTCCTGAGATGGGGAGAGCGGTGGTCTCCTGGGAGTTGAGAAATAAGTCCAAGAAATAACAAAGATCTAAAGGCTGTCCTCCTTATTTTCAAAGATCTATCGTCCTCCATAAAGAAGAGCTTAATGGATAATTCTTAATAATAACAGGATCATAGCACCTTAGAATTGGAAGGAACCTTAGAAGTCATTTAAGCTAATCTTCTTCCATTCTACCAGACACCCAGTAGATGACTGTCCTGTCTCTACTTGAACATTTCCAGTGATGAGTAGCTCATTTCTAACAAAATAACTCATTCAGTTGTTGTGCAGCTATGAATAATTGTCAGTGCATCCCTATAAAAGGCCTAACTCTCTCTCCTAGTAACTAATAATGACAATAATAATGTGTATGTGCATTGTGCTTTGTCATTTACAAACACTCCCACTGAGTCCTCATGAGTTCTTCCTTAGCCATATGAAATAGTTGATATTAATTCTGTTTTGTAGATGAAGAAGCTGAGGTTCCAGATAATTGAGTTGCCCAAGGTCACAGAGCTACAAACCGATGGAGTCAAGATTTGAGCACGAGCCTGTGAGGCTTCAAGCTTAATGTTTTCTTGAATGAAACCTACAGCTACCAATGTGTCCTAGTCCTGCCCTTTTATGCCTCACTAGTAAACCTAATCCATCTCTCACATGACATTTTTTGTAGCTCTCATATATGTCCCTTCTAAATTTTCTCTTTTCCAGACTAAATATCCTCGGGTCTTTGAATTGCTCCTCATGTGACCTGGTTTCAGACCCTTTACCATCATGGTATCCTTTTTAGGAACACACTCATGTTTATCAGAGTGTTTTATACAACATGCTGTCAAAAAAGTGAAAACAGTACTCCAAAAGTGGTCTGACCACCACAGAAGAGAGGTGGATTATTTGTCTTATACATTAGCTGATGCCCCCCACCCCAAACCTTTTTATTCCAGTAGTCACATTGCCAGTGTTGACTACTAAGCATGTAGTCAGCTGAAATCCCTAGGTGTTTCAAAATCCTACTCCTATACAGTTGATTGTCTAAACTGAAATACAACACCTTGAGTTCATCCCTATTACGTTTTGTCTGGTTAGCTGTGACTCCACATTTGAACCTGCCAAAATCCTTTTAAATCCAGTTTCTGCCTTCCCAGCCTGCCTGCTATGTCTTCTTCCAATCATAAATAGAAAAGTGGAACAGGGCAGGGACAAGGGCAGAACCCTGAGCAAAATTTTGTCTGGGAACGGGCAGATAAGATGAAACTATTTTATTGGGAATATGAATATGAATATGAATATGAATATTCATGAACATTCAAGGTCTCAGTCCTATCTGTTGGTCTGGCCTACCACTGTTCTGCCACTGTTGATTGAACTTGGACTCTGAGAGATGCTTTTCCCTTGAGGTTTTTCCACATTTTCTCTTTTCTTAAACTACTTTATTGAGATATAATCGACATACAAAAAGCTGTCCATCAACAGATCAATGGATAAAGAAAATGTGGTATATCCATACAATCAAATATAATTCATCCCTAAAAAAGAAGGAAATTCTGCCATGTGTGACAACATGGGTGAATGCAGAGGGCACTGTGCTAAGTGAAATAAGCCAGACACAGAAGGACAAATACTACATGATACCATTTATATGCGGAATCTTAAAATAGCCCAACTCCACATTTTCTTTAACCAGAAATTTCTTCCTTGTTGCTTAGTATTTTGTCTGGAGAAATAGTCCCCTTATTTTTTTTTCAGCTTTCTCCATTTCTAACTATCTCCCCACCTCATCTAAGATTTGGAATGGTCAGAAGCCAATGATGTTTCAGATGATGCTGTTAGCTGAATCCAAATAGATGTTTGTTTAGCTGTCTTCCCCATTACTGTATATCTTTCCTCCATTTCAGTTTTGTGATTTGCATTATGAAAGCACTGGCTATACTCTGTCTGGCCAGGCAGTCTGTAACATACTGCCACAAAGATAAAACTTCGATTTCCACTCCTTTTCATTTCCATGCAAATGTTCTCCACCAGACCTTTACACTTAGCTTCATGGATTTCCATATTTGGTCTTTCCCTTTGGAACAAGGTGTATATTTCCATTACCATAATTCAGTCATAAACCCCATCTCACCAAGTCTCCGTGATACCCAGAGAATCCTATATTTACCTTTTTAAAATGCAGAACTGGTTTCGAAATTATAGAAAAGTTGTAAGAGTAGCACAAAGAATGCCCATAAATGCTTTACCCAGACTCATCCACTTGTCCACGTTGTCTTATTTCCTTTATCATTTGCTAGCATTCCCTATCACTCTCTATTTCTGAACCATTTGAGAGTAAATTGCATACAGTATGACCTTTTACCCCTAAATTCTTCAGTGTAGGTTTTCTAAGATAAGGAAACTCTTACATAACCACAGTACAGTTATCAACTTTAAGAGATTTGATACAGTACTTTTTCTGATCCACTATTCACATTCCAATTGACAGTTGACCCAATAATATCATTTGTAATGTGAAGGATCCAATATTGTCCTTTAGAGTCAAGGATCAGGTATTGCATTTAATTGTCCTATCTGTAGCCTCCTTTATTATTTTAAAATTTTATTAAAAAATGTTTTAAGTTTATTTATTTTTGAGAGACACAGGGCACGACTGGGGGAGGGGGCAGAGAGAGAGGGAGACAGGATCTGAAGCACACTCCAGGCTCTGAGCTATCAGTGCAGAGCTCAATGCGAGGTTCGAACCCACGAACTGTGAGATCATGACTTGAGCCGACAAATGCTTAACCGACTGAGCCACCCAGGCACCCCTAAATTTTATTTTTAAGTAATCTCTACACCCAATGTGGGGCTCAAACTTACAACCCTGAGATCAAGAGTCACATGCTCCACCATTTGAGCCAGGTGCCCCCTCTGTAGCCTCCTTTAATCTGGAACACTTACTTTGTCAGCCTTTCTTTGTCTTTAAGGACACTGAGAGATTTTTTTTTAATATCCTTTTGTTTCTTTATTATGCTATCCCTTATTTTGGGTTTATCTGAAGTTTCCTCATGATGTATATTCATACTATGCATTCATGGCTGATACTACATGGGACATGTGTCCTCCTTAACACATCACATATGGAGGCACATGATGTCCACTTGCCCTTCGTTGGTGATGCTAATTTTGTTCAGCGGGTCAAGGGTGTTGCCTGACTTATTCACCCTGTAGTTACTATTTACCTTTTGCGACCAGTAAGCAATCTGCATGGTTATAACTTTGAAACAATGAAAATATCCTGATTCCTCATCAAACCCATCTCACCCCCACTCCTATTTTAGCACCAATCAAAAATCCTTGCCTGGTCCAGTCTTTGCTCTGATGATTACAAAATGATAATTTTCCAAAGGAGGATCCCCTCCCACATTTACAAGTTGACCCTCTACATTCTACTGTAAGCCAAAGCCCCACCCTCTGTTTATTTATCTACTTATCAGTATGGCCTCGTAAATTTTCTTTTCAATGGTTTATCATTCTTAACTGCCCTTGCTTATTTTGATGCTCAGGTTGTCCAGGTTTAGCCAGTAAGACTTTGAAGCTGACTCCTGGGTTCTTATATTCTCCCATAATTTTCTTGAATACTTCTGTATTTTCCAGCATAACAAAAGATTCTAAGGTCGTATTGAACTTATCCTTCCCCAGCCTTGAAATCAGCCATTTCTCCAAGGAACCTTGGTTCCTTTTAATTGGAGAATGTTATTAGAGAATAAGATCTGGATACTAGAAATACACATATATGCCCACGCACTATACATATGCACACACAAAATATACATATATTCATACTTAACATACATGCACATATGGATGCCCATACACACACACATATATAGAAATCATGAGTTCATACCAATGCCTCCAATTCCAACCCATGTCCACACGTTCTTTGTTGCCTTCCCCCATTCGATATTTGTACATTCCTTCTTCCACAATGAGAAACTTGGATCCCAACCTCAACACATGTACTCATTTGCTTAATCCCATAATAGATCTAAAAGTTCCAGAAGTGCTTTGCCCATGCCACTACAAAAACAAACAATAGTTCAGGATTTTTTTTTCAGTTCTCCTCCTGCCCCCATCCCTTTGGTGTGGTTGTTTTTCATTTGAAATGCAGTTGGGTTCATTTGCTTCAGTTTGCCTTTGGTTTTGGTCCATGCTCTTCCCATTC
Source organism: Cryptoprocta ferox (assembly GCA_028646485.1). NCBI lineage: Eukaryota > Metazoa > Chordata > Mammalia > Carnivora > Eupleridae > Cryptoprocta > Cryptoprocta ferox. The sequence goes on along the minus strand of CM053579.1, from coordinate 35,475,913 downwards.
ATATTGATTTAATTCTAATTTTCTGAATTTGTGAAACAGCAGTGTGTTTCCAAAAGGGAAACCAATACAAAAAAGTGTATTCAAAGAAGTGTCATTCTTGGGGCACCTGGATGACTCAGTCGGTTGAGGTCTTGACTTCGGCTCAGGTCATGATCTCATGGTTTGTGAGTTCAGGCCCCACGTCGGGCTCTGTGCTAACAGCTCAGAGCCTGGAGCCTCCTCGGAGTTCTGTGTCTCCCTCTCTTTCTGCCTTTCCCCTGTTCTCTCTCTCTCTCAAAAATAAATAAACATTAAAAAAAGTGTCATTCTCGCCCCTATCTTTTTAATTCCATGCCCTCCCCCCATCCCTTGTAGGTAACCAACTACAATATTTTCTGGTTTTTCCTTCCTATTCTTATTGGTGTTTTGTAAACCACCAGATATATGTATGTTCCCTTATTTGCCTTTCGTTCTTGCAAAAGAAATGTATACTATACATGCACACTCTTTTGCAATTTGCTTTTTTTAAATTAACAGTAAACCCTGGAAATCATTCTATATCAGTTAACAGAGATCTTCTTCACTCTTTTTTTTAAAGCTTATTTATTTATTTTGAGAGAGGGAGAGAGAGAGAGTGCAGGGGAGGGGCAGAGAGAGAAGGAGCGAGAGAATCCCAAGCAGGCTCCATGCTGTCAGCACTGAGCCCGATGTGAGGCTCGATCTTACAAACCGTGAGATCATGACATGAGCTGAAATCAAGAGTCAGATGCTTAACCAATTGAGCCACCTAGGCATCCCACTCTTCATTCTTTTTTCATAGCTACATAGTACTTCATCGTGAAATTTGGTTTTTGTTTTGTATTGTTAGAAGTATACCTGGAAGACCATTTATTTCCCTTTTTGAATTAAAGCCTAGTGTGTAGTTTATGATTCATATTGTGAATCAGCACATAGCTAACCAAGCCCTCAAACATTATTCCTGGCTCTTATCCTTGTTGTCTTTTCATGAGCATAACTGAGAGTCTTCACCAGTTATTCTTTTTCTAGCATGTCTGTTTGCCCTCCATTAAGCTTCTTTTTCTAGTTTTATTTTAGACTTTTTCAACCTTCCAACAAATTAATTATAAAATCCTCATGATCAGATCTCTTTCAAACCACTCATGATTACTATTCATTTTCAACCTCACTAAATCCTTCACTAGGGCTGCATAGAAGTGACTACATTCACTGTTCATTTTCCTTGCCCATTCCTTTCCATGCTTTGTTAGAATTGTGGTTAAAAAGCAATAAACTGATTAAAAGGCAGGTAATGGAAGAGAGAAGCCTAGATAATTCACAAACTAGAACATCAACCCCTCTCTTACTAACAGTTAGCCAAATACATGTTTTTAATTATGTGCATTTTTCTCGGTTTAAGTCAACGTTTATGGTCTAAAGAGTTTCGAAAGTGGAAACCTAGATCTCAGCTTGGGAGGGAAGAAGGTTCCAGGCAACAATGTGTTCCTGGACCACCCAACTTCGAATGAATATTGGAACCAGGAAGGAGCAAAAGATGGATAGTGCCAAGTGGGGAGATGGCAATTTTGCTTTGGTTATCATGCCATCTCCTCAGCTTCCCTATAATACCTCAGAGCCCAGTTATATTGGGAAGTAAGGGAGAGGATGGGGAGAGTGAGATGAGCCATAAGCCCTGAAAGCTTCACTACCTTTTAGAGACCAAGGAACATTGCTGTCTACCCCATGAGTTGTGAGCAGAGAGAACACTGGCCTAGGGTTAAAGAGACCAGGGTTATACTTTCAGCACCATCACCATGTGTCTGTGGCCTTGGGCAAGTCACCTTTCTTCTCTCAATCTTAGCTTCCCCTTTGTAAAAGGACAGAACCATGGCACGTAGGTGTCGTTTTGGCTCTGAGATTCCGTGTTCCTCCACTCTGCACGGACTGCTCCACTCACATGAGGCTAGACTCAGCTCTCAGGGGATTGGACCTTTGGTGTAAAGATCCAGAGACTCCATAAAAGTGGCGATTCTATGATTTTTTTTTTTTTTGGTATAGTGGCCTTTCCTATATTATTGGGCTGAAAATTGATGCAACGTAACCCTCACTAGTGGTGACATTCAATTGCCAGAGGCAAGGAGTCTGGCATAAGCCTAGCTCCCTGGGAGTAAGGTAACAGAAGATATTTATCTCACTCTGTCTCCTGGGACTCAAAATAAAACGAAGTGAAATTAACCTTTTCTTTGATGGTCGAGGGGGCTTTTGATGAATTTTCAGTGTGCTTCTCATCCTGTCTCTACTACCTGCCGGTTAATGTCCTTGTCTTTCCCTACCTTACAGGCCTATATAATTCAGTGGATAGCTGGATGATTGTGCCCAACATTAAACAGAACCATTACACAGTGCATGGACTTCAGAGCGGGACGCGCTACATCTTCATCGTTAAAGCCATAAACCAAGCAGGCAGCCGGAACAGTGAACCTACCCGACTAAAAACAAATAGTATGTTATGGTGATCCCAAAAGGAGAGATCTGTTTTCCCCTCCGTGCCAGGGAGTACATTTAGCCTGAGCAGGCACCCACAGCAGTGCCAGAGAGCAGAGGCACTGGGTAGAGGAGCTTTACTGTTTTAGTTGATGCTTTGGGCACGGGATCCGTTGGTGCCCTGGGAGATACGTGAGCACAAAGATATATACAAAGTCTATGTAGTAGTAGCTGGTGTTTGGGGAAGATGTTAGTCAAGACTTTTTCTCTATACCCCATCCCGTGTGTGCGGAACAGTTGTGTCAAACAGTCCTAATTTGCGATGATCTGGTGGAATCCTTTTGCAGAGAAGCTGTACCTCTTAGGAATGCTTTTGGCTGCAGATGACTAAAAATCCAACTATCTTAGCTTAACATATAGTATTTCTTTTCTCTTTCTCACATAGCAAGAAATTTGAACGTAGGCCATTCATGGCTAGTGCGGCAGCTCGTTCTGTGATGTTCTGAAAGACCCAAGCCCCTTCTCCCTGTGTGTACTGGCTTATTGTCACATGGTCACAGTATGGCCATTGCAACCTCCAGATGTCATATTTCCTTTTAAGAGAGGAAGAGGGGGAAAGGGTTGGTACACAAAAGACTATCTCTTTTATTGGGAAAATTGGCACTTTCCAGAAGTGTCCCCAAGCCTGTCTGACTTCTGTTTCCCTCTACTTCCAACTTATTAGCCACCCCTAGCAGCAAGAGAGGCTAGGAGCTTGAATATTTAGCTTTTTTTTTGGCCGCTATAGTGAAAGTGGGTCAAAGAGAAAAAGTAGGGAATGGGTGCTGTGTTCGCCAGCTGTGTCTGCCACAGACCCATGTTGTATAATACAGCTCTTGCCGTATCCAGCAATTGGCTCCTAGTAACTTGTTTTGTCATATGGTTATCAGGAATCCTCTGTCATGAGTGATCCTACATGACAAATGATTTCTCTGACCGTTGATGATGATTGTAACAGTCACTCTACCAAAGTTACCTAATCACATGTTATTTACATCCCAATTGTAAGAGGGTAAAAAGATGGTCATTACTGGGTTTGTTTTGTTTTTTGTTCTGCCAGCAACCAGCAATTACCTCATCAGTTCCCCTTACTTTGCCTTACCTCAAATGCTCCTTCCCCTAAAACCTACTCAAATCCCAAACCACCCACTGAAATAAAGCAGAGTATAAAACACATTTGAGAACATGAGACCCTTTTAATTTGATAACATATGAAGTGGGGGGCAGCTTATTATTTTATTGAAAAGGGTGGCTTCAGGCCTCCTTCCTTAATATAATCCAAATAGCTCCAGCTTGCCCTGGCCCACCAATGAGCATCATATCAAGAATCTCCTGGTAGCGATAGTCCTGAAGGACAAAGATGGAATTCTTAAGTATTTTCTCAAGCATTTTTTCTACTTTTTTCAGGCCAACCCTTTAAACTAGATCCCAAAATGACTCACAAGAAGTTGAAGATCTCCAATGATGGGCTGCAGATGGAGAAGGATGAAAGCTCTCTGAAGAAGAGCCATACCCCAGAGAGGTTTAGTGGCACAGGGTGCTATGGGGCAGCAGGAAATATATTCATTGACAGTGGCTGCCACTACTGGGAGGTGGTCATGGGGTCCTCAACATGGTGAGTGGATCCCACTTTTAGTTTTTTCTTCTCCTTTCTCCTGCCGTTAGGTTCCTGGGAGATTCAGTTCCATAGCACAAACACAGTACCAGTAAGTCAAGGTTAAAAGGCATGTGATGAAAACCACTCCTAGAAAAACTGGCCAGCTTTAAAAAAAATCATGGGAAATATACTGGGCTTAGAGTTGGAAATTACTACAGCATTCTAATTGCTGACTTTGTAAAGCTCTAGTGCTATCAACATTATGGATCTAAATATAAACTATTTAGTAAAGGAAGAAGCATGTATTAGATTTCTTGCATATCCCATATGGTGTCTAGCATAACTCAGATCATTATTTCTTTCTCCTTTCCACTGTCTCACAGGTATGCAATTGGCATTGCCTACAAATCTGCTCCCAAGAATGAATGGATTGGCAAGAATGCCTCCTCATGGGTCTTCTCTCGATGCAATAGTAACTTTGTAGTGAGACATAACAACAAGGAAATGTTGGTGGATGTGCCCCCACAGTTGAAGCGTCTGGGTGTCCTTCTGGATTATGACAACAACATGCTGTCTTTCTATGACCCAGCTAACTCTCTCCATCTTCATACTTTTGATGTGACCTTCATTCTTCCAGTTTGTCCAACATTCACAATCTGGAACAAATCCCTAATGATCCTGTCTGGCTTGCCTGCCCCAGATTTTATTGATTACCCTGAGCGGCAGGAATGCAACTGCAGGCCTCAAGAATCCCCTTATGTTTCTGGGATGAAAGCTTGCCATTAAGTTTCAAGAGAGCGTAGAATTCACTGGCTCTCCAGTTCAGCAGTCTTCCCCTCCTAAACCTCAGTTAGTGTCCAATACACAAGATACAAAATAAAGTTCATCTGAAGCATCCAAAATAACTAGGTATTATAGATTTAATTTTCATGCACTAAAGCTTGTATCTGAATTAATGTATTGAGTTTCTCTGAGCAAATTTCCCGAGTAGTCTGGGGTCAAGCCATTGGAGGAGAAATCTGGAGAATACCTCTCATCACTGGAGAATTCAAAATTCCCCGTGATTTAAGAGTCTAAATGATACTGGAAGGAATTGGGATAATTCTAAGTAAATAATGTAGAAAGATGCTCTGAACAAGGGGCTAGCCAGCAGGGAAGGTGTGTGTCGGGGGATCAGCCTCTCTAGTACTGGCCAATTTGGCCAAGTAGAATTTTGAAGGATCGGATGATCATATATTATATGTAGTTTTTGATAAAAACCTACAATCAAGGATTGATTGTAAAGTAAACACACAAATGTGTATATATAATTATAAAATGAATATATAATACATATTTATTCATTTTATATATATTATATATACATAATAATTTTTTTTGATTTGCTCATTTGAGTGAGAAATATACTGGAAGGGAAAAGAAATTATATCGTCCATTTTTGTCCCCTAAAGGGAACATCAAAATCAGGCAACATTCCCCCTCCCTGATTCATCCCTCCCATTCTCCCTCGTGTCACACATATATGCAATAATGACATAGATGGTGGGAAGAGCTCTAAACTGGAGTAGGAGAGATTGGGGGGCAAGACTGCATTAGAGCCGCTAGCGCTGGACAGAACATTGATCCAAGTACAAGCATTACGTGTAGCGCAGTTTCACTGAGGCTGCCTAATGGAGGAGGGCTATCTGAATTGTTAAAAATTCTTCACAGAATATCTCAAAGAAACACAGTTTTATTACTCTCAAGTACATACAGTTACTAGAATTAGGCTAAAAAAAGAGTTGCATAATAATGGATGTTCTTTAGGAACTTTATTTACTTAATCCGTGAGAATGGAGTGTTCTAGCTGCAACAACTATTTGCATATAAATGCACTTGTATTTTCAGATAAAACACTTTCGGAGTGCTTCGGAATGCCTGAGAACAGTCTGTTTTCTTAAACAGGTTAAATAATCATTCCTCTTGCAATCTTGTTTACACTATTCATCTGCTTAGCCAACCCTTCGTGGCAAATGCAGTTTGTCATCACTATCGTTGAGGGGCATCAAGTTTTATGGTCTGTGCTTTTGTCACTTCCACTGCAGGGACTGGGGATGTCAGAACCAGAGCTTTCTCCTTCCCAGGAGAAAGGAGTCTCCCGGCTTCAAGGAGTCTACTTGGGAGCTGTGAAAAGACTACTTTTGTACAAAGTGGGAGCTGTAACAAGCCACCAGATTGGAGCCTTGAAACAATGCCAAAACTTCTCCCCTCTTCCTTTCCACCACCTTGGTGGACGTTCATTCATTAATTCATTCAACAAACTACTACATGCTGGGTACAGCTCTGCTGCCGATATATTGATAAAACACAGTCCCTTGCTGTCAAATGCCTTACTATTCTGAAAGAGAGACAAAGAATCTATATAAACCCCCTAAGTAACAGCTTTGTATTGTTTGTTCACCTAACATGGAAAGCAAGACTGATGCAGGTACAGATGGCAGGCTCAAACTTACGTATCTGGTAGCAAAGTCCGTTTTTTTGGTTTAAAAAACTGTATGTAATTTCTGCTGATTAGGAAATGAGCAACCTCAGTAAGATCCAGCAGTGCTGGGAAATAGCACTTTGGACTAAAATAATCCTAGTTCTTCTGCCATTTACTAGTGGTGAGACCTAGGATAAATTACTTTGCTTCTCTGAGCCTCTGTTTCCTCTTCCATAAAATAATACCTACCTCACAAGTCTGTTGCAAAGATTTAAAAAGATAGCACATGTAAACTGCCTAGCACAGCACCTGGCATTTAGTGAAGCGCACAACGAATATTAACCTCCTCTTCCCAGCCCCAGCCCCAGTACAGTGTAGCGGTGCTTTACGATTTATGCCTTTCATTTTTAAGTTACTCTGGTCTCTCCTCTAGGGCTTATCCTCCAGTTTTTAAACACAAGTGATTCCCCACCCCCGCCCTTCCTAAAACCTCTCACTGGCTCCCACAGCATTCAGTAGAAGGTCCCATTTACATAGGGTTTGGCTTTTCAGGTGCCTGTTGGCTTTTCTAGCTTCATCTTTTGCCATTTCCCTCCTTACACTTGTTACTCTGGACAAGGTCAACTACTCACACGGGTTGTTCTCTGGGCCTGGAATGGAGACATTATTAACAGTTTTGATGCCCAGAGTAAACAGGAATTGTTCTTAAATTAAGGGAATAGTGTGAAGATGCTATAAATGCAGAACACTCCACCTCTGCCCCAACCAATTTCCTTTACCTAATCCTTGGGTCTCCCAAGCTACTCATTTTTCCTTTTTTTTTCCCCTTTAGGTTTCAGTGGCATGGGACAAAGCTTCAATTTCCCCACCTTATTTTTGACTCTAGCCTAGACTACCTTTCCCCACCGACTCCTCTCAACCAGATTAACTCCTGAGTGTTCTTCCCTTCTCAGCAATAATCACACTGTATAGCAGTGTTTTTCAAAGTGTGGTCTTCAGACCACCTGTTAGAGTCACCTTTGGTGTTTGTTAAAACAGTTGATTCCTAGACCCCACTCCTGATCTACTTAGACTATCTGGGCACATAAATGGAATTTTACATTTTTAACAAGTTCCCAGGTGATTCTGATGCACACAAAAGTCTAATGTATAATGATCATCTTCCCTACTAGACTGTGAATACCTTGAGGGCAGGGACTGTGTCTTTTGCTGTTGTTGTATTTTTAATACTTGGCATGGTGTGTGGAACAGAGTAGCTGCCTGACTAATGTTTATTGAATGAACGTATGAATGAACAGATGAATTATCAAAAGTTTCCCTGTCGTACTCTGATATCCATACTGGTGTTTGTTATTTCCTGGGCAGAAAAGCTTGGTTACTTCTCCATTTGGGCTATACTGATATTATTTTGCAAATGTCCCGAGACTCATGCATATAAATGTCTTCTGCCTTGAAAGCCCTTTGGAAGTTAACTTGGGGAATTGTCTAGAGCATGTGGCACCATTCTTTGCAAAAAATTTTCAATCTTTTTGAACTTCATTATTTGAAGATGGATTTAAGTTTTGGTTATAGCCCCAAATCACTCAGAGCTTAGCCTACTGAATAATGTTGGAAATTAAACTGGGTTTGAGGTAAGCAATGAAGTTTCTGAGCCAAATAACGGAAAGTGCTCTTCAAGAAACAACATGGTGGTAAAGTACTCAGTGGGGGTGTGGTGAGTCCCAGATACTTCAAGGCTTTCCTAGATAATGGCAATGCCAGGGACCTTAAGAGAAGTCATTGACTACCTCTAGCTGAACCCAGTTGGACAAAAGGAATAGGACCTGTATTTAACATCTTCAAGGAAGGTGATGTCTTCAGTTTACATTGTTGTTGCCCTACTCAACCTATTCTCCTACAATCCTTTCTGCTAGCAAATTATCCTTTCTGTCTGCAATTTATGCTTGTTTCCACTTTTTATATTGTCTTGTTGAAGAAAGCACAAAAATAATCAAATTTAAACCTGTTTTGAGAATATGAAAGAAATTTTAATGCCACATTGGAGTTGTGACTACTTGTAAGTAAGGATTCCTGCATCTGTATGTTTTTATCATGTAATCCCATTGTGTAACTTTGGATGCAGTGAAATTCAGATTTCAGCAAAATCACTTATATGTTCTTTTCAGCTAAAAACACACTAGGTGAATTTTCTAAGCTTCCATGGTTTACATATTTATATATGACTACCTGGATGGAGCAATCCATGGATGGACTTTTTGATAAGCTCAAATATTTGATACCCTTTCCTCTACAGAATGGAGAATGTGAGGCTGACAGATAAAACCATTCCCATGCTTATTTCAATTCCTGAAGCCAATTGCAGCCTCAGAGCCATTGGCTGTGTTTGGCCGTGTATTACAGGTTGGCCAGGTTGACTGACATGAGGTCAGGTAAAACTGCCTTTTACGGTCTGGTCAGCCATCTTCAGACATTATACTCTGTTGTTGTTGTTGGCTAGAATATTTATTAGACTAATATCGGACTATTTTTTATCAAATATTTTATCCCAGGCTTGTTTGTACTGAGTTCTGGACCAATAGAATCTCTCCTAGTGACAGAAATCTGAGCATCTGCGGATTATTACACAGCCTCATCCCTCTAAAATATCCCAGCCCATCCAAAATGCTATATTATGAATTAAATAAATATATATGTATTCATGAGTTCTTGATTGTCTCTCACTGGAGTTTAAATGGGGGGGGGGACATTGATAGGAAGATGGCCATGAGTTACTGGAATTGTCTGAATGACTTGGGGGAAATCAATTATCATATAATAGGTAGAGAGATGGGCAGAGAAGACCCAGAGGGGTCTAGAAATTGAGATCCAGTCATGCAGACTGGTTTTAGGAGCAGGCAACAGTCAGGAAGACTAAAGAAATGAAGGTCTGAGGCCCAAGGAGACATGCACATTAAGTTTTAGGGACTGAAGCAGAAGGCGGGAATTAAGGAAGAATAAAGAAAATCCCAGTGCTGGAACCTACTGGTTAAGGTCAGAGTAGGGTCAGAAGTGACCTGAAACAGGTTGTCAGACCATGGGCCTATAGAAACTATGGCCCCAAAGCAAGAAGACTATAAAAGAGACAAGAATTTGGAATATCAGGGGCTTAGTGGTCTTACTGGAGAGCAGTCTAGGTGAAGGGCAAATATGGGCTATTACCCACAGCTAAGATTGCGTATGTTTTTGGGGGATTTGAAGTTTGGAAAAGTCTGGCTCTGTTTTATACGTTAGGCCAGAGAAGATACGGAGCTCTTTATGTTCCCCTACCTAGAACTAGGGTTGGTCCTGGAGTTCCTGTGACACTGAGCCTGCAGGTGGGGGTGAGGTGGTCTGTTATAAAGATTAGGAGTAACAGAGCCCAAGTCGGTTGTTACATGGACGCTGGAAATGTATATAGCATGACAGCTAATGAGAATGACTCTCCTCCACTGTGAATTTCCAGGCGTGGAGGATCAAGGTGGCCTTCCTATAACTGTTGGGCACAATACACAAATTCCATTTGTGACTGGCCTGGACTGGTCATTCAAGAGGCATTCACTCTGTTCCCAGTATTCCTCTCATTTCTATGGGGGCATACTGAGATGAAAGAGTATTCCTAACATTTATAATCTAGTGAGGTACCCAATTCCAGTCTTCTCAAATAGTTTTTAACCTGTAAATGCAAATTAGGCATGGTAGCTGAGAAAGGAAAGCTTTACTGAAGACACAGGAGTGAGAGTGGAAGCTCTTAACGGACTTACACATGGGTCATACATAGTAAATGCTGATTGAATAGAAATAGAACCTGATAAGCAGAACGACAAGCAGGCCACCTTGTACACTGTGAAGTTTGTCTTAAGTGAAATTTATACCACCCTCTCAGGCACATAGCTCTGGTCCAGCATTCCCACAACTGCCTCTTTGTAACAGGCAATTTGTTCTGTAAGGCCAGTCTTCTTCAAAGGGAACAATAAGGAGAATTAATAAAATTAGAATTTCATTAGTAATGGGTTAGTGGAATATGGGGAAAATTCACATCCCTTCCAGCTTCTCACTCTACCTCTTCCTTCCTTCTCAGAAAACAAGAAAATGTTAACAAGAACCTTCTAGAGACAATGCATTTGTTGTCCAACCTGGGGGTGACAAGGTGGGAAGGGTTTGAAAGGGTCAGCCAGCGATGCTCTGGCAGGCTTGTAGGGGACGTATTTGGGGCCAAGCAGCATCTTTCAAATAACGGAATATAGATGCCAACTCTACTTCCCATCGGGTTAGCCTCGTACACAGAACACAGGGGATCTGCTACTCCTCCAGCCAGACTGAAGTCCCAGAAAATGGTATTTGGGCTGGTTTTCTTTTTGATGTACAGTGGCAGGAAAAAGCCATTATGATCTACATATCTTTTTGTCCAGCTTAACTCCCTTGGTGATAAGGGAGGGTGTTGTGATATGCCAGAAATGGGAAATTCACAGCAAGCAGCTGTCGAGTACACAAGTCCAAGGCCTGCCTGATTCAGCAGGTAAAGGTACAACGAATCATTTTTAGATTCAAACAGTTTATTATTTATACAATGAAAGAAAGAGCAAAGGTTTCTGTTACTAGTGGTTCTTGTCAGGGTCTTTTAAGGAACTCTCTTCCTCCCTTCTGCTGACCTTCCATTCATGTCCTTTCATTCTCCTCTTCGTCTTTGGGGTTGGGATGGGGTATGGGTAGAGATTAAAGGAATAACGGGACACACAATGAATTCAGACCCTGCAAAATTCAGTACCAAGGCCAGAGAATCCCCAAACCTAAGTTCTTTGCTATCTCTGGCTCTGTTTTTCAACCATAAATCAAAATGTATGAGTAATTTCTAAGGTCCCTTTCAGCTCTAACACTATGCATTTCCATAAACGCAAATTTACTGAATGTAGTGGTAGGATCCTAATCTGCATACCTACCCCAAGAATGTTGGAACATCAGGGCAGATCATCAGGAACCCTATGAGTAGAACAGAAAGGTGGATAACATTACTGTTACTTTGGACTTCCATTAGACTCCCTTTTGAGGGGACTGTACTCCTCCTTACACACTTCTGTTCACTCAGAGCTCCCATGCCAATCTCCCCCACTTACATTTGCCACCATTATTTTTGAGCTTTCCACTTCAGACCTCTTCTCTTGATTTGTTCACTAACTGTACAAAATACAGATACTGCTCTAGCTAGTCAGGTCTCAGTTTCAAATTTCAGGTCAGCTGCCTGATAGATTTCCATCTGTCCATGTAGGAAATTGCCAAAGACATTCCATTTTCTAGGGGCAGAATGGGTCATTTGATACAGAAACCAACAGGGGTCCTATGAGCCACCGATCACAGCCTTTCTTCCTCAAACTTCTTACATGGAAGAGAGAGGGTCTTGGCATTTATCATGCAATTACTCATTTATGCATTTATTCGACTAATAATTTATCGGTAGATTCTCTGTGTTAGGCGTTGGAGTTCAGTGATGACCATAACACATTGTCTCTGTCCTCATGAAACTCATAATCGAGAGGGGTGACAGACCATCGATGAATGAACCTTTGTAATAGGAGCTATCATTGACTGCTTACAGTGCCCCTGACACTATATTACGCACTTGAAATGTAGTAACTAATTTAATCCTTCCAGCAATCCTAAGAGGTAAAGACTGTTATTGGCTCCATAGAACATGAAAAGTTAATTCCTGTGCCCTTGCCCAGACCAGTAGATATCATGGTGCCTGGTGAGCTGCTATCAAGGGTCTTGGCCTTAGCTGACTCCAGCACGGGGTAAAAGGAGTTTAATGCCCAGCACCTCAGAAATGATTCTGCCCAGTGGCTCCAGTATTTGGGGTTGACCAGGAAGGAGTTCCAGGACTGTGCCAGACATCCTCAAAACCGCCCCAGCCAAGGTTTTCCCATTCTCTTTTTTTACCCCGCCGCCCCCCAGCCCCCTCCCTCTTTCCAGGCCAGCCCCTCCCTCTGGACCTCCTCTTCTCTGACTCACTTCCCCGTCCCCGCCCCAAAGACCTTGGCTCTCTCTCCGTATCCTTTCCCTCTGGCAGGAAATAGAGGAAGGGCCAACTGGCTTTGGGAACCAGGTGTGTGCTTTTCCCGGAGGATGAGAAACGCCCCCCCCCCCCCCACATTTGGAGGGACACGAAATCGAGGGCGTTCCTGCAGCGCCCCTCCCCCCACATACGGAGGGACAGGAAATCCAGGGAGTTGCTGCAGCGTCCCCCCTCCCCCGCCACATTTGGAGGGACAGGAAATCCAAGGAGCTCCTGCAACGCCCCTCCCCCACCCCACATTTGGAGGGACAGGAAATTGAGGGAGTTCCTGCAGCCTGAGCGGCCGGCTTTCCAGTCGTCTGAAGGCCCTGGTGGCCAAGCGTGGAAGGTGCCACACTCCGCCCGGTGTCTCCTGGGATGTGAGGAGCAAGCGGCGGCCCAGTCGGGCCGGCGGGGCTATCGCGGGCTGAGCGGAGCTCGCTGGGGAGGGAACTCGCTGCGCGCTGCTCTAGATGCTGGGCGGTGGGTGGGCAGCCGGCCCCCCGAGCCCGTTAAGAGCCCGGGGGAGATGAGCACGTGTGGCGGGGCGTGCGGAGGTGCCTCTGTGGGGAGGCGCCTGCGTGCCGCAATGGGTTGGTGTGGAGCGGCATGCGGGAGACGCGCGCGTGTCGCGACCTACAGGGGTGTGTGTGGAGGTGAGCGTGGCAGCGCGTGCGCGGGGCGCGTGCGTGTCGGGTGCTTGCGTGTAGGCGTGCGTCTGGGGGAGGGATGAACGGAAAAGACGCTGACTGACGACGGGGGTGGGGCAGACACTGCGTGCGTGCGAGACTGAGGTAAAGATGTCCGAGAAACTCGGGCTCACGGAGCCGGAAGTCATGACTCTTTTAACTTTTAGTTTTTTTAAGGCGGGGAGGGAGGGAAGACATGACCGCTTTGAAAATCGGGAAGTACTATTGACCATCTCTTTAAAAAAGAAAGAAAGCACACGGTATGCATGTAGGCATAGAGGGCTCCTGGGCCCGCGGACGGCCATACGTGGCCCCCAGATTATGGCTTCAAGCGGGGAGAAACCCCAAATAGGTCACTTAGGGATTTGCCATTCGAGTTTTGGATTGTGTGAAGAGGAGGAAGGGAACAGGTGATGGAGCTGTTGCCTGCTCTCCCTGCGGGACCGCCCCGGACTCCGTGTGGCTTCGATGCCGGGTTTGCTGTGCCTCTGGGACCCGGTGGCCCTCGGAGACGAGCGACAGGGAGGGATCCCCAAGCCCGGGCACGCGGGGGGATCTCAGTAACCTCAAACCTGCTGGCCAGTGCCTTGCTAAATTTGCTACGCAGGAATTAGGGGCGCGCCCTTGTTTGATTCCCACCCTGGGGTCTCCACAGCCAGTGTGGAGTGTGACCCTTAAGTTGGCGTTTTTTGGGGAAAGTGACCAGAAGGAGACCAGCGGGCTTGGGTTCTGATCCCATTTTTTGTCATGAACTAACCTTTGGGACCTGAAGCAGTTGTCCTTGTCTTCCTGGGGTCACTTTCCTCACTCATAAAATGGGACAGTAGCTCATGGGGTTGTTGCAAGTGTAATTAAGGACACAATAAATTCCCAGCACACAGAAGCATTTAGGAAACGACAGCATAAGTAGAAATATATATGTGTTAAAGTAAACATTAAAGTAAACATTTTATTCTGGAAGAGTGTATTAAACTGATGGTTTCTTTTTGGTCTCTTCTAGGCACACCTAGTTGTGCCATCTTCATACAAAGCCCACCAAGCACCATCCTGTAAAGTCATATACCTGAAGTAAGTGGGACTTTAATTTGAATTCTTTGCAATGTTGAAGTAGAAAGTGATTAGCCCACTATCAACTCTCACGTGGATTGCTGCATTGGTCTTCAAGCCTTCACACTTGTCCTCTTCTCTCCTGTGGTTCGTTCTCCATGTCTTTCCCTCTGAGTGACTAACCTACTGGTTCAGAACATTGACCTTGAGGTTTGACAGATCTCCTTCACATCTCACCTCCACCCTACTCCACCACTTTCTGGTCGTGTGACCCTGGACAAGTTATTTCACCTCTTTAAGAATCCTTTCCCTAAAAGAAAAAAAGAATCCTTTTTCTTATCTGTAAGAGGGGATAATGATGGTCTTTACCTCATACATAGGAGTTGTGAGAAGTTACAGAGATAATGCATGCAGAGTGGACCATAGTAACTTTTCAGTAAATGGTAGATTAAAAATGTCAAGGAAAGTGAGGCTGCTAACAAGAGAGTAGTTGAAGTGGTGTACCATGGAGTCTAGACTGGCTACAGAGTAAAGCAATGAGGTGGTAATGAGCTGGAGAATGGAAGAAGTCAAAGAATGGGAGATCTTGATGAGAATGTATAGGCACTCTTCTGAGAGCCAAGAATTAATAAGGGTGGGAGGTTGTAGCCAGAGACCAGAGTGGAGTTCAGGAATTCTCAAGTGGAAAAGTCCCATGTTTAGCAGGTAGTCTGGAATTCTAATGGCTACAAATGGCATGTGAAATGACATGTGATCAGAGATTGTAGAAATAGAGATCAAGGGGCAGGGAGGCTAAAGCTTTGCATGAGTCATCCATAGTCATGACGGATGGCGGGGGTTGGAATGGAGAGGAAAATGGAGCTAGTGCCAAAGCCAAGGTCTACCCTGATTAACAAGGGACAGTCATTTATTTTACAAATATTTACTGAGCCCTTGTTAGATGTCAGGATATAACAAGACAGACAACAATCCTGCTCTCCTGGAGCTTCCAGTCTAGTAGGAGTGATAATCAGCATTAATAATTCCACCCTATAAATAGAAGAAGGCAAACTGTGAGAAAAGCTATGAAGGAAAAAGAAGGGTTTGGGGTGCCTAGGCGGCTCAGTAGGTTAAGCGTCCAACTTATGCTCAGGTCATGATCTCACGGTTTGTGAGTTGGAGCCCCATGTCGGGCTTTGTGCTGACAGCTCAGAGCCTGGGCCTGCTTCAGATTCTGTGTCTCCCTATCTCTCTGCTCTTCCCCTGCTCACACTCTGTCTGTCTGTCTGTCTGTCTGTCTCAAGAATAAACATTAAAAAATAATCTTAAAAAAAAGAAGAGTTCTCTAAGGCCTTATAGCAGGAGGATCTGACCGAAAGGTCAGGGAAAGCTTCCCTGAGGAGGTGATGAGAACTGAAGAATCAATTGGGGGAGATGGAGGTGGAAGAGGGGTACGTGGAGGAAGTGTCCCAGGTAGAGGAAATAAATAGTGTGTGGGGAGACCTGAAGCTAGAACATGTATAAGGGACTTGAAGAACTGACTAGAGCATATTAAGCAAGGGAGAGTGAGCTGAGGCTGAATGGCAGTCCTACTTAATTATTTTAGGCTTTATTCCAGGAGCAAAGGGAATACTTGTATTAAACGATTTTGATTAAGTGAATGACATAATCAGATTTCTCTGTATTTGTATGTTAATTCTCCCTGCCCCAGTTTTATTGAGATATGATTGATACGTAACATTGTGAGAGTATAAGGTGTATGACATAATAATTTGATTATGTATATATTGCAAAATTATTATATTTCTTAAATAATGCATAACTATATGCTCATTATAAAAAATAAACAGTACGTAAATTGTGAAAATCTAGTTTGTATTTTTGTGTGTGTACATTAGAATATATGTATGTATATACACATATATAATACATGTATACATTATTATAGTATGTATAGTATAATACTATAGTATATATAGTATAATACTATAGTATATATAGTATGTATATATAGTACATTATATACAGTATTTATAATATAACTATGATATATATATTATAGCAACTGTTTTTTTCCACTTAACAATATGCCTTTGGCTTTTTCCATGTCTTATTTATTTATTTATTAATGATTTTTTAAAGTTTATTTATTTATTTTGAAAGAGAGACAGCAAGAGTAGGGGAGAGGCAGAGAGTGGCGGGGGGGACACAGAATCTAAAGCAGCTTCCAGACCCTCAGCCGTCAGCACGGAGCCTGACTTAGGGCTTGAACTCACGAGCCGTGAGATCATGACCTGAGACGAAGTCGGATGCCTAACTGACTGAACCACCCAGGCGCCCCTCCATGTCTTTTATTTTTTAATTCCTCAATAATATAGAAGTATATTTTGACGTTAAAAGATCAGAACAATGTACATGTATATAGAGAGTAAATCTTGAAACTTGCCTTTCTTGTTCCCTCTTTATTTGCCATCCCACAAAAAAACAATTGGGGCGCCTGGGTGGCTCAGTTGGTTAAGCGTCCGACTTTGGCTCAGGTCATGATCTCACAGTTCGTGGGTTCTAGCCCCGCATCAGGCTCTGTGCTGACAGCTAGCTCAGAGCCTGGAGCCTGTCTTCGGATTCTGTGTCTCCCTCTCTCTCTGACCCTCCCCTGCTCATGCTGTCTCTCTCTCTCTCTCAAAAATAAATAAAAACATCTTAAAAAACCATCAACCGTTTGGGTATCTTAACAGTATTCTTTCCATGCATTTATATTAAAAAATAAATACTTATACACATAAAGAATTTTTTACATAACTGGACTCATTCATATTGTTATGCATCTTTTAAGTTTGTTATTTATTGACTTAATTTATTGACTTAATTTACATACGACACATGAATTCATATATTCTTTCCTTTTTTAAATTTACTATTTATTTTGAGAGAGAGAGTGTGAGTAGGGGTGGCGCAGAGAGAGAGGGAGAGAGAAGAGAGATTCCCAAACAGGTTCCATGCTCAGTGTGGAACCCGACATGGGGTTGGATCCCATGTATCATGAGATCATGACCTGAGCTCAACTGACTAAGCCACCCAGGCGCCTGTATGTTTTCTTTCAAAGGATTAGAATGTTACAGAGAAGGCTAAAACCTTTTGTCGTCATTGATTTCCTCCCTGCCTCTCCCCTTCTCACTGTTTGACTTAATTTCTCTTACACCTTTTTCTATTCATATCTATTCATTATCTCTCTCCCTCTCCCCCACACCCCCCACACAGAATATATACTATTATTTAGCATTATTAAAAAATATAAATTATATCATGCTTATATGTTTTGCTCTGCTACATGCTACTTTCACCCAACATATGTCTGAGACTTTTTCATGTTAGTACATATAAATCCAACTTGTTCTTTTTCACTACTGCACAGTGTTCTATAGAATAGATAGGCTGTGAGTTGTGTAGCAGTTTCCCTATTGACATGGTTATTTCCAACTTGTTGCTCATACAAAGTGTGCTGCAATGTAAATCCTTGTACATACCTCTCTCCTTTCTCTACTGATTTCTAAATGCTGTCTTTAATCAATACCAGATTTTTATGCATACTTCAAGTTTATTTCAGGATTCTCTATTTGGTTCTACAGATCCATTTATTTATGCCTGGATTCACACCACATTTTTAATTTCTATAGTTTTATAATGTTTAATATCAGGCTTTTTTTCTTCACATTTTTTGTTATTGCATATTTACTGTTATACAGATATTAGAATGAGATAATCATACCTATATAGAATCTTACTGGCATTTTTGTTGACACTACATTGAGTTTACAGATTTAGCTGGGGAGAAGTTGCATCTTTACATTGAGTCTTCCTTTATATGAATAAACAAAGTGTGGCTCTCCATTTATTCAAATTTTTATGTTATTTTATGTTTTATAATTTTCTCCATAAATATCTTGAACATACCTCGTTTGGGTCATTTCTAGATACTTTATAGTTTTTGTTGCTGCTATTAATAGGATTTTTTCTTTAATTTTATAATTATGGGTGCATAAGAAAACTATTGGCTTTTGTATGAAATCATGTATGTGTCCAACAACTTTACTGAATTCTATTTTATTTCTAATAGTTTGTTCATTGATTCTATTGGATTTTCTAGGTAGGCAAACAGATTGTGTGCAAATATTTATAGTTTTGTCTCTTTGTCTTCAATCTGTATACTGTGTGCATTTTTTTTTTACCCCCATGCATTGGCTAGGACCCCCATATAGGATTGAATAGTAGCAATGATATCAGACATCCTTATCTTATCCCTACCTTTAGTAGGAATGCTCCTAAAATTTCATCAAGTATGATGCTTGCTGTGGGTCTCTGGCAGTTGCCTTTTATTAAATTAAATAGGTTTTCTTTAATGTTTACTTTTTTGAGGTTTACCTTTTAAAAGCAAGAATGGGTATGAAATTTTGTCATTTGCTTTTTTACCTGTAAGTTGGACATACAGGTTTGTCTCCTTTAAATTGTTAATGCATTGAACTGCATTGATGATAGTCTTTTAAAAACTTCCTGTTATGAAACTTTCCAAACAGAATGACCGTAGAGAGTAAAATAAACCCCATATACCCATTATTCAACTTCAGTAGCCATCAACATTTGCCATAATTGGTTCAGCTATTCCCCCTCCTCTCTCTTGTGCTGGGATATTTTAGGCTAATCATGAATGTCAAATGACTTCACTCCTAAATATTTCAGTATGCATCACAAAAAATTATGGCACGAAGGACATCTTCTCATGTAATCATAATTCCATTATCACACTAATACCCAACACATATGCAGACTTTTCCAGTTCTCTAAAAAATATTTTTAACCATTGGGTTTTTTTTCCAATCAGGATCGAACCAAGGTTAACTTGTTGTATTAGGTTATATCTCTTAAGTTTCTTTCAAGATTTTAAAAAGCCAAAACAGAGCAATACCCTCCTCTTTTTTATTTTCATGGCATTGATTTGTTGAAGACACCTGCCATTTGACCTGTAGACTCTTCCACAATATGGATTGGGCTGATTACTTCCTTGAGGTGCTATTTTACCTATTTTTGTATTGCCTACCTATATTTCCTGTGGATTGGAAGTTAGATCTAAACTTTTGATTAGATTCAGGTTCTTTATTATTTGGTGAGACTGTTTCATGGTTGACACTATGTACTTCCTTTTCCATAGTCTGCTTGTCTTCATTTTAGTGATACTGAAAGAGAATTGAAATGGTGATAGTCTTATCCCTTTACTGTAATGTTTTCCATCATCTTTTCATCTAATGGCTTTACCATCCATTTGATAACTGTTATCTGAATCAGTTATTTCATTAAGGGTTTCACAGTAATGATTCTATTTCCATCATTCTTTCAGCATTTATTAGCCAGCATACCACTCTTTAAGAACTATCCTTCATTTACTACGGCTATTTGGTAAGCCTAAAATACAGTTCTTTTTTTTTTTAATATTTTTTAATGTTTATTTACTTTTGAGAGAGAGAGAGAGAGAGAGAGAGAGAGAGGAGGAGGAGGAGGAGGAGGAGGAGGAGGGGCAGAGAGAGAGAGGGAGATGCCGAATCGGAGGCAGGCTCCAGGCTCTGAGCTGCCAGCACAGAGCCCGACGTGGGGCTCGAACGCACAGACCGTGGGATCATGACCTGAGCCAAAGTCAGATGCTTAACAGACTGAGCCACCCAGGTGCCCCCTAAAATACAGTTCTATAGGAAAGACAAGATAAGTGCTTAACTCTTTCCCTGTAATTGCCTATTTTCCAAGTAAGGAGTTGGGGCCCTGTTTCCTATTGATAGATCTGTAAATGTTTAAGCTTCCCTGTGTTTCTCGGATTAAACTATGATTAATGATGTATCTTTTAAAATGTACTATGGAATTTGAGGTACTCATATTTTACTTAGCAGTTTTGTATCTGTACTTACAAGTGAGATTGGCTGTAGCATTGATCTTCAATTTGGGGCTGAACCACCCCTCTATGGGGCATTCAGAAATGTCCGGAAGTGCTTTTAGTTGTCAGTTTTCTGGGTGTATGTGGGGGAGTCCTGCTGGTATTTAGTAGATGAGGATCAGGGATGCTAAAGGAAGAATTGTCCTACCAAAAGTGCCATTGGCACACCTATAAAAAAATAATGGCCTATAGTTGTCTTGCGCTTGTCTGATTTTTGATATTAAGGTTATGCATTGTATATCTAAGTTCATAAGTGAGATGGGTCTATAATTTCTTTTGTTCTTCTCAGTTTTGATATCAAGATGATACTAACCTTATAACTATTTGGTGTCATTTCCCTTCTTTTACTTTTGTATGGAAAATATTATGTAAAGTTTGATTAACCTCTTCTTAGACAGCTAGCTGGTCAAACTCCTATAAACCTTTTTTGGGCTAGTGACTTTTGAAGCAGATTATTATTATTTCACATTCTTCTGTGAATAATTGGCCTATTTAAGTTTTTTATTTCTTAGGCCAGCTGTGGTTATTTAGTTTCTTGAAAATTATCCATTTCACCTAGATGTTTTAAATTGTTGGTATAAAAGTATATATAGTACTTTTTTGATAATTTTTAAATCTCTGTTTGGGTAGTTTGACTCCCTTTTATTTTAATTTGTGTCTTCTTTTTGAAATCATCCTTCCTAAAAATTTGTTCATTTTATTAGTCTTTTCAATGAACTATCATTTCCTTTTATTGATATACTGTATTGTTTTATTGTTGTTTACTTTATATTTCAGTAGCTATTGGTTTTTATTTTAAACACACATGTATATTTATTTATTTATTTATTTTATTTTTTATTTAACTTCATAGTTTATTTTCAGGTTGGTTTCCATATAACACCCACTGCTCTTCCCCACAAGTGACCTCCACCATGACCATCACCCCCCTTCCCCTTTCCCCCTCCCCCTTCCACCCTCAGTTTGTTTTCAGTGTTCAAGAGTCTCTTGTGC
>CM053579.1:35431337-35454110 GCA_028646485.1 Cryptoprocta ferox | reverse complement strand
TGCTGTATTTTGTCAAATGCTTTTTCTGCATGTATCGACAGGATCATATGGTTTTGATCTTTTCTTTTCTTAATATGATGTATCGCATTGATTGAGTTGCAAATATTGAACAAGCCCTGTAACCCAGGAATGAATCTCACTTGATCATGGTGGATAATTCTTTTTATATGCTGTTGAATTCGATTTGCTAGTATCTTGTTGAGGATTTTTGCATCTGTATTCATCAAGGATATTGGCCTGTAATTCTCATTTTTTGCTGGGTCTCTGTCTGATTTGGGAATCAAAGTGATCCTGGCTTCATAGAATGAGTCCGGAAATTTTCCTTCCATTTCTATTTTTTGGAATAGCTTGAGAAGAATGGGTATTAATTCTGGTTTAAATGTCTCGTAGAATTCCCCAGGGAAGCCATCTGGTCTAGGGCTCTTATTCATTGGGAGATTTTTGATAACTGATTCAATTTCTTCACTAGTTATGGATCTGTTCAGATTCTCTGTCTCTTCCCATTGGAATTAGGCAGTGCTTGTATGTTTAGGAATTTGTCTAGGTGTCCTGTTTGTTGGCATATAGTTTTTCATAGTATTCCCTGATGATTGCTTGTATTTCTGAGGGATTGGTTGTAATAAATCCATTTTCACTCATGATTTTGTCTCTTTGGGTTCTCTCTCATTTCTTTTTGAGAAGCCTGGCTAGAGGTTTATCAATTTTTTTTTATTTTTTCAAAAAACCAACTCTTGGTTTCATTGATCTGTTCAAATGTCTTTTTGGATTCTATATTGTTTATTTCTGCCCTGATCTTTATTATTTCTCTTCTGCCGCTGGGTTTGGGGTGCTCTTGGTGCTCCCCTTCTAGTTCCTTTAGGTGTGCTGTTAGATTTCTATTTGCGCTTTTTCTAATTTCCTGAAATAGGCCTGGATTGCAATGTACCTTCCTCTTAGGGCTGCCTTTGCTGCATGCCAAAGAGTTTGGATTGTTGTATTTTCATTTGTTTCCATATATTTTTTAATTTCTTTTCTATTTGCCTGATTGGCCCATTCTTTCTTTAGTAGGGTGTTCTTTAACAAACTTCATGTTTTGGAGTTTTTCCAGACTTTTTCCTGTGATTGATTTCAAGTTTCATAGCATTGTGATCTGAAAGTGTGCGTAGTATGTTCTCAAGTCGTTTATATTTATGGAGGGCTGCTTTGTGACCCAGTATGTAATCTGTCTTGGAGAATGTGCCATGCACACTCGAGAAGAAGGTGAATTCCATAGCCTCAGGATGTAGAGTTCTAAATATATCTGCCAAATCTATCTGGTCCAATGTGTCATTCAGGACCATTGTTTCTTTAGTGATTTTCTGTCTAGTTGATCTATCCATTGCTGTAAGTGGAGTATTAAAGTCCCCTGCAAGTAGCACATTCTTATCAATAAGATTGTTTCTGTTTGTGATTTTTTAATGTATTTGGGTGCTTCCAAATTCGGTGCATAGATGTTTATAATTGTTAGCTCTTCCTGATGGATAGTCCCTGTAATTATTATATAATGCCCTTTTTCATCTCTTGTTGCTACCTTTACTTTTTGTCCAGTTTTTCCGATATAAGTATGGCTACTCCAGCTTTCTTTTGACTTTCAGTAGCATGATAGATATTTCTCCATCCCCTTACTTTCAATCTGAAGGTGTCCTCAGGTCTAAAATGTGTCTCTTGTAGACAGCAAATAGATGGATTTTGTTTTTTTTTATCCATTCTGATACCCTATGTCTTTGGATTGGAGCATTGAGTCCATTTACATTCAGTGTTATTATTGAAAAATATGGGTTTAGAGTCATTGTGTTCTCTGTAGGATTCATGCTTGTGGTGGGGTCTCTGGTACTTTGTGTTCCTTGCAACATTTCCCTCAAATAGTCCCCGTTCGGATTTCTTGTAGGGATCGTTTCGTGGTGATGAATTTCTTCAAATTTTGTTTGTTTGGGAAAAAATTTATCTCTCCTTCTATTCTGAATGACAGGCTTGCTGGATAGAGGATTCTTGGCTGCATATTTTTTCTGTTCATCACATTGATGATTTCCTGCCATTCCTTTCTGGCCTGCCAAGTTTCAGTAGATAGGTCTGCAACCACCCTGATATGTCTTCCTTTTTATGTTAGGGCCCTTTCATCCCTAACTTCTTTCAGAATTCTCTCTTTATCCTTATATTTTGGCCGTTTCACTATGATATGTCAGGCAGAAGATCGATTCAAGTTACGTCTGAGGGGAGTTCTCTGTGCCTCTTGGATTTCAATGTCTGTTTCCTTAATTCATCAGAACTATTTTTAAGGTCCATAATCTTTGTAGCAATAGCTTCTCTGGTGTCTACCATGCGTTTTTCAAGCCCAGCGATTAATTTTATGACTATTGTTCTAAATTCTTGGTCAGTTATGTTGCTTATATATGTTTTGACCAATTCTTTAGCTGTCATTTCTTCCTGGTATTTCTTAGTGGAGAATTCTTCCGTTTTGTCATTTTGGCTAGCTTTCTGTCTTCTTGTAAATTTTAAAAGCTTGTTATATGCTCTGCACCTGAGAGTTCTGCTGTATTAATGGAGGCTCATTGACTGTCCACTCAGTCATTAACGGAGGCTCACAGCCTGTTCATTCAGGAAGTGTTCTTTTAATGGTGTCCCTTGGTCTCTGTTGTTGTGCCTTTGGTTATTTTGTTTCCCCACTCGTAGTGATATTTGGGACTCTCCACCATGTTTACTTCGGCTTGTTTCTTGAGGTAGTCCTGGAAAGAAAAACAGACAGACAGACAAACAGGGAACAAAAGCAAGCAAACGCACAGACAATTCAAACAAACAAACAAACTGAAAGGAAAAAAAAAAAAAAAAAAAAAAACCCCAAAAACAACAAAAGACAAAGGGCAGTCTAAAAGCATAAAACCAGAAATCCAAGCTACCAAAAAAGAGCAGGGTGGAGGCAGTCCCGATGGAAGTGCATATACAAAGAGAGAAATGACAGGGGTGGGGAGCAAGGAAAATTGATCATTGACCAGGCAGAGAGACTAAAAGGCTTAATTCAGAGAGGGAAAAAGGAGAATATGGGAGGAGGCGAGGAGAAAGAAACGAAGATAATGTTACACAGAGAAACTATAAGTCTGATTATTTCTGAGAGAGAGAAAGGAAGGTAAAGAGGGAGGTGTAGAATATGCATCAAGAGAATGGATTTAATGTGACTGTTTAAGCAAACCTATAACCAGAGCACCCAGTCCAGTGGAGGGGAGAGATAAGAATGAGATAAGGGAGAGTGTATCTGAATTGCAAGAATTGATCTAGGGTTAATCATGGCAATGCATCAATGCTGGTCTTGCCCTGGCCTCCAGTAATAAAAGAGCAGCTCTCCAGTGCAGATGGGTATGGTTGGTATAGGCAGGTCTTGCCTTCACTGTGGGTCCAGTGGGCCACTCCCTGATGTCCCGCCCTGGTGGTTATCGGGAGAAAAATGGCGGCCCCCCAGTCCCTTCTCAAACCAAGCGTTGCAAATCACTCTGCAGGGTCTGATCTCCCTGTGCCGCAGGCACAGCCAAGGTGGGCCATATTCTATGTACCGCACCCAGCTTCCTTTCCAGATCCTAGTCCGTGTGCTTTAATGATACTGCCCAAAATGTAATCCCGCAGGCCGGGGCACTTCCTACCAGGGATCAAGTAGGGGGAGTAGGAGAGAGGTTCCTCCTGATGCCGACTGAGTCCCTTACGTAGCGTCTATTCCAGAGGGAATTTCTGGGAAAGGGGCACCCAGCCCAAAGAAAACTCCGCAGTTAGAGATAGGATCTCTCTATGAAAGCCTCGTGGTTAGAGATGGTTTTATAGGATCCCTTTCTGTCCAGGGCCGAGGTCCCTCATAGGGACAGTTCTATGAGCAGTTTCAGCAGCTCTCTCTCTTTCCCTCATCTCTCCGCAGAGGGGGGCTCCCTCCCCTCCATGCTTCGGTGTCCCGGCCCATTTTTATCTTCCTCAGTTCGCAATCATGCACCTATAAGGCTGTCTTCTTAGTGGACTCTGTCCCTTTTCCTCCCAGACTCTTGTGGTTCAGCGTCCTTTGGCTTCAGCCCTTCTTTATTTGAGAGATGCAGGCAGGAAGTGTGGAACTCCCTATTTCTCTGCCATCTTGCCTCCTTCGAGGGGGACACAGAATCTGAAGCAGGCTCCAGGCTCTGAGCTGTCATCACAGAGCCCGACACGGGGCTCGAACTCATAGGCCCTGAGATCATGACCTGAGCTGAAGCTGGATGCTTAACCAACTGAGCCACCCAGACAACCCTCTATTTTTAATCTTTAAAGGAGCTTCCATACTGTTTTCCATAGTAGTGGCACCAGTTTACATTCCCACCAACAGTGCACAGGGGGTCCCTTTTCTTCACACTTCCACCAACACTTCTTATTTCTTGTCTCTGTGATCTCAGATGAGGTGACATCTCATTGTGGAATGATGATTGATTTTATCTTAAGTTTTGTTTCCTTTTGATCTCTTGCTTTTTAAATTGAAAGTTATTTTACTTTCAATTTTTATAGATTTCTAATAAATGCAGTTAAGGCTATAAACTTCTCTGTTACCACATCCCACAAGTTCTTTTCCCCCCTCAAATTTTATTTTTATACTTTTCAAACTTACAGAAATTTTCAGTGAATATCCATATCCCTAACACTTAGATTCTAAAATTTTTAACATTTTGCTCTGTGCTTTATCATGTATCTGTCTTCTCATCAATCCATTTTATTTTTTGATGCATTCAATATAATTTGCACTTCAGTTCACCCCTTTCACATGTATTTCATGAATCAGAGTTCAATATTTCCTTATGATTTTTTAAAGATAAAATTTACTTATAGTGAAATACAAAAATCATGTGTTCCATTGGAAGAGTTTTGATAACTGACATAACCAATACCTCTATCAAGATGCAGAACATTTCTGTCATATCAGAGAATCTCCCTTTTGCAGTTAATTCCTACCTCTACTTCCCCACCAGAAGTAGTGACTGTTATGAGTTATTGTGAGAGATTAGTTTTGCATTTTAGAAATTCATATAAATGGGATTACACAGTATGCACTCTTGTGTGTAAAGCTCTCTCTGCATGATTCATCCACATTGTTGCTTGAATCGGTACTTCATTCCTTTTTATTGCTGAGTAATATTCCATTGTATGGATAGATCACAGTTTGCTTATACATTCCTGTGTTGATGGATACCTGGGCTGTTTCTAGTTTGAGTTATTGTGAATAAAACTGCTATAGACATTCTTGTATAATTATTTTGTGAACATATATTTATTTTGTGGTAAATACCTAAGAATGGAATTGCTGGATCATAGGATAGGTGTATGTTTTGTTTTATTTGAAACTGCCATATCTTTGTACCATTTTCCTCTCCCACCGACATCCTTATAAACATTTGGCAGGATCTGTCTTATTAATTTTAACCATTCTGGTGGGTGTGAAGTGGTACATCATTGTAGTTTTTATTTGCGTTTCCTTAATGACTAATGGTGTTGAGCATCTTTTCTTTTTTTATTTTTTTATGTTGAGTATCTTTTCATGTGCTGTTAGTCATTTATATATCTTTCTTTGTGAAATATCTGTTCAAATAATTTGCCCATTTTCTTTTTTTATTGTGGTAAAACATATGTAACATCAATTGATCACTTTAGTCCTTTTTAAGTATACAGTTCAGTGGAATTAAGTACATTCACATTGTTGTGCAACCATCATCACTATCCATCTCCACAACTTTTTCATCTTCCCAAACTGAAGTTCTATAGTCATAGAATTGTTATTCCCTACTGCCCTTTCCTCTCAGCCCTTGGTAACCACCATTCTACTTTGTGACTCTATAAATTTGTCTATTCTATATTCCACATTTAAGTGGAATCATACAATATTTGTTCTTTTGTGTCAGGCTTATTTCACTTAGCAGAGTGTCTTCAACGTTCATCCATGCAGCATGTTTCAGACTTTTCCTTTTAAAGGCTAAATAATATTTCATTATATATATATATATATATATATATATACACCACATTTTATTTATCCATTTATCTATCGATGGATATTTGGGTTTTTTCCACTTTCCTATTTTCTTTTACGTTTGTATTTTATATTAATTTTTTTCTATTTTTACAATTGATTATTTTTGATAATTGAGATAAAATTGGCATAACATTGTATTAGTTTTAGGTGTACAGCATGATGATTTGATATATGTATATATTGTAAAATGATTACCCCAATAAGTTTGGTTTATTGATTTTATTGAATTGATATTGATTTTATTTACATACTATAAAATCCACTCTTTTAAAGTGTATAATTTAGCGATTTCTAGTATATTTACAATGCTGTGTAACCGTCACCAGTATCTAATTCAAGAATATTTCCAACACCCCAACTAGAAGTCCTGTAACCATTAGGGGTTAGTACCAATTTCTCCTTTCTCCCAATTCCTAGCAACCACTAAACGTACTTTCTGTGTCTATGAATTTGTCTTTTCTCTGCATTTCATATAACTGGAATCATGCAATATGTGGCCTTTTGTGTCTGGCTTCTTTCACTTATCATAATGCTTTCAGGGTTCATCCATGTTGTAGCATATATCAATATTTTGTTCCTTTTTATGGCTGAATAATATTTCATTGTAAGTATATACCATATTTTGTTTATTGGTTCATCAGTTGATAGATACTGGGGTTGTTTCGACCTTCCTATTACTGTATATAGTGCTGCTATGAATATCCTTGTGAAAATTTTTGTTTAAATGTCTGTTTTCAATTCTTCTGGATATATACCTGGGAGTGGAATTGCTGGATCATACAGTAATCCTATGTGTAACCTATTGAAGTACTGCCAAACTTTTCCACAGTGGCTGCACCATTTTATATTCCAATGAACAGTATATAACTCCACAGCCTTACCATTTTCCATTTTAAAAACTATAGCCATCCTAGTGAATGCGAAGTGGATTATTATATGTGAACCTTGATAACATGCTAAGTTAAAGAAGCCAGACACAAGAGACCATTGTTGTATGATTTTGTTTATATGAAACATCCAAAATAGGCAAACCCTTAGAGACAGAAAGTAGAATTATGGTTGTTAGGGGATGTGGGGTGGGGAGAATGGGGAGTGTTTGCTTAATGGGCACAGTGTTTATTTTGGGGTGATGAAAATGTTCTGGAATTAGATAGTGATGGTTGCAAAACTTTGTGAAGATACTACAAATCATTATATTGTACATTTTAAAAGGGTGAGTTTTATGATATGTGAATTTATCTCAATAAAAAAAAAGCACAGAGTCTCATTTTAGGCCTGCCAGTAAGATTTGATGTTTAAATTTGTAGGATTTCTCTCTTATTTTTGGCAGCGTGCGTACCATGTAGAGTCACCATGAAAAGTTGTGTAGTTTGTTGATTGAAAAGGCAAAGCACACAGCCAAGGGTCTGAATGGGGGCTGAAATTAGCCCATATCCTACTCTCTAACTTATGTCGCCGAGCTTGGTACTGCCCCGGCCCAGGGAAAGAAGCACCATTTTACCATTTTGTAATTCAGGGGCCCAGAGGAGACATCTTATTTTGATTTGCCTTCTAGGAGAAGGCATCATTTACTACTTTGCATAAAGATTCAATATGTTCTAGTGGAGATCCTAGTATGATGGATACTGATTTCCTGTCCTGGAATTTTAACCATCTCACAGCCTTTTACTCAGTCTAATAACCAGTTATAAAATACCCCCATAATTTCCCAAAGGTCTGTTGACTGTAACTCATTCTCTGTTATGATTTCTGTCAGGGTTTTTTAGCTGCAGGCAAGAGAACTTGGTTCTGAGCAACTTAGGCAAAAATAGGGATTTTTGGAAGACTACTGGAGTTGAACAAAACCAAAGGATGTGCTGAAAAACAAGGCCTCAGGAGATCAGGAACCAAGGAAGCTTGGAGCATTTGGGTAGCAGAACCTCAGTGCTGTAGTCTCCACTAAGGCTTTTAAATTCAGGCACAGAGTATCTGATTATTCCACTAAAAGAGATAGGGTTTCTTATCAGAACACAGATCAGGAAAGAATGCTGGACAAACCAAATAAAAGCTACCAATGAAGGTAAGAAAAAGCTAGATGTCAACATCCAAGTGGAGATGTTGAGTAAGCCTTTAGATGTATAAGTGTAGGTCTCAGAGTGGAGAGCTAGACTGGGATAAACAATAAAAGGTTGTAAGGATAAAATGATAGGCATGGTTGCAATTTTTCAGGAAGAGACTAGGTGGCCATGCATCCCCTCCAGTGTCATTACCTGAGGGCAGGAACACTTACTGGGAGTAATTTGTAACTAGACAACTATTTCTATGTTTTGGAGGACATGATATCCCTACTAATTGGGAAAAGAGTCCAGGGCATGGGAATATAACACTGTGCTGGGAACATTCCATCTCCTAAGAATGAAGTTGTTATGTGGATATTTTAATGGAATGTAACTTCTTTCTGTCAGTTACAAGAAATGCCAGCTTATTTTTCCTTTCATATTTATTTATATTGCATTTTGTCCTGTACTAAATGTTTTATGTATGTCGTCGTATTTAATCCTCACAACAAATTAATGAAGTCATTATTATCACCATAATTTATAGATGAGTTACTGTAGTCTCAGAGTTTAAGCAATTTCCTCAAGGTCATATTGCTAGAAAGCAGTGGAAATGGAATTTAAGTAAGGTCTCTGTGAGTTCAAAGACATTTCTACCCCCATATCAAATGATAAAGCAATGCCAATATTAGCTATTGTTTAGGATTATTGAGCCTTTGCTGTGTACCATGTAGTATACTGAATACTTTATATGCATTATCTCATTTAATCTTCATAATAATCTTATAAGGAAAGTACTGTTGTTAACCCTAGTTAACAGTTGAGGAATCTGAGGTTTAGAGATGTTAATTCAGTGGTTGTCACAGAGTAAGTGGTAGAGTCAGGGGTTGAACCCTTCTGTTTGGTTTCAAAGCCTGTGTGCTTTACCGGTATATGTTCCCCTATAAAAAATAACTAAATCTTAGAATGGTGGCTCTCTTCCCTGGCTGTGTATTAGAATCAGTCACCTAGGGAACTTAAAAAAAAAACAATGCCAAACCTCATCGTCAAAGATTCTGATTTAATTTATCAGGAATGCAGACCAGGCCTGGGATTTTTTTTTTTCAAAAAGCTTTTATTCATTCATTCAATTTATGCAGTAAACATTTAATGTCATTTGTATGTCAAATACTTTGTAGGCATTTACTTCCTACAAACTGAAGATCTGTCAGTTAACTGTCACCACAGGGATGCATAATGATGACTATAAAATCTTAGTGGCATGAAAAACTAAGAACTTACTAAGTGCTTATTCTCACATTACTGGAGGCCAGCTGGGATTCAGCTGATTAGCCAGGGCTTTGTCAGACAACTCTGATTTAGGTTAGAGTGACTACGTTTCCTGCTTCAGGAGTGTGAGTAAACTTGTGTGCCTCTGCTTCATGCGTTCCTCCCCAGACCATTGGACTAGCTGGCACTTATGTCTCTCATGGCTCATCTCATGCCAGTGGTAGAATCACAAGAGGGGACATGTCCAACTGTGCAAGTATATTTCAAGCCCCTGTTTGAGTAACATCTGTGTACACTTTATTAGCCAAAGCAAGTCTCAAGGCTGAGCTCAAAGACAAGAGGTGGGAAAATAAGCCCCACCTCTGTTGTGTGGACTTGCAAAGTTCATGGCATAGGCTGAGAATTGGAGCCAATAATTCAATTTAAGTGGGAATGAATGAAAAAAAAACACACTGAGCATTATACATAAGAAAACTTTCAAATGTATTAGAAAGTGATAAGTAATATTGGAAAAAAAAATTCTGAAAGGTGGCATGAAGGTGATTTTAATGTGCACCTAGGGCTGAGAACCTCTGATCTTACAGTGTTCAATCTGGACAGAAACCTGGGCTAGCAGTCCCTCAGCCATCTTAAAAATAAAACAGACCCAGAAAGTAGAAGAATCTTACTCAAGGTCCATAGGTTGATAGTTATAGAAATGGAACTAGGGCCTCTAATGTCTCCTAACACTGTAGACTGTTTCTCTTATACCACCATATTCTGATCTATGGTCTTAGAATTTTTCCTTTATTAATGGCACCAAAAATATGTTATGGAAAGACACATTCTTTTTTTTTTTATCTTGGCCCTAGACATTAGAGGTTGTACTCTCTAAATCCTGTGCTCCCTTAGGAACCCAATTCAGGGCCAAATTTCACATTTCTTATATTTGTATTGTTCAAAAGTTTACAGACATTCTATCTTCTTTTAGTTTTTTGCCTCTTCAGGTTGAAGACTGTTGGTTTTGATCTATCTTCGTGTGATCCCATAGTCCCTTCCTAACAGTCTACTTGATTTATTGGGCCTTCTCTCTTCCTCAACTCTGTAATGCCTTGAGTAGTGTTTTTTGAGTTCCTTTTTATTCTGGGCTTCCACTAGGCCTTTCAGTCATCATTTCTGTTTTGGATTATAGTCTTCTTGATTTGCCAGGATGAACAGTCAAAAGAAAAGAAAAGATATGGAACCTGCTTGTACTTGGAGTTTATTGTCTAAACAGAAAGGTGAGTAACTGAATGAGGTAAGAAGAGGGTACAACCTAGGTAATCCTGTTCATTCTCTTTCTCCTACTTCTCCTCATGGACTTTGGGATTTTTTTTTCAAATCTTTAACGTTGTGTTGCCCGTGTATAGGTGTGTGTATATTGAGATATTACATGGACACAGTATTTGCCCATTAATAATCTCTTAAAAATGTCTCCATAATTTTTGTGTTTTCCAAAATGAGGAAAAAGAGAAGAGGCAACTATGGTTTCTGCTATTTTCCATGTATCCAAAAGCATTTATAATCCTAAAAGACTCTTAAGGTTTTCCCTTCACTGTAACCACAGATTTTCACAGGAGACAGCACAAAAGAGTAAAGAGTGAAGATTGCTGGAGTCCTTCCCCTTGTGGCTGATTCCTGAACTCCAAAGAGTATTTAGTTATGGGGAATAGAAACTGGTTATCTTCAACAGACTACTCACTTGCCTGCCCATTTCTGTGACTTTCTAATATCTGCCTCTCCAGACTCTGCTTCCTCCCATCCATCTAGTCACACCTTCTCCCAAGTATAAGTCTCACTCTTGCTTTGAAAGGTGTGCAAGTACTAAAAACCTATAGGAGTGTGGAGGCTGTGTGTGTGTGTGTGTGTGTGTGTGCGCGCGCGCGTGCATGCGTGCATGTGTGCACATGCACATGTGCCTGCATTTGTGTATTTCTATCTAGAAACCTATATGTGTAAGTGTTTGGATTGAATATATGTGTATATGTGTTCAAATTGTAGGTCATTGTATGTATCTGTCACACTAACATCAGCCGTGCCTTATTCGTTCTCATTAACAAGTTCAGCAGAAGCTCCAACAGAAGCAGTAGGTTAATGTTCAATGGAAAGCAAAATACCTAAAACAGTGACTTCAAATAATGTATGAGTCTTTAAGTTAATACCTAAATTTTTCTTACAGACCATATAAATGGAAATGTTTATACCCTCAATATATATATGGGAAGGTCTTACATTTTACTTTACATTGGACATTAGTTATAACTTTGTGGGTGAGTTAGAATAGATGTGAGATGACTTTCTTCCTTGTATTTCTGTCTGGGGAACAGCATGAATGGCTATAGCAGTATGGGTAAATTTTCTGGATATTTCGTGTTTTGATGTGAAGGTGTATTTGTGCTTCTCTTAATCCCAACTCTTTCCTCCCACAGATGCTTCTAATTCTCAGGCTTTATTGTCATGGAAGGAACTCACAGGTAGATGTCTTCTCTCTTTTACTCTCTTTTTGTTTTGTGAAAAGTACCTCCAATGAACCTGATTTCTCATCCCTACTCCACTACATTTTTTATCCCATATTCATTGGGAAGCAACCATTGTTTTTGTTTTTGTTTTTGTTTTTGTTTGGTAGTATCTATGAAGCTCCAAACTGTTAAAACAGATAGGAATTTTATATCAGATAGAATAGGTATTCGAATACCACTGGTGATGGTCAGGCACCAGATGTACAGAACTTTATGGCTAGAATAGACATGTCCAATTCTGGAGTGATCTAAATTGAGGCCATTACAGCTAGTGGGCCAAATCAAGCCAGGGGCCTGTTATTATAAATAAAGTTTTACTAGAACCAGCCATACCCATTCATTTACATATTGTCTACGGCTATCTTCAAGCTAAGGTGGCGGGATTAAGTAACTGAAACAGAGACCCAAAAGCCTAAACTATTTATGGAGTTTTACAGAAGAAATTTCCCAACAATTATCTAGACCAGCATTCCCCAAGGAGTTCTACAGAGTACTATTGCCCAGAAGATAATAACTTTGCTTTTGGGAAAGGGTTATATAGTCATTTGAGACCAGAAAATGCTGGATTAAACCAAGTTAAACAGACTTTTTTAAACTATAGGTCATTTCGGATCCTTTCACATGTTACATGCATTGAGAAACTCTAAAAAGAGATAGAGGGTGCATTCCCTTTAACTTATTTGACCACTGGACTTCTTTTCCACAGCTCTCTTACTAATAACCTTGCAAAATCGTGTTCAAAGGAACACTTATTTGAGAAATGCTAACTTAGACATTCACTTGACAGAAGTTTGAACTTGATAACTGACTCCTTGGATTTTTTTTTCTAGTTGCAGAAAGTCAAAAGCTATCTAGTATAGTATTTAAGCATATGGACTATGGCTTTAGACAAACCTTAATCTTAATTAAGTCTCTATCACTTACTAGCTGTTGAACTTTGGGCAGATTATCTAATGCGATAAGCAGGACTGGCTACATAATTGATGGGCTATGGTACAAAATGAAAACGCAGGACCCCTTCTTCAACAAATATTAAGAATTTCAAGATAGCAGCAGCAGAGCATTATACCAGTTGGTCCTTCCGAGCCCAAGACCTATGCACAGATTGTATACCCGTGAACTTATCACCCTGGTAACAAATTTCAGTTTCCTCAACTTTATAAAATGTGGATAATACCTTCTTAGTGGGATCATTGTAAGAATTCAGTCAGAAATGTATATAAAGAGCCTAGTAGAGTATCTGACTTGTTTTTAATTCAAAAGCATTTATATCCATATTCAATAATCTATTTATTGAGTGTCTACAATGTGCCAGGCACCATGCTAGGTACTTAGGGATATTATGATAAAGAATACAAATAAGGTCCCTGTCTTCATGTAGATTATTGTTTAGTGGGAAACATGGATAATGAAAAAACAAACAACTATTAATTATGATAAGAGCTATAAAGAGAAAACAAGGTGCCGGGAAAGGAAAAAATAGGATCTGCTTTAAATTGGGTGGTTAGGGAAGTCCTCTTCTAGGAAGTAATGTTTAAGTTGAGATCTGAAGGGGAAAAAAAAAGCTCCCCATGGAAAGAATAGAAAGAGTGTTCCAGGCAGGGAGAATAGCTACTGGAAGCCCTGAATTGGGAAAGAACATGGCATTTTGAAAAATTAAAAGTAGGCTAGTGTGGCTTTAGGGACTGAGAAGGAGAGTAATTTGTGGCACACCTTGTAGGATAAGGTTTTGGATTTTATACGAAGTGCAATGAAAAGCTTTTGAAAGATTTTGTATATGGTCATCCCATGATGTAATTGATACTTTTAGAAGATCACGTTGGCTGCTGTGTGGAGAGGAGCCATAGATAAGCTAGAGTAGATGAATAGTAGGAGGCTACTTCAGTAGTCCAGAAAAGATTTAGTAGTGCCTTGCACTTGGTTGGTATTTGAGAATGTAGTGATATATAAACTGGAGGCTTATGATAGGCCTTGGTAATTGATTGGATGTGGAGGATTCAAGGGGAAAAAAGAAATAAAGAATGACTCTTAATATTTTTCTGGGCAACTGGGTGGCATCATTTAACTGGGATGACATGCCTGTGGGGTTTTTTTTGGGGGGGGAGGGCAGACACGCAGAAATCCAGAGCTCAGGTTTAGACATGTAAAATTGGAGGGCCTTCTAAGATGACCAAGTGGAGATGGTGGTAGTAGTTATAGCTGTTGTTTGTATTGCTGTCTCAGATTCTGTGGTTACTAACTCTTGGTGTCACCTTATTAGACTACCGGGAAATATTTAGAAAACATCTGAAAGAAAAATACCTAAACATAGGAGTCCATAAATGTTATCACCATGGCAAACATATAGAGTCACGGCTGCTTCTTGTAAAAGAACATGGTATATCAGAAAAGACACCATGTGGGATTCCTCAACAAGATAATTTTATTGATATGGGACATGTATTTGGTCCTGATGAAGAGGGCTGCAGCTCATCCCAAACTGTGGTGCTTCAGGGACGTGCTGGGATTGGGAAAACAGCTGTGGTGCACAAGTTCATGTTTGACTGGGCAGCAGGAATGGTTGCTCCAGAAAGGTTTGACTATCTCATCTATGTAAACTGCAGAGAAATAAGCCATACTGCTAACCTTAGTGCTGCTGACCTGATCACTAACACTTTTCAAGATATAGATGGACCAATCCTGGACGTTATTCTTGTGTATCCAGAGAAGCTTCTTTTCATTCTTGATGGATTTCCTGAGCTTCAGCACCTTGTAGGTAACCTGGAAGAAGATCTTAGTGCTAACCCCCAGGAGCAGAAGCCAGTAGAGACCCTCTTACGTAGTTTTGTGAGGAAAAAACTGTTCCCTGAATCCTCCCTGCTGATAACTGCCCGGCCTGCAACCATGAAGAAGCTCCACTCTCTGTTAAAACAACCTATCCAGGCAGAGATCATTTGGTTTACAGATGCTGAAAAGAGAGCGTATTTCTTGAGTCAGTTTTCAGGTGCTAATGCAGCAATGGAAGTTTTTTATGAGCTGCGACAAAATGAAAGCCTTGACATTATGTCTTCTCTTCCCATCATCTCCTGGATGATCTGCAGTGTCCTGCAGTCACAGGAAGATGGTGACAGGAGTCTTATGGGATCAATTCAGACCATGACTGATGTATATCTGTTCTACTTTTCCAAGTGCCTCAAAACCCTTACAGGCATCTCAGTGTGGAAGGGACAAAGTTGCCTGTGGGGCCTTTGCTCTTTGGCTGCAGAGGGACTGCAGAACCAGCAGGTCCTATTTGAAGTCCGTGACCTCAGGAGACATGGGATAGGGGTATATGATATCAATTGTGCTTTTCTAAATCACTTTTTGAAAAAAGTTGAAGGAAGTGTCAATGTCTACACTTTCCTTCACTTCAGTTTCCAAGAGTTCTTAACTGCTGTGTTCTATGCCCTAAGGAATGACAGCAGCTGGATGTTTTTTGATCAAGTGGAGAAAACATGGCAAGAAATATTCCAACAATATGGAAAAGGGTTTTCATCATTAACGATACAGTTCTTGTTTGGCCTCTTACATAAAGGAAAGGGAAAGGCTGTGGAAACTACTTTTGGAAGAAAAGTCTCCCCAGGACTTCGAGAGGAATTATTGAAATGGACTGAGAAAGAAATAAAGGATAAATATTCTAGGTTACAGATTGAGCCAATGGACTTGTTTCACTGTTTGTATGAGATTCAGGAAGAAGAATATGCAGAAAAGATAATTGGTGATTTACAATCAATTATATTGCTTCAACCTACCTACACAAAAATGGACATTCTGGCTATGTCATTCTGTGTAAAAAGCAGTCACAGTCACCTGTCAGTGTCTCTGAAGTGTCAGCACCTAATTGGATTTGAGGAGGAAGAGCAAGCCTCTGCATTCATGACACCAGTCTTTACACTTAATCAGTGAGTATATTAATGTCTTTTCTCCAATGTTTTGGCCTTAAGAAATAATGGACATTCTTGTTTATTTCAAGTATTCAAGCACACGATCATTTCTGGTGTTGTCAATAAGTAAAATGAATCATCTCCACTTTCCATATTTTATGTCAATCAGCCCAGTAAGGATTTATTCAGTATCTATCACAAGTTGAACACTAGCCTAGGTAGACAGGGAGAGTTAACATTTCTGAGCATTTATTATGTATTAGGCACTGTGCTAGCCACTGTAAGTGTGTGTATATTTGTGTGTATATATATTAGTCTTCACTGTTACCTTGTGAATGTGCTTTACAAAGTGTTATGAACATGTAAGTCATCAAGATTATCATTGAGGGCTCTACTATTTTGGTGTTAATGATTACTATTCTAGAAAAGGTGGTAAACTTAACATTGAATTGGTCATCACTCTCCTCTACATACACTTCATCATTGAGGCCTCAGAGAACCTCAGGTTTGTAAGGGGAAGAATTGTACTCCTGCATATATTGCTGTGAAGCCTGGGCTTTTTCTACAAGGCTTTCCCCTTCACAGTGGGTTCAGAGAGGCTTAGGTAAATCACTTATTTCATACAGATTCTATGTACTGCAAAATACAGTTCTATTGACTTATTGACCTGTGTTATCTAGAAAATGCCACTGGTCGTAAGTCCGTTCTCAATACTTGGGTTAAGATGGACATTGGCGCTCCTTCAGTTGTACAACCATCTGAGGGGTAGGGGACCTTGAGAAGAAGAGAGTGGGCAGAAGCCTCTACTTAGGGATTGTGTTAACCCGAGTCTTTTCTCTGATAGTTCTATTTCCTCGCTGGGCAGTAGTAGCATAGAGGTAGAAATGAACGCAGGGTAGGTGTGTTTGAGGGAGGTGGGGAGGGGAAGGGAGGTGCAGCAAGAGTGTTTGGGACTAGAGTGGAAGGAATAGGAGAGGTTTCATGGACTTGGAATTACCAAGGACCTTGGCTACAAGGTCTTGATAAATTCATGGCCGCTTCAATCCAACTGTATATTATAAATTAAAATAATGGACAAATACGTTGACAACTTTTAAACACTGATGGATACAAAAGGGCTTCTGGTTCATTCTAGATTTACAGAAAATCAGCCTTAAATGGAGTCCCTACCCGAGCCCTATTGCCTTTTTTATCAGAGGGCTTAAACTTTCTTCAAAATTTACCCCAAAATATTCCTTTCACAAGCATATTGACTGAGAGTTTACTATTGAACTTTTCTAGGTTTATTTTGTTGTTCAAGTATAATTAACATACAGAGGTCTATTAGTTTCAGGTGTACTATATAGTGATTCAGTGATTCTATACATTTCTCAATGCTTGTCAAAATAAGCGTACTCTTAATCCCCTTTATTGATTTCACCAATTCTCCACCCACCTCCCCTCTGGCAACCACCAACTTGTTCTCTGTAAGAGTCTGTTTATTTTTTGTCTCCTTTTTCTTTGTTCTTTTGTTTTGTTTCTTAAATCCCATATATGAGTGAATTCATGTGGTATTTGTCTTTCTTGGACTAATTTCTTTCACTTAGAATTATACCTTTTAGGTCCATCTATGTTGTTGCAAAAAGCAAGATTTTATTCTTTTTTAATGGCTGAGTAATATTCCTGCGTGTGTGTGTGTGTGTGTGTACATAATGTGGCCATTGTAAATAATGTAAATAATAATGTAAATAATGCTGCAATAACCATAGGCGTGCATATATATTATCAAATTAGTATTTTTGTTTTCCTTGAGTATTCCTCAAAAAATTAAACATAGAATTACCATATGAATTTTTTTCTAGTTTTCAATCATTAATTCTTCTATTGGCAACCAAAATATATTATATTGTAGATAACTTGGGCAACTCACTTGACTTCTCTGAGCCATCTGCAAAATGGTGATTATAATATCCATCACTGGGTTAAAGGCCAGATAAGATGATTTGTATATGTAAAGTGCTTACCTTTGTGCCTGGCACACAGTGACACAGCTTGGGCTTTGAAGTCAGACAGAACTGAGTGCTCAGCTCCATTCTGTTCCTACCTATGTGACCTTAGGCAAGTATCTTAACTTTCCTTATCTGCAAAATGGGGTAATACCTCCCAAGGATTTTGGAAGAGGTAAATGAATACTAGTACCATAACAGAAGCCACAACAAGCCTTTTACTTAAAATTTTGTTTTTAACTGTTTTGTTTTAAATTATTTTTGTTTTCTCATCTCTTTTAGGTCCTTCGAGCTGCACAATATGCCAGGGTCTCGGCTACACTTGCTCTGCCAAGCACTACGTAATCCATACTGTAAAATCAAAGACCTGAAGTAAGTTGAACTTTGCTTTAAACACTTAGGTATTTGCAAGGTAAAGACTGGGTTGCTAGAAATTATACTCCCAGCTGATGGGACCTGCAAACAAAATATAACTAGTTCTCAGCTTCTCCATAGCGGAATAGCAAATGATAAGATATGCTACAAACCTAGAAGGGGTAGAGAGTCAGGCACAGATCCCTGCCAGCCCCTCCAGCCTCTGCCCCTTTTGAATATGCTATTTTTGCTGTAGTGAGTGGATATCAGGTCTTATATATCTAAGAGGTCTGTGGCTGTGCCCTTCCTGGACCTACCCTCTTCTTCCAGATTCCAGCTGTTCTCTTTCTTGGTTTTCTTTCAGTTGGGTTCTATCCCACTCCATACAGCTCAGTGATCTTTTTCTCTCCCTTCATGCCTCACCTCCATCCCCTGCTGTTATTCCCCAAAATGCCGTTGCTCAGAAACTCCCCACCCCCACCCTTTCATTCCATGCTCACTCTCAGGTATCTTGTCTGCTTGTCAGTCCACATCTCAAGCACATAGGCATGAGCCCCCTTGTTTCCAAACCCCTCACCACACAGATCAGTGTATGTTCTGCTTCCTTTCCCATCCCAGAGCAAGAGGTGGCCTTTCCAAACCTCCCCAAGCAAGTAAATTCACTTTTTATTTTTTGTATTTTTCTAAGCATTTAATTATTTCACCTTACACAACACAGAAGTATATAAAGATATAAAAGCCCTCCACCCTACTGTCCCATACCCCACCCCACCTTATACCCCAGCATCCCTACTCCTACTTACCATGCCCTAACCCTGATCTTACCCTCCCTAGGTAACACCTTGCTTGCTAAGTATCTTTCCAGACCGTTTTGTCTATGCCTTTTCAAACATCAGTGTATAACATAAGGCACACATAAACATATATATGTATATATATGTCATACATATGCAGTTACAGAATTTTGAGGGGTTTTGTTTCACACACACAAAAAACCTGGCCGTTATATTTTATTTTTTATTGAATAGTACAATGGACATGCCTCCCAATATACTTTGCAGTGTCTCTCTCTACATGTTGTGTGTTCTCGAGCTTTCTTCAGTTGTCTCCTTCCCCATGGTTCAAATTTCTCTCATATTCAAAGGAACCCTCTCTCTGCCATGTACCCCACTCCTTCCCTTCACTGCCAGTTCTTGAAGAGCCCCCCTGCTTGCACTTCCTCGATTCCCATTTACTCCTCAGTCCTTATGGTTTGGGTTCTACCCCTCCCCAGCCAGATCTGTTCCAAGATCGAAATAATACCAGATCCGATGAACACTTTTCAACTCCTACTTTAGGGCTTCCCCTGCAACCCTGGGTACTGCTGAGAATGCTCTCCTTGTAACTCTTTCCCCACTGTTATGACTACTCCTAAGGACCTCTTTACCTCTATGGTTCCCAGCCAGTGGCAGTTTCACCCTCCAGTGGACATGTGCCAATATTGGAGATTTTTGCTTGTCACAACTTGGGGGGTGGGTGCTACTGACCTCTAATAAGTAGAGGCCAGGGATTCTGCCAAACATCCTGCGGTGTATTAGACAACCCCCTGCAACAAAGAATTATTCAATCTCAAGTGTCAGGAGTGCTGAGGCTGGGAAACCCTTCCCTAGAAGGATATAAACAAGACCAAAGATATTTCTGAAAATGCAGGTTAAGGATCTTGCCCTCCATCCTGATGGTCGTCCACACCGCCCCAATAGGAGACAGCCCAGAGTCCTATCCAGCAGCTATAGGGATGAACCAGGGCCATTAAAGCTTCAGGCTCTAGGTCTATAGTCCCTGGGTGATGTCCACGGCTCTTCCAGTTTTCTTACTCTGGTCCAGGTGTGACACCTCACCATCCTTCTACCTGTGGGCTAAACCATGCATTTAGTCCCTCACCGCCACTTAAGAGTCATGAGAAAGGAAACACAAACCATCTTCTCCCCTCCTCTTTTCCCAGTTTTTACCCCCTTCCTTTTCTCATTGAGATATGTTTTATTTCATTTATGAATTCACTGAGGCCTTTGCAACCCTCCTCCCACTATTATTCTGCTGGTGTGTTTGGGGAGAGAATCCCTCAGGATGGCACCACACTTTGGTCCATAGCCTAGACCAGCAAACCCTCTGGGCACTATCATTTGCTGACTCACCTTGGAAGTAGTAGAGGTCCCTGTTCAGTTCTGTCTGTCCCCGGTTCTGCCACTGGGGATTGGGGAGGATTCTCATGTTTGGGGGCTATACAACCATAGCAGTCCTTGTCTGCATCTGGTGCTGGTGTCCTCTGGATGCAGTCCTGAGGAATTTCCTTAGGGGTGGCAAATCTCTGCTGTATTGTAAACTCAGGGTTAACCACAGGCCTGTTTTGATGGTTTCTAATGATATAACTTGATCAGAACACAAATAAGCTTCCTGTCCAGTTCATTCCTGGAGACTCTTGGGATACAGGAATCCTCACTACCTGTAACTCTCCGATACTCCTCCCTAGCCAGTGTTGACATTTTTCTTGGATGATCTGTGCTTTGTGACTGCTCTTCTGGTGCCAATTTCTGACTTGGAAATAATCTGGTTGCCCAGAGCAGGAACCCATTCAACCTAACTTAAAGAAAAGGGGATCTGTGTAGATTGGATTTTCATGCAGCACAACTGCAGAAAGTGGAAAGATGGTCAGGCCACCACTGTCTCTGTCTCTCGGGTTGCAGGGATCAACTCCTGTGCTTCTCTGTGCCTTGTCTGCTCCCTGGGACCTCATTCTGGTATCCTCTAAGACACTTGGCTTCTGTAAAGCACACAGTTCTGCTCTCTGACAGCCAGGGCCAAGCCTTGGCTGTGGCCTCGGTATTCATGACTCTGACCTTGGCCCCAACTCCAAATAATTCACTGCTTCTTTGCCTAACATCACCCTGACTGTGGAATCTGCCTCTCTGTTTGAGAACCTGTTTAGCTAAGGATGGGTCAGATGTCCATTCCTCCCATCATATACAGCCTAGGTGGGGAGAGTGGTGGGTTATCATATACATGGCTGCTTAGATCTACTAGATACCAGGGCTCAGGAGGAAGACATATACTAACAAAAGCTACGGTGCTTCTGGGGTGTGGAACGCTAGGAACACACGGGGAGTCATCAAAACGTGTCTCTCCCTGTCCATCTACACCTTCTCCACTTCCCACCCACCCCCCTCCCACTCCCTTAGCCCCATTATCCCACTTATCCCCTCCCCCACTCCACCCAGTCCCCTCCCTCACTTTTTCCCCATCCCTCTCAAAAATTGATTTCCCACTGGTATAGGTTTCTGTTCTGTTTGACATTTCTGAATTTACTGAGGGATTTGCAGCCAGATTCCCCTCCCACAGCGGAAGCAAATTTCCCTCCGTGAAAAATTTACAGCTTTACACCAAGGGCAATCCCAATCCCTGGGTCTGCGAAGTATGGGAGGTCTTCTTTGCTGATAAGGATCAGAGTCTCTCCTGTCTCTTTGGTGTTCTTGAGGGTCTTTTCCCTGGGACCCCACATTAGACCTCACACTAACCTCAGAGGGCGTCCAGTGGGGAGATGTCTGAACCGGAGCTCCTATGGTGAATGATGTTGCTGGTGGAATTGGTGTGGGCGCAGGTGGGAAGGGGGAAAAGGGGCAGGCATAGGAGTATGTAAATGAGGCAGGGAGCTGGACAGGAAGGGGTGATGGTGTGACTGTGGCCCTAGGCTTGATGGTCCCAGAGAAATAAAACATGGCTGTTTCCACTGACTTAAGATCTCCCTCCCTCTGCCCACCGGTGGTGTAATTTTTCTGCTCCACAGCTCCAAGCAGGTGCACGAGGCTTCCACCTGGCTCCGTTGCAGCTTCTGCCCCTTCTGCATTCTTCTGTCCTCTTCTTTCTCTTCCTATGGTGCCAGCAGAAGTAGTAGAAGTAGCAACAGCTCCCACCTCCTCTGCCTCACCTGCTACTTCTGTCCTAGTGGCCAGGCCTGGCTGCTCTGAGACCTGGACCTGCTTCTGTGGAGACCGCAGCTGTTGGAGAGAAGTGGGTAGGG
This sequence comes from Cryptoprocta ferox, assembly GCA_028646485.1. NCBI lineage: Eukaryota > Metazoa > Chordata > Mammalia > Carnivora > Eupleridae > Cryptoprocta > Cryptoprocta ferox. The sequence goes on along the minus strand of CM053579.1, from coordinate 35,431,936 downwards.
TTGAGACTCATTCTGGGGGCGATGAGGGGATGGGGAAGGGAGATAGGGCAGGGATCAATAGAGATAATCTTTAAGACCTGGAGGAGCTTCCACTTCAGGAAGTCCCGTTCCCTCTGCACCTCTGCCAGGTTAGCCTGGGCCAGCCGCAGCTGGAAGGCCGCCTCTTTGCGCTCCATCTCCTGCTGCGTAGTGAATTCCTTCAGGTCTGAAGCCAAGGTCTGTGCAGCAGACTTATGCAGTTTGGCGAAGTCATGCAGCCAGTGTACCCTGTGCTTGTGTAACTGGCCCTGCCTACGGGCAAAGCGCACACCTAGGGCCAGGCTGCTCCAGGCACAGGCCTCTTTGGCCTCACTGGACACTGTGCTGTCCTCCAGGATGGCCCTGAGTTTCTCCTCTACCTCCTGCCAGGGCAGGGATGTATTCTCGAGGTAGAACTCGGGGCCTTTCATGTGCCCGGCCATCTTCTCATTGATGAAGGTTACCACCTTGCCATGTTGGAACCCACCACTGGGGTCATCAGGTTTCAAGGCCATGATGACTGAGTGCCTTAGGGGTTTGGCTGGCCCTGCAGAAACGAATAAACCAGTTGTCCCGTAGCC
>CM053579.1:35340562-35430837 GCA_028646485.1 Cryptoprocta ferox | reverse complement strand
TCTCCTGTCCCGCTCTCTCGTCCCCTCCCCCACCTGTGTTTCCAACCGTTTGCCCTTCCCCTCCTCCCTCAGACCCTCTGAAAGGTCCCCTGACTGGTTTGCCCCATCCTAGTACACCTCCAGCGGGGGTCAGATGGGGTGCAGGCTAACCACACCTACCTAATAAGCCCAAAGAGAAAGGATACCTTTTCCTCCAAGGGCTCTGGAAAAAGGAAGTCTTGGGGCCAACCCTCGAGTCTTTTACTCTGGGACAGTTCCAACTTCCAGTGATAGTGGGGGTGGGAGGGAATGCGAGAGGAAGGTTCCTTCCCAACTACAGGAAGTAAGAGGACCTGCTACGTTGTTGAAAGTCCTTGAAAGTGGGAAATACCAGGAGTGATCAGAAAAGACTTAGAATGGAGAACATGAAGTACTTGTTCAAATACAAGAAGTTCCACATACCTCCATAATGGTTTGTCCCACACTAGGAGGCCCTTCCCTCCTAGAGATAGAATGTTCTAGAACAAGAGGCAGCCCCAATCCCCTTGTGGCCTCCAGAATGCCTTGGAGGAAGAGAATGGAGCTAGGTTACAGCTTCATCGCCCATTGGCCCAGCACTGAATATTGTAGTGACCCTAAATGATCATAAATCTTGGCCATTTCACCCCCAAACCATGTCTTGAATCTGTCCACCTTCACTGCCCCCACCATCCTAGGTCAGCTACCCCTACTGTATTTCTTCTCTGGACTGCAGCCCTCTGATATCTGGTCTGTCTCTTGCCTCTTGGCATTAGAGGGATCTGACCATCTCACCTTCAATCTCCACTGAATTTGAAGCTTTCTGGATAAACCAGACAGACTTGAGGTTTAGTCCTACTTTGCCACTTACTTTATTTACTATATGACCTTCTGCTGTAAATGAATCTTAGTTTCTATCTATGGGTCTACTGTGAGGACACATGACAAAGTACATGTAAACTTGATGTAATGTTTTCTATGAGTCACATTTTTGTAAAACAAAATCTGTGTGTGTGTGTGTGTGTGTGTGTGTGTGTGTGTGTGTGTGTGTGTTTGTGTATGTATGTTTCTATGATCTTGGAGAAAGGAGTGGGAGGGTACACACCAGACTCTTAACATTGGTTATCTCTGGGAGGCGAAATTGGAGAGGAGGTTTAGAAAAAGGTGTTATCTTTTTTAAAAAATTTTTTTAATGTTTGTTCATTTTTGAGAGAGAGACACGGTAAGCAGGGGAGGGACAGAGAGAGAGGGAGACTCTGACTGAGCCACCCAGGCACCTAGAAAAAGTTTTTATCTTTTTAAAATACATCTTTCTATGATTTTACTTGTTACAAAGAACATATATATACATGCATTAAAAATTTGGAAGTTTCATGTACCAAAATTTTAACAGTGGTTATTTTGGGGTGATAGGAATATAGTACTTTAAAAAACTTTATTATTTATATTTTTCTCTAATGTAGAAATTAGTTATAGTAAACATATATTATGTTTTTAAATTTTTAACTATTTTTATAACTTATGATCATTGTAAATAAAATTTAAATACCTATAAAGTAAATGTCTCCCTATAATCTCACCCTTCCCCAGCCTAGAAGATAACCACTGTTAATAATTTGATATATATATCCTTCTAGTCTTTTAAAATAGGCCATAGCAAATACAATTGGCTCTTGAACAACAGGGGGTTTGAACTGTGGAAGTCCACTTATATGCGGATTTTTAAAAATAAATTCAGAGCAGTACTATAAATTGTATTTTCTCTTCCTTATGATTTTTAGTAACATTTTCTTTTATCTAGCTTACTTTATTGTAAGAATATAGTATGTAATATATATAACATACAAATATGTGTTAATTGATTGTTGTTAAGGTTTCTGGTCAACAGTAGGCTATTAGTAGTTAAGTTTTGAGGGAGTCAGAAGTTGTAGGTGGATTTTCAACTGTGTGGAGGTTGGAGCCCCTAACTTCCCGAGTTGTTCAAGGGTCAGCTGTTTCTCAAACAAAGCATCCGCTGCCTTGTCTCCTGGCCTTTGCACTGGCTGCTCCATGAGTGGACGGGCCCTCAGCCCCTCCACTTCCTCCCCCTTCCATTCTCTTCATCTAGCTGTTCAATTTCTCTTCCCTTTCACAACAGCACTCAAGTATTTCTTTCTTTTATTTTTGTAAATATTTCTTGATCCTTGAATTGTGCTACCTTTCTGTGTCCCCTTGTACATACCACTTGCAGTACTTTTCACACTGTATCCATGATTTTCTAATTGTTTTGCCCCATTAACTGGGCATTCCTTGAAGGCCAGGTCGGGGTCTTAATTATTTTTATGTTTTCAGCATCTGGCACAGTGGTAAGCACCCAATAAATTGTTGAGTGTTTTGAAAAAAATCATTACATCAGTAAGGTACAAACAGGTACCTTTAAGGGGAGTCCTATTTTCTTTCTTCTCTAAAATGTCTTTTTCTCCACACAGACTGATTTTCTGCCACCTCACAGCTTCTTATGGTAGGGACCTCTCTTTAGTATTTGAAACTAACCAGTATTTGACAGATGTGGAGTTTGTAAAAAATACCCTGGAAGATTCAGGAATGAGGCTTCTGTGTGAAGGATTAAAGCAGCCAAACTGTGTCTTACAGACATTGAGGTAACTGATAGCAGGAGATTTTGTTGTCTCTGTTCATAATCATTTTTCGTCAATTTCTCTTTGCATGTGGGGAGAGCATGAACAAGATGATGAGGTCATTCTTCTTTTCTCTGAAGGTTGTACCGATGCCTTATATCGCCTGCTTCTTGTGGGGCACTAGCAGCTGTTCTCAGCACCAGTCAGTGGCTCACTGATCTGGAATTTAGGGAAACAGAATTGGAAGCTTCAGCTCTGAAATTGCTCTGTGAAGGCTTAAAAGATCCAAATTGCAAATTACAGAAGCTCAAGTAAGTTGTAACTGTTAGTTTCCTTACTGCAAGAAAAAAAATTTAAATACGCAACTCAAAATGGATGTTGTGTGATCAAAATATTTCAAAGAGTCGTGGAGAGGAAGAATAAAAGTGACAGTCCCTAAAATTGTTCCTATGCAACAAGTTTAGGAAGAGAATTTTAATTGTAAGTAACAATACCGTAAATGACGATAATAATAACCCACACTTATTGAACAGTTACTTTGTGCTAAGCATTGTGTTGAGTGCTTTGTAGCTATTATTTCCTTTGATTATTATCCCCATTTTAGCAGATGAGGAACTGGAGACCCAAGATCAAAAGACTAAATAAAATGGTAAAGGCACAATTCAAAACTCACATGTGTTTGACTTCAAAGTCCATGGTAATGATTTTAATTAAAAAAACTTAACATATACATATTAGGGTTTACTAGAGAAACAGAACAAGTAAGATGTATATAAAATATGCAGATGACTCTTGAACAATATGGGGGTTGGGGTGCCAGCCCCCCAGTTGAAAATCCATGTATAACTTTCTACCCTCCAAAAACTTAACTACAAATAGCTTACTGTTGACTGGAAGCCTTGCTGATAACATGAACAGTCAACTAACACATTCTGTATATATGTATTATATACTGTATTCTTAAAGTAGGCTAGTAAAAAGAAAATGTTATTAAGAAAATCATAAGAAAGAGAAAATATGTTTACAGTACTGTACTGTATTTATAAAAAAAATTTGTGTTTAAGTGAACTTGTGCAGTTCAAACCTGTGTTGTTCAAGGGTCAACTGTATAGAGAGATTTATTTTAAGAAATTGGCTCATGTGGATTATGGTGGCTGTCAAGTTCAGTATCTGCAAGGTAGGTCAGTAGGCTGGAGACACAAAGAAGAACTGATGTTGCAGCTCAAGTGCGAAGGCATTCTCCTGGAAGAATTCTGTCTTCTTCCCCAGGAGGTCAGTCAAAACGTTTTCTATAAAACCTTTCAACTGATTAGATGAGACCAACCCAAATTATGGAGGGTAAATTACTTTACTCAAAGGCTACTGATTTCAAAATTAATCTCATCTTAAAGGTACCTTTCCAGATACATCTAGAATAATGTTTGACCAAATATCTGGATATATGACCCAGCCAACTTGATGCATAAAATTAACTACCATAATATATATGTGGGGTTTTTTTTAAGGCAGAAGCTCTTTAGCATTAAAACTTTATAAAATCCACTTTGAAACTCTTTTTGGCAAAATGCCTCTATTTGAAATTTCTAAATTGGGGAGATATAGACATGTGTTCTTATAAGCCCTCTTCAAAGCTAAGGTTGGAGCCTGGTAACTCAAGAGAAAATTGAGGACTCAAAAATTGTTGTGTATATCATAGAAATTCGTAAAAATAATGGAAGAAAAAGTTGATGGGAAATAGTTCAAGAAATTGAACTACTTAATTGGAGAAACAAAGAGTGAGAGGATAGAAGGGTTGGTAAAAACCACTCTTTGTCACAAATAAGGAATATTATGTGGAAGATAATGATGGGCTGGATCTCTGTAAGGATAGAAAATTAATGAATAATAGACTTAAAAAATTTTTAATGTTTATTAAGAGAGAGAGAGAGAGAGAGAGAGAGAGAGAGAGAGAGAGAGAGAGAGAGAGAGAATATGAGCAGGGGAGAGGCAGAGAGAGTGGGAGACACAGAATCCGAAGCAGGCTCCAGGGTCCGAGCTGTCAGCACAGAGCCCAATGCAGGGCTCCAACCCACGAACTGTGAGATCATGACCTGAGCCGAACTTGTATGCTTAACCAACTGAGCCACCCAGGGACCCCAATAATGGACTTTTAGATAAGAGGAAATATCTTTTGACTTTAAAGCTTATTAAGGATATTACAGTACTTCCCCCCTGGGATTTGAGAGAAGCTACAAGATAGAACTATAAATTTATGCAGGGAGTTAAAATGAGATTAGGTTATCTTGATATTTCCTCCTAATACTTTTTTTGAGGGGCAGTTAACACTAACTGAATTTCTACTGGGGGACACAGTGTTGTGGGAGCAGTGTATAATTCTCTCCTCTGGAGCTTGTGATATACTCAAGGTTGGCAGTCTTGTATGGGTGGGCCTTTATTTTCTCTGCTCATAAGGTATTTTGGGCAGAGGATGAGTAGGACGATAAAGCAGCCAATTCTATCTCTGTTCATCTTTCTTTCTCTCCAGGTTGTGTGCTAGCTTTCTCCCTGAAAGCTCAGAGGTTGTTTGCAAGTATCTTGCCTCTGTTCTCATTTGCAATCCAAACCTCACTGAGCTTGACCTGAGTGAAAATCCCCTGGGGGATACAGGGGTGAAGTACCTTTGTGAAGGTCTCAGACATTCCAACTGTAAAGTGGAGAAACTAGAGTAAGTTTCTTAGAATTGTCTGGCAGCATCTTATGACTATTGAACTTGTCGAGTGCCTGCTGTGTGCCAAGATCTATGCTTGGTGCTTGGCAGAATTAATTTCATCTAATTCACTCTTTCCAATAACCTTAAAAAATGGATTTTTTTAAATCCCCATTGTACAGATGAGGAAATTAAAGATCATAGGGAAAAGTGACTTGTCCAAAGTCACAGCAGTCAAAAGTGGTATAGTCAGGATGTGACTCCAAAACCTGTCTCCAAATCTCATGTTCTTTCCAGTATACTACCATCTTGCATGTTTACAGGAATGCCACTACTTAAATATTAATTCTATAAAGAACACCTACTATGCACCCAATACTGGACTTAATGTGGGTAGTGTTATCAGAAGGACAAGTGACAAGTCTGCCCTAAAGGACACACAGATATGAAACAATTGGAGAACAACATAGTTCAGTATGTAATGAAGTGTCCAACACTGTGGAATCATTTAAAAATGCCACATGAGCCCAGGGAAAGGTAAGAGGTCCCTGTGGGCTGGAGGACCTCAGGAGGAGGCTTTGTGAAGGAGCTGTGCTAGGAGCTGGACTTTAAAGGATGGCTAGAACTTAGTTAAATGGGGAGGCCAGGCAAAACTAAATGCAGCAGTGGCTGATTTTTCTTCTTTTTCTCTTGGTAGCTTGAGCACATGTTACCTAACAGATGCTAGCTGTATGGAACTCTCTTCTTTCTTGCAAGTGAGTCAGACTTTAAAAGAGTTGTTTGTGTTCGCCAATGCCCTGGGGGACATAGGAGTACAGCATCTCTGTGAAGGTCTGCAGCATGCACAGGGTGTAATCGAGAGTCTTGTGTAAGTGTCTGCTTATCCTTGTTCACATGTGCCTTGGCATTTGAGGTTCAGTAGAACTCCATGGTTAACAGCCACCTTGATATCTCCATTCCTCCAGGCTCTCCCAGTGTTCCCTTTCTGCGGCTTGTTGTGAGTCCCTTGCCCAAGTCCTGAGCTCCACCCGGAGCCTGACAAGGCTGCTTCTAATTAATAACAAAATTGAAGATTTGGGACTGAAATTGCTGTGCGAAGGATTAAAACAGCCTGACTGTCAGTTAAAAGATCTGGCGTAAGTATCATGGACTATAGCCACAGGCTGAGTTTCCTGATGTTTCAGCAACTCTTAAAATTAAATGAGTATTTTTTGGCCTGGTGATTGAATCTCCAAGGAAGCAATAAATGAAGATCCAAATAATTCAGGGGGAATAAATGTTCCCCTACTCCACAATCTCTGCTTGGCCCTGTCCCAGGGGATTTTTTTTTTACACGACACTCTGAGCTTCTAATGTGTTTTTCCAGTGGGCAAATAGAATTTCTAAAGTGAGTCAGTACAGATGAAATGATGCCAGCCTTCTCTACCTTACTTTCTGGCAGATTGTGGACCTGCCACCTGACTGGAGAATGTTGTGAGGATTTGTGCAATGCACTCTACACCAATGAGTACCTGAGAGACCTTGACCTCAGTGATAATGCCTTAGGGGACGAAGGTATGCAGGTGCTGTGCGAAGGGCTGAAACACCCCTCCTGCAAACTACAGACCTTGTGGTAAGTACACAGGGACCCTTTGTTCACCGGGCTCTTGTTCCAGGCTATATATGAAATGGAGGGTTTTTGTGGAACTTGGGGTAAAACTGATTTCTTCCTCGAATCCCTAATCCCCCTCAGGTTAGCAGAATGTCATCTCACAGATGCAAGCTGTGGAGCCCTTGCCTCTGTCCTCAATGGAAACAAGAACCTAACGCTGCTAGACCTAAGTGGAAATGACCTCAAGGATTTTGGAGTGCAAATGCTGTGTGATGCACTGATTCAGCCAATATGTAAACTACAGACATTCTAGTAAGTTAATGTGGTGGGGGAAGTAGGAGGGAGGGAGTCAAGGCAGACATGTTGGGCTTGATGATAGGCTGTTGCAGTAAGGAAAGAAGAACTGAGAGCAAGCCATGCCTAGGCAAAATATCAAAGGAAATGAAATTACCAGTAGGCCTCCTCCTTAGACACAGAGCCAAGGAGAGAGGCAGAGAACAGGCAGCACTGGATCCCACTGCTAAGAGAAGTAGCACGGTGTAGGAAAAAAAGTACCAGATCTAGATTCTGTTAGGTCTGGCTTAAATACTAGGTTTAGCATCTACTAGCTACATGACCATGCTTACTTAACTTCCTTGCACTTCAGTATCCTTGTTTGTAAAATGGAGCTAATACTAGTACTTGACTATCTGGTGTTGACATGGGGATTGAGTGAGGTGAAACGTTAATTATAAATGTACCCAGTACAACCTTTGGCACATAGGATGGTGCTCCATAAATGTTAGATTCTTTCCCTTTCCTCTTCTAATACTTGCTAGAGGTCTTAATGTTTACATTTGAGAGTCTTCAAAACTCAAGGAAATGAAGCTGTAATGATGCAATTATAGGAAGTGGAGGTCTTGACCCTTTCTGGTCAATGTCCATCTGCCAGCTCAGCAGGCTGGCATTGATACACAAAGTCATTCTTAATTAGGATACAGCTATGCTGTGTTGGCAGCTAACCAGTGACCAAACGGCCATTCATTTCTGGCATCCAGAACTGGAACACGTAGTGGCAAATAAAGGCTGAGTGCAAAAATTCCACGTTCAAGGCCAATTTGACGGATTGAAGTGTAAATGCAAACAACATAAAGACCTGATTACAAGTCTGGCTGAAACAGAAGCTGGTTCTCTACTAGCAAAGTGAAATATGTTAGTTTCAAAGGCTCGAAAGTGTGGTGATTACTGCCCAGAAAGGGGGAGTTATTCACGACATGATAAGCATCGGGGATTTAGGGACTTCCATGGTGTCTTTTTCAAAAGAAGTGACTGCAGTCTTTATTGTCAGCACATTGGAATAAGCTTAATGATCAATCCTAATGTTTCTTTAAATATTGAGTAATTTAATGTGGTAGCATTCTATATTGTGTATGCTCCAGCAATGGTCCTAAGTGATAGCAAGGAGAAATATTTTTTGTGATGGCATGCCGTTATTTGCCTTTTGATTCCAAATTGTTACACTGTTTCCTGTGTATCTCTTGCTGTTTAACTTTTAACCAGTGTGCTTCCGTTGTGTTTTCAGGCCAACCTTCAAACCTTTATAATTTGTCAATTGACAAGTTGATAACAGTGTGCAGTAATAGCTCAGAATCAAAACAAAGGACATACACACACACACAGAATAGACACCATTCACTGACCTCAAATCAGTTTTGAATGTTAGAGTATATATAAGACAAACAACACTGAAATTAATAGAAATATATACTTACCCAAGTAAGGTGAGAGGAAACTATGGATTATTTAATGCTGTGGTAGGATAGAGATGGAGTAAATCCAGGAGAGCCTTCTAAAAGGGGGAGTCTCTGCTGGAAATTGCAAAGGCTGGAGGAAGAAGGCTATTTTTTATTTTCTAAGAGCTGTTTGAGTGTGAGGCTGAATCTTATTCCCCATTATATTCTCCCCCTGCCCCAATAAAAAGTTCCTGGCTCATTGCTTTGCATAGAGTAAATAAATATAGAAGACCACTTAGTAATTTAGAGCATCCAGAGGCAAAGAGAGGAGACAGTTAATGATATGTCCAATAAAAAAATATGTGTCTAGACATTCAGAAGGCCAAAGGATAAAAGATTTTGGCCTCAGAGTGACAGAACTCACCTTCATTCATTCCATAAATACTTGCTGAATATCTGCTATGTTCTAGGCAAGTGTGCCAGGTGCCAGGAGACAAGAGTGAATAAGACATGAGACATGATCTGTGCTCTTCAGGGGCCAGTGGGCTTAGTGGTAGAGACAGGCACATAAACTGAATAATGCAATAAGGTGATCATGAGGTCTTAAAGGAGTCATGGCAGGAGACAAACCCACCCAGTCCAAGACGGACAGGGAAAACTTCTTGGAGGAAGGACCACCTGAATTAAGTCTCAGGACTATTGCCAGGAGAAATGGTGGTAAGGATGGAGAAGGGTAGTCCAAGCTCAGGAGATAGCATGAGCAAGGTATCATACAATAAACAGTACATTTTATGGCACTTGATGGGGAAGGGTGGGAAATATCCAAGGAGTTTGCTATTGCTGAATCATAAAGTACAAAGCAGAATGTGGCAAGAAGTGAGGCTGAGGGGGTAGTTAAGTCATTGTATGCCATATGTGATTAGTAAGACCTGTTAGCAGAATTCTGAGTGCAAAGTCAGCCATCTCTCTCACACACACACATACTGTAGCAGTGGTACATTTTGAAGCCTCTCCTCACCTTTCCAAAATTGGTCCCCAAGTTAGAGCTAGTTTTGTTTCCAAAGTTGGTTAAAGAATCAGTCCACTGCCGCTGCTGTTTCTCGTTGCCACAGGGGGCTGATCCTAAGAACTGACCCTAACCAGTCCCACAGAAGTTTGGTTCCTAGACCGTGATGCCCTGGCTGGTCTGGATCCTTGCTAGCCCTGCAGTGCCGTTATACTTGGGCTCCAAGGTTACAGACATATTAGTCCACACCCAAACATACAGCCATTGTTCTCTAAAGTACTGTATGTGTCAGGGTGGTTGGGTCTAGAGGAGCTCCTGGAATCAGCCACAGATTCATATATATATAACTTGTCCTTGCCCCACAAAGATATAGGCCCCTGAGTTGAGTCAGGGGCCCCACTTCTTTCATCAAGATAATCTTATTTTATGGTCTGTGGTGCCTTTCCCTGGCACTGGGTCTTGGATAAAGGCCCCTAGCTCACCCTGATACGTGTTCCTATTCTGAATTTGGAAAGAAGGGGTTGAGAATAACTGGTCTCTTAACTCTCAGAAGACCTTTGGGCTTCCCAAGCATATTAGCCTACCTCTTGCCCAACAGTGGGCTCTACACATCAAGAGGTAAGGCAACTTTTGCTAAGTCAATCAAAAAAAAATTCTGAAGGTCTTGTTACACTTGTATGGCATTAAATATCTACTTACCCTACAATTTCATAATTAGCATGGTTACTCATTTCACTTTGCTAAAGATTAGCTTCTATCCATTAAAAACTAAAATCTGTGCCTCACTACACACTTGAAAGAGCTTGTACCTTCTTTTGTAGTCAATGGATTTTAATCAGGGACACACATGTGGAGTTTGAAGTGCCTGATGGACACTGTGGGAAGTTTTCTAGTAAGTCGGCAGTTGGATATAGGAGTGTGCCCTGGAGATGATAGCTGAAGCTATGACAATGGATGAGCTCCTCTAGGGAGAGTGAAAAGAGAAGAACCTCTGAGGAACATCTCTGGGCAATTAGCCCAGGGAAATACTAACTTTTTAAGAAGTGGGTATGGGAAGGGAAACCCACGGAGTAAACCAGGAGAGAAATGGTGTCCTAGAAGCTATGGGAAAAGTGAGTTTCATGGAAGAAGTGCTCAACAGTATCAAATGCAGCAGAGAGGTCCAAGAGGACAAGTACTGAAACATTTATCCATTGGATTTACTAATAAGGAGGCCAGAGGTGACTTTCTCAAGGGCTGGGTTAGTGGCATGGTGGGGCCAGATACCAGATTGTAGTGACTTGAAGATAGGAGGTAAGGAGGAGAGAAGGGGCAGAGACTAATCCTTCATGAAATTTGTGAAAAGGAGGGGCGCCTGGGTGGCTTGGTCGGTTAAACGTCCAACTTCGGCTCAGGTCATGATCTCACAGTCTGTGGGTTTGAGCCCCGTGTTGGGCTCTGTGTTGACAGCTCAGAGCTTGGAGCCTGCTTCAGATTCTGTGTCTCCCTCTCTCTCTGCCCCTCCCCAGCTCACTCATTCATTCTCATTCTCTCTCTCTCTCAAAATAAAAAAAGTAAACATTAAAAAAATTTTTAAAAAGTTTGTGAAAAGGAGAAGAGATGCAGGGCTGTAGCTGGGAGGACTGGTGGAACTGCAATAGGGAGGGAGTTGGTCTTTTCCTTTTCTGGCTTGTTGAGGATAGGCAAATCTGTAGTCTGAGTGAAAGGAGCCCATAGAGATGGAGAGGTTCCATCAGGAACTAATGGACTAATGCATTGGGGCCTTGAACAAAGGCAGATAGGGACAAGAGTAAGGGTCCAAGAGGAAGTTAAGCATTTTCTCAAGGAAAGGAGCTAAGACTGAGGGAGGAGGTAGATGTGGGTGATGGAACTGAGTGGTGGTGCTATGGAGCAAGTGGAATGGGAATCTTATCCTTGTGGATAGGAAAGCTACTGAAGGCATCTGCTGGTTTGACTTGACACAAGATTCTTTTCATTTTTCATAGCATTGACACGGATCATTTACATGAAGAAACATTCAGAAAGATGGAAGCTTTAAAAATAAGCAAGCCTGGAATCACCTGGTAGTTTCGAAGGAGAGCCCCTGAATCAGCTGCATATAGTATACCCCTTCCATCTGCCACCATCTTTAACTGTTGTGCAATATTCTTGTTCTAAACCTGTTAACCTTTGCCGAGGACCCTAGTGTGAAACAAACAGCAATGATTTCTATTTCTTACTTAGAATCATCCACTAAAGTAGGATGTGAAAGGCGGAGGCACTTTAGTTCAAATGTCTTCAGCAATAATACCTTACATTCATATGTTGTGTTATAATGTTTACTATGTTCTCACAGAAACCTTAAAAGTAGGAAGATGAGGCTCAGAGAGGTTGTGACTAGCACTAGGTCACACAGCTCATTAGTGAGAGAATTGGGACTGGAACCTAGCCAGGTTTACAATACCCAGACTAGACAGGGAAACAATAGAAAAAGGATGTGAAGGAGTCAACTTAAAGAAACAAGGATTCGATGGGCATGGAGGAGGGCACTTGTTGGGATGAGCTCTGGGTGTTACATGGAAACCAACCTGACAATAAACTATAATTAAAAAAAAAACAAAAAGCAAAACATTTTACTATGAAAAAAAAAAAGGAGTCAACTTAAAGAAACAAGATACTTGAAATGATTAAAGGGCAAGAGGGTGTACAAACATATATCTTATGGTGCTGATTTTAAGTAAAGCTATAATTCACAAAGGAAAGAGAGGAATTAATATGGAAAGGCTTCATGGACATGCAACTTGATGTGGGCCTTGAGAATGGGCAGGATTGAGATGGGGGAGATACATTGGCTAGTGGCTGTTAGACTGCAGGCAACGGGGCTATGTTTGTGAGCAGCTCACCAAAAGCACCTAGGGAGAGAGAAATGTGTGCCTTAGGTTCCTGAGCTGTGGAAATATCTACATTCTAGCTGAGGGTGCTCTCTAGTTCCCAGACTCAACTCCCTTTCTGAACTTTTAATACCTACCCCGTGTGTTTGTTGTTGTTCATGGTCTCCTATGGCTGACTCACTCCTCACCCATGACAGCAAATTGCATGGCCTAGCATGGATCCTACACAACCCCATGTTTCTCTCTCTGCCTAGCTTCTACAAAACACCAGATGAGATAAATGGAGGAAGGAAATACTAGGCAAAGAAAATAGCACAAAGTCCATGAAATAGGAGTTAATGTGGTATGGGATGGGCAGAAGAGTAGGCGGGCCCAGTTAAGATACAGAGTTGTCTCTGGAAGCTACTTGACTAGCTGGGTGACCCTGAACAAGTCACTTGGATTCTAACAGTTTCTGTTTTCTCATCTGTAAAATGGGGATAAATTGGGATTAACCTTGTACAGCTGTTGTTCCCAACATGGTGCCCACCCATAGTAGGTACTATAATGGTAGCTATTTGTATGAGTGTATAAATGTAATATAACTCAGCTGTGTAGTCTTTGAGCTCCCAGATTTTCCTGCTGTGTAGTCAATGTTAACTGTGCATTTGAACTAAATGTGTATGCTGGAGATAGTAAATATAGTGGGGGAAGAGACACGTAGTGGGAAGTTACTGCCTACAAGAGGTCTAGCTGTTCCATGTCCTCATCCATCATCGTATGTTGTTCGCTGCTGCCCTGGGAGATGGTAACTTTTGGTCAGGAGACCACATCTGGCCTGAGATGGTCAAGAGACCACTTTGTTTCCAGTTTTCTTAAGTCCTTTCCCTTTAGTTATTTAAGACTTATTTATTGAGAATTATTATGTGCCAGGTTTTGTGCTAAGTGTTGGCTTTACAGAGATGAATATGCCTTTTCCTGTGCACATCCCCCTCCATCTTCTTTGACTGCCCTGGTCCCTCTGTCAGTCTGGTAAAAATCTGATAAAGCTCAGTCACAGTAAGAACTCAAAGATATAATGTTGAATGAAAGATTGTAGAACTCTGTTTGTGGGTGTTTGTGTGTGTGTCCCATTTGTGTACAAAAGGATAAATACACATGTATGTGTATGTGTTCAGAATATGTGTGGAAGAATATACAGGAAATTGCCAATAGGAGTTATCTCTCGTCAAGAGGAATTTGGCAAAGAGGGGCAGTGAGAGAAGAGGAAAAGAGGTTTTCATTTTTATCTATAGCTCTCTGTTCTACTTGATGTTTTTACCATGTGCATGTATTGATTTTATAATTAATAAACTTGATGTTAAAAATAAAACTCATTTATACTGAGGAGTTATTTTTCTTCTTTTAAACATGACAATTGAGAAGAAAATATAGAGCAGGCCTTTATAAGCATGACAAAAACCCAAAGGAAAAGAATGAAAGATTTCAGAACATCAAAATTAAAAATCTCTTTATGAGAAAAATACATAAATAAAAAGACCAGTAATAAACTGGAAGAACATGTTTGGCATATGTATGAAGACAAGGCTAATATCCATAATATAAATAACAAATCAGTATGAAAAAATGGGGAGGTCTCCTACTTCCAGCAATGATGAAGTAACAGTGAATGGATTCATCTTCCCATATTAACAACTCAAAAAATGGGCATAATATATGAAATGGCAGTTTTCAGACATTGGATAACAGGCAGAGTTGGGAAAAATAGCAAAGTGGTAGTTTTAAACAGAAGCATATCAATAATCATATTAAAGTAAATGGTCTCACAGTAACCCAATTAAAAGGCTGAGATTGGTAGAATAGAAATTTTTTAAAAACTCAACTATATGCTGCCTATAGGAAACCCACTTTAAATATAAAAACACAAATAGGTTAAACATAAAAGGGAAAAGGTACACCATGTTAACATTGATTTTTAAAAAGCTGGAGTGAGTATATTATTACTAGAGAAGATTGCAAAGCAAAGAATATTACCAGAAACACAGAGGGCTATTTTGTAATAATGTAGTTAATTCATCATGAAGGCATAAAAATACTTGCACCTAAACAACACATTCAAAATATCTGAGACAAAAACTGAGCAAGGAGAAATAGACAAATCCACAATTTTAGTCAGAGACATCAACATCCTTCTCAATAATTAGTAAATCAAGGAAATAGAAAATAAGCAAGAATATATAGATGATTTGAACAACACAAATAATAAATTTGACCCAGTTGACACCTATGCAACACCCAACCCAACAACAGCAGAAAATAGACTCTTTACAAATGCACATTGACTATTTACCAAGATAGACCATATGTTGGTTATATAACAAGTCTCAATAAAGTTAAAGGAGTCAAGTCATATAAAATACGTTCTCTGACCACAATGGAGGTAAATTAAAAATCAATAAAAGATATATGAAAAATTCTCTGAATATTTGGAAAATAACTAACATTTCTTAATAATCTGTAGCTCCAGAGTAAGTCTCAAGGAAAGTTAGAAAGTATTTTAAACAGTAAAATGAAAACATGAGACATACAAATTTGTGGGAAATAACTAGCACAGTGCTTAGAGGGACACTTATAGCATTAAACAGCTATATTAGAAAAGAAAGATCTTAAATCAATGACCTCAGCTTTCACAATAAGTAGAAAAAGATCAGGTTTAATTCAAAGCAAGCAGAAGAAAGGAATAATAGTTACAAGAACAGCATACATACTTTATCTTTCCATTTTAATAAAATTCTAGAAAATTCAAAGTATTCTATAAATAGATTAGTGGTTACCTAGCAACCGATTTGGAGAGAGGAAGGGATGCATTATAAAGAGCCGCAAAAATATTTAGAGGTGATGGATATGCTCATTATCTTATTTGTGGTGGTGATTTTAGTCAAAATTCATCAAATTATACTTTTTAAATGTCTAGCTCATTGTATGTGAATTATACCTCATTATAGCTGTAAACACACATGTACACACACACACACACACACACACACACACACAAGCATATCTGAAAGATTGATTTAACGCCAGTTGTCTAACCTCCTTATTCTACAGATAAGGAACTTAAGAGTCCAAAGAGGTCAAGATCACACAGCCAATTCATAAGACTGGGATTAGAATTTAAGTGTCCTTATTCCTAATCTGGCTCTTCTTAGTATGTCAAAGGCAGAGCTGAGGTTAAGGGAATAAGTTAAATGGTGGGTTTTCAGTCTTTGGTGGCATACCAGTGGGAAAGAGACCTGTGGATGAAAAGGAGTGACTTTCCCAGGATTCTTTCAGTGATGTGCTGGAACTGGCGCATACTGACTCATGCAAGTTGGTAGTTACATTTTCAGGAATTTTGCAAGTCAGTTGTTAAAGCCATTATTAGAAATTAAATGATATAAACTTGCAATTAAATTTTATTAAAATAAAGATCATAAATAAACTCATCACTTCCTAATTATTTTACATTTTACTGTTATCTGTGCTCTTGAGGTTATTCCCATCTGTTGTATCTGTATGGTGGGAAACGTTAAATGATGGTGTTCTACTCTGCATCTCTTCTCTATTCCATGTCTAATGACATCACATTGATAGCTTGAATTGGCTATGGTGGGAGTGTTTACACCCCAGAAATCAGCATATGCTACATATCAGATTCCCCCTCCCAACCCCCAGAGATCTGGTTGGTAAACATTTCTGCCTTAAAGCATTACTTGCCCTGGCATTCATTTTAATGCTCACCTAGAAAGCAACCCATCAGTGCCTAAAGTCATGCTAGGTAAACTGTGGGCAGTCAGTAAATGTTTGACCATTCTATTAATTCCTGGACATCCCAGGAAACTGGGCAAGCCAGGATGGTTGATCACCCTAGTGTTTGCACATTAAAAAAAAAGGAACAGGTGTGTAAATCAATTGAAAACTATCTCCCTTCCTGGGAAAATAGCCCAAATATATCTCCTTTTGTGAGATAACTAGTGGTCGGTCCAGTGCATAAAGCCCCACATATTTCACAATCTCAATAGTGGCCAGGAAGAATGACAGGATCTTACATATGGTAGGTGATTGAGAAATGGCCACTGGTGGTAGAAGACTTGGAGAGAGACAGGCTTACAATTGGAATGGAGGCCCAAAGATGGTGGAAGCTATAGAGTTTGGTCTAACAGCTGGTGGCAACTGCAGATGGCAACAGACTCTGGATCTGAGGCAAGCAGGGGATGGGGAAGCCTCAAAAGAGAAAGAATCAAAAAAGATTGTGACAATCAGTGTGAATGCTAAAGGGAATGGCTGCAACTTCGATGCGTCCATTACTATTATGGTTGTTAGCGCTCTGAGGACATCAAAGGTGTTTACTGGGAAGGACCTGCCCATTCCACTTGGTTTTCCTTTTCTTCTGTTCAAGGCTCACTCCACCCAAGGGCTAAGTAGGCAGTTGCCTATGCAGCACGGGAAAGTTTTCTCTGACCAAAAATCTGCCCCCTTCTTTCCCCTGACCCAGACCTGCAATTTTCACCAGTCAGTCCCTGTCATGAATGAAGGTACACAAAAGCTCAGTGCAGTGAGGAAATAAGAAGCTATTAGCAGCCCGTTAACATTTGACCTCAGATGAGTAAGTTAGTTTCTGATTGGTTCCCGAGAGTCTGGAATATACCGAGGAAGTGAGCTTTGGTGGTGAGAAAGGGAGAGGGGAAGGTTCTGGAGCACTGGCAGACAACATGGCAGGCCTGGTCTGGGCACATCGGTAAGAGCCTAAATTGGGAGAAAGAGATAATGACCTGGGTAAGGAAAGGCAATATCACAAACAAGTGCCACGCACTTCCCCAGTATTGTTTATGGTTGATTCAGTTTCTTTTGCCCACTTGTCTCATTCTTGCCTTTCCAACTCCAGGAAATCTTCCTTGAAAAATTTCCTTTCCCTGTGTGAATGTATCACACTCCTCACCAAGCCACTCCTTAATCACCATCAGAAGGGGTGGGGGAGGTATGACTCCTTTTCCAAAAGAAACAGATAATAATTAATAGTAACAGTAGTAATAATAGCAGTAGTAGAAATAATCACTGTTCAAACAATTGTGATAGGCATTGTGTTTTACTGTATTTCCTCTTGTTATTTATCCTTTATCATTGAAGTGTAGTTGATAACACAATGTTATATTAGTTTCAGATGTACAACACAGTGACTCTACAACTTATGCTACAACTACATCTTAGCTGTGCTTACAAGTGTAACTGTCATCTGTCACCATACAACACTAGTACAACACCATTGACAATATTCCTCATGCTGTACCTTTCATCCCAATGATTTACTCATTCCATACTGGAAGCCTGTACACCCCACTCCCCTTCACCTATTTTTCCTCATCCTTCCCACCCCCTCTACCCTCTGGCAACCATCAGTTTGTACTCTGTATGTATGGGTCTGTTTCTGCTTTTTTGTTTGTTTTTTAGATTCCACATATAAGTGAAATCATATGGTATTTGCCTTTCTCTGGCTGACGTATTTCACTTAGCATTATACTCTCTAGATTGAACTATATTGGTGCAAATGGCAAGGTATCATTCTTTTTTATGGCTGAGTAATATTAAATTGCATAATATGATATATATATATATATACACACACACACCATATCTTCTTTATCCACTCATTTATTAATGGACATTTAAGTTGCTTCCCTATCTTGGTTATTGTAAATAATGCTGAAATAAACGTAGAGCTGTGTATATCTTTTCACATTAGTGTTTTCATTTTCTTTGGGCAAATACCCAGTAGTGGCATTACTTGATACTATGGTATTTCTATTTCTAATATTTTGAGGAATGTCCATACTGTTTTCCAAAGTGGCTGCACCAATTTACATTCCCCCAACAGTGCACATGGGCTCCTTTTTCTCCACATCCTTACCAACACTTGTTATTTCTTATCTTTCTGATCCTAGCCACTCTGACAGGTGTAAGGTGGTATCTTGTGATTTTGATTTGCATTGCCCTGATGATGAGTGATGTTGAGCATATATTCATGTGTCTGTTGGCCATCTGCATGTCTTCTTTGGAAAAACATCTATTCAGGATCTCTGCCCATTTTTAATCAGATTGTTTTCTGTGTGTTCAGTTGTATAAATTCTTTATATATTTTGGATATTAACTCCTTAGATATATCATTTGAAAATATCTTCTCCCATTTAGTACATTGCGTCTTAGTTTGGCGATGCTTTCCTTCACTGTGCAATGTTTTTTATTTCAGTGTAGTCCCTTGCTTGAGGAGATATATCTAGAAAAATGTTGCTAAGGCTGATGTCAAATAGATTACTATCTATGTTTTCTTCTATGATTTTCATGGTTTCATGTCTCAACATTTGGGTTCTTAATCTATTTTGAGTTTATTTTTGGTATGGTGGGAGAAAATGATCCAGTTTCATTCTTTTTCATATAACTGCCCAGTTTTCCCAACACCATTTATTGAAGAGACGGTCTTTTTTTTCCCATTGTATATTTTTACTCCTTAGTCATAGATTAATTGATGCATATAGGCATGAGTTTATTTCTGCCCTCTCTATTTCGTTCCATTGATGTACATGTCTATTTTTGTGCCAGTACCATACTGTTTTGATTACTACTGCTTTGTAGTATAGTTTGATATCTGGGATTGTGATACTTCCGACTTTATTCTTCTTCCTCAAGATTGCTTTGGATATTTAGAGTCTTTTGTGGTTTCATACAAATTTTAATATTATTTGTCTTAGTTCTGTGGAAAATACCATTGGTATTTTAATGAGGATTGCCTTGAATCTGTAGCTTACTTTGGGTAGTGTGGACATTTTAACAATATTAATTCTTCCAATCCATGAGCATGGTGGTTTTCCATTTGTGTTCTCTCCAATTTCTTGCATCAATGTTTATAGATTCAGAGTACATGTCTTTAACCTCCTTGGTTAAATTTATTCCTGGGTATTTTATTACTTTTGGTGCAATTATAGATTGAATTGTTTTCTTAATTTCTCCTTCTGCTACTTTGATATTAGTATAGAAATGCAACAGATTTCTGTATATTAATTTTGTATCCTGCAACTTTACTGAATTCATTTGTTACTTCCAGTTTTCTGGTGGAATATTTAGGGTTTTCTATGTATTATATCTTCTTGTTTAATTCTATGAAGTAGATATTTATTTTTTCATGTTCTATATGAGATGCAGAGTTGTGAAGTAATTTGCCAAAGGTCCCATACGTAGTAAGTGGCAGAGCCAAAATTCAAACCCGTCTGACCCCAAAACTTGTGTTGTTAACAATCATACCTCTTCATGTAGACTCTGCCTAGGGTTGGAGAAAGAAGGAAGCAGACATAAAAGAATAATTATTATTTAATTCAACAAATGTATATGCACTTCCTATTATGTGCTGGACCAATGGGGTATAAAAAAATGAGTACACACGGTCCTTGCACTTAACACGATTACACTTGAACAGAGGGTAGACATCCACTGTTCTAATAGATCTAATAGAAAGCATAGTTGGATCAGGACTATAATATAATGATAATAGCTATCAAGTATTGAGAGCATACTATATGTCAGGCACTATACTAATACATTCTTTACATATATATTCTTCATGACAACTCTGGGACTATTACTACATTTTATAGATTAGGAAACAAGACTAGTAGAGGCTTCATTAACTTCTGTGGCTCAGAATAGTGTGTTACTGGCCTCTTCAGAGGCAGAAGGAGGGAACTAGACTGAACGTTCACTTATACGTCCTTTTCAAGTGAACCAAAGGTATCTGCACCCAACTCAGAGCCTACAAGTAAGAGCCACCGACCACTTCAAGATCACATGTACCTCAGCCAGCACCTAGTCTGAAACAGCTTGACACTATACTTTCATTGCATTTGCAGCTGTGAGAACAGTGAAGGCCACCATATTCCCACCATTGGCCACCATCATAAACGCACCCCTGCCCCTTTTTTTTGTTTAAAATCATTTATTTATTATGGCTGTACCAAGTGCCACTGAACTATACACTTTCAAATGGTTAAAATGGTACGTTTTATGTTGTGTATGTTTTACCACAATAAAAAAAAAGACATTTGTTACACAAAATGTTGACTTTCATGCAAAGTTTAATATATATCATGTGGTTACAGAAAGTCACTTTCCTTCAAAAAAGTTTCAAACACTAAATACCCTATTATAGAATTCATAATCAGGGCAACAGAGCCTTTTTCCAAGAGACCAGTTTTGCCACCGCTTCAGCAGTTTGGAGCACAGACTTGCTGCAGCCATCTCTCATGTTCTCATTATTTTGGGCCCCTTCTCCTCAGCCCTTCTTCCCATGACACCTTTCCTTCACAAATATGTCCATTGTGTCCACCAGATCCTTTGTTATGTGATAAAAAAAAAAATAAAGGCTCTTCTACGTGTTCCTCCTCATCACCAAATGCTACTTGCTCCTCCTTGCCCTAGCTGACTCTGCCATTTTGCCAAGGACACTCATCTATATGGACTGAAAGAGGGACTTGCATCTTCCTGCTTTTCTGAGGAAGCTTCTAGTCCATTGTTTCTCTGGAAACACAATGTTAAGGCACATGTCAGCCAAATCACTCGCTTACCATACCCTATTTATATTACCTAGACAGTGGTCATGCCCCTAACGTAATCCAGGCCTTTTAGCCTCTAACACATAGCCTTTCTACCCAACATTCATGTTGGTGTCCCGGGGGCTTCACTGTTCACCTGGTTTATGCATTCAGAACTTTGGCCTAGCAGTTCTTGACTTCTCAAAACCTAATGATTTATTCACGCCTCGATTTTAGTCCTCCTCTTCAATGGCTACCCTCTAGACCTGTGCAGCCCAAACAGTAACCACTCCCCACAGGTGGCCATTTAAATATTAATCAAATAAAATTAAATTAATTTCAAATCAGCTCCTGAGTTGCACTAGCCATATTTCAACTGCTCAATAGCCACACATGTGTAGTGGCTACCATATTAGGTAATGCAGATAGAAAAAAAAATTTGTCATTGGAAAAAGTTCTATTAGACAGCATAGCTCATGATATTGTTCTCACCCAGAGCTGTTTCACCCCCAAAATATTTTTAAAAATGTGTATCTGCAATTTGCTAGGCACTGTTCAAGGAGCTGAGGATACAATGGTGAATGAAACAGGCATCATTTGTTAAGGTTTACTACAAAGCTATAGTAATGAAGATAGTGTGGCATTGGAAGAGGGATAGATACATAGATCATTAAAACAGAATAGAGAACTTAGAAATAAACCCATACAAATATCCCCAACTTTTTTTTTTGCTTTGTTTTACATGGCAGTTCAATGGAGGAAGGATAGCCTTTCCAACAAATAGTATCGGAGCAATTTGATATTCACAGGGGCACACACACACACACACACACACACGCGCGCGCGCGCGCGCGCGCGCGCACACACAAAGAAAATATGAACGTCAGCCTAAACTTCATACCTTATACAAAAATGAAAATGAATTGCAGATGTAAATATAAAGTGTAAAACTATAAAACTTTAGAAAATGTATAGGAGAAAATCTTCTGGATCTAGAGCTACATCGAACTTAAAAATGAATTGAAAACATTTTCTCTGCAAAAGACTGTTAAGAGGATGAAAAGACAAGCTACAAACCAGGAGAAAATGTTTACAAACCACATGCTCAACAAAGGACTCATTATCTAAAATATATAAAGAACTCTAAAAACTCAACAGTAAAAAAACCAGACAATTTTATTAGAAAATGGGTAAAAGAGATGAACAGACGTTTCACTGAAGAGGATATACAGATGGAAAATAAGCGCATGAAACAATGTTAGACATTATTAGCCATTACAGAAATGCAAATAGAACCACAATAAATACCACCACACACCTACCAGAATGACAAAAAATAAAAACAGTAATAACACCAAGCGCTGATAGTGATGCAGACAATCACTCATACATTGCTGGTGGAAATATAAAATGATACAGCCAGTGTGGAAAGCAGATTGTCAGTTTCTTATGAAACTAAATATTCAAATACTACTATATGACCCAGTAATTATCCTCCTAGGCATTTATCACAGAGAAATGGAAATTTACATTCACAGAAAAACTTATACATCAATTGCTCATTGGTGTTTTATTCATAACAACCCAAATGTTCTTCAATATGTGAATAGAGAGCAGGTAAATGGGTTAAAAAATATATGGTACATCCATACCCTGGAATACTACTCAGCTATAAAAAAAATATTGATTGATACATGTGATGACCTGGGTGAATCTTCAGAGGATTATGCTGAGTGAAAAAAGGCCAATCTCAAAAGACTACATACTTTAGGATTCCATTTATATAACATTCTTGACATGGCAAAATTTAGAAATGGAGGACATATTAGCCTTTAAGGGCAGGGATGGGGGAGAGCAAGGATCTGGGAGCCCTTAGAAGGGTCTGCGGCTATAAAAAGCAGCAAAAGAGATCCTCACAGTAATGGCACTGTTCTGTTTTGACCTTATTATTGTCAATATTCTGGTTAGGATATTACAATATGGTTTTGCAGGATGTTACTGCTGGAAAAAACTGGGTGAAAGGTAAGTAAGATCTCTCTGTATTACTTTTTACAACTGCATGTGTGTCTACAATTATAATAAGTTCCCTTTTTAAGGAGCCAAGAGAAGTGAACATTTCAAGAAGGAGAAGTGATTAACTGGTCAAATGCTGCCAAGAAGTCTAGCAAGATAAGAAATGAAAAATGCCCATCCGTTTTGACAATATGGAGGTTACTGTGATTTGCTCAGAAGCTGTTCTGCCATAAATTAAGGGGCTGGAAAGTAGATGGAAGTGGATGAGGTATAAATAGGAGTCAAGGAAACAATGACAGTAAGAAGAGTCAGCTCTTTGAAGAAGATTGGCTGTGAAGGGGATAGTGGAAGCTTGAGTGAAGTGTGGAGTTAAGCAATTTTATTTTACTTTGTTTTGTTTTTAATGGAGATGCTCGAACATGTTCAAACCTGTTGGGAAGGATCCAATGGACAGGGAAAAATTGAACAAACAAGAAAGAGAAGGGATCATTAATGGAGAAGTAGAGGGACCCATGGACTTTAGGAGCAGAGGAGTGATCATAGTGCTACTTGCAAAAACCGGGAATAGGAGGTCATGGCTAGAGATGAGCATGCTTGAACTCATAACTTTGGGAATGAAGCAGTTTCAGGTAATGACAAAATCTGGGGTGTAGCAATGGGTGTGTGCAATTAAGGAGAAAGAAAAGGTCTTTTTAGATGACTGAGATGTCAGATGGGTTAGTTTTGGAGATGTTGAAATCACTCAGGATTGTGCTAGTGTTTGAAGTGGGCAGGAAAGCTGTGGACCAGGGGCCAAAGCCATTAGTAAATATAAGGGGAATGACCCACAGGTAATTCGATGAGTGGCGAAGAGGGAAAGAAGGCCTATAATTAAATAGCCTCAAAGGACTGGATTTGGTTTTTATAGTTTTTGTTTTGTTTTGTTTTGTTTTGTTTCAGGAGTATAGGGAAATAATGGTCTAAAATAAGAAATGGGGAGCAAGCAGAAAACCAATTTCATTCTTTTGTCTTGCTTTGAGGACAGAAAAGAGGGCTGCAGAGGGCTGCAGTGGTGGCCACCAGGTCTTACCTAACAGATTCAAAGAAGAGTCTGAGGATACAGGAGGGTTTACTGGATATGGTGAGGCCATTCCAGTGGGTACAGAGGAATATTTCTGGGGGTATGGACAAATGGAGTGCTAGATCAGGGACAAGGAAGTACATGGCATTATGTGGATGGTGGTGGAGTAGATGCCAGGAGGAGGAGCAGTGATAACTAGGGTGAGGGCCTAGTGGATTTAGTCTCAGCAGATCTTGGAAGAGAGTGGAAACCAAGCCTAATGGCTAGAGTTCCCTCAGCCTAGCATCTATAATCTCTGCCTATTTGGACTAACATGGTGGTAAACCCAGAGGTTATAGATTCTGCATTGGCATGTCCTAGAGTAGAACTGGTTCCAGAAGAGGTGGCTTCGGTCTCAATCCTTGTGTCTTGGAGTTGTGGCATCCCTGGTGGCTAAAGTTCCACTTTTCTGACCAACACCTATTTCTCTAGTCTTTATGTTTTTACTGTCACTAAAGTTACTCTTCTAACTCATTTAGCCTTTTAGTCCTTTGGACATTTCATTATTTCCCAAGCAATTTATCAGCCCTCTGTTCTTTGTTTCTGCCCCAGACAACTATGTTACTAATATTTTCAAACTGCCTTGCTACTGGTCCACCCATTGTACTTTTATAATAGCAGAACTTTGAACCTAGATCAAACCAAAATGTCTGCCTCTTATGCATGAGGATTGGCTTCAGTCTCAGCTGGGTTTTCCACACTGCCATGGATCCCTTGTGTGCCCTTCATCAGCATTCTCTCCCATTCACCCAAGAAGCCAG
This sequence comes from Cryptoprocta ferox, assembly GCA_028646485.1. Taxonomy (NCBI): domain Eukaryota; kingdom Metazoa; phylum Chordata; class Mammalia; order Carnivora; family Eupleridae; genus Cryptoprocta; species Cryptoprocta ferox. Next base: position 35,405,893 of record CM053579.1, on the reverse strand, counting down.
TTCAGCTCTTCATCAGGTTTCTTAAGTCCCCTTCCTCCAGTCTCTCAGCAGATAACTTGTACTCCTGCTTTACCATAAATAAATACAGAGGCCAGAAATAGCCTCAATTTCCTGCCACCCAACCTGATACATACCTCACAGACTTACAGGCATCTGTATACAGTTAAGTATGACATCTAGATTCTGTATCCTCCTTCCTTCTTAGGTACTTTGATCCATTGTTTGAAAACCCTCCCTTCCAGTCCCTCAGGTGTATCTTCAACCTCTCCTTCTCTACTAGCTTGTCTCTGTCACACACACACACACACACACACACACACACCACATACACAGCTGGGTATAAACAGATCAAGTATCATTCATCTTTAAAAAAAACAAATTCTCTTGTCAAAAAGGTATTTCTTTGATATTTTATTCAAAATTCAGTCTATCTTGACTGAATTGATTACATTTACACTACACAAAAGCTTGTGTGTGAGGGGGCGGTGGGAGGGAAGAGAATAGAAGGAAATGGAAAGGAAGGGAAGCAATGGGAAGGGAAGACAAGACAACACAACACAAGAGGAGACATGAGAGAAGAGAAGCGAGAAAAGAAGGATGCTGACAATGTAAGGTATGTTTCAATACAGCCTGTAGGAATATCAAGCAGCTATTGGAATGATGCTTACACAGCACATTTATTCCCATGGCAAAGTGTTTACAATGTATTTTAGTTGAAAAGCAAGTTACAGAACAATATGAATGGTTTGATAAGGTTTTTGTAAAAATGTATGTGTGTATGTTGTATAAGGTACTGATGGGCCAGGGAGATAAATGCCAAAATGTTACCTATGATGTTTTCTGCTTTGTGGTATACCTTTGATTCACCAATATTTTCTAAATCTTCTACATTAAACATGTAAATTTTGTAATAAGTACCTCCCTAGACACTAGGTCATTCCCTCCCTGTAGCTACACTTTATCTCTCTTCTTTCCTTCAAATCTAAACTTTTTGAATAGTCTCCACTCACTGTTTCCATTTCTGTCGTCCAGGTTTTCAGTTGTTTGCCATATGACCTGAGTTCCTACCACCTACTGAAATTATCCTCACCAAGGTCACCCATGACATCCTTGTTGGTAATCTACTGACTGTTTTCTGTACTTACCTGACCTGCCCAAGTTGCTGGACTGATTGATACTGTATTATGGATTACTCTGCTCTTTCTTTTACTCCTTCATCTCTTGGGTCCCAGGACCAAACTGTTTCCAGGCTTCCTGGTAGCAAGGGTGTGAACTGAAAAGGCAGCCAGATCTGGGTTTAAATCCTAGCTCTGCCACTGACTTAGTGGCATAAACTTGGACATAAGGTTGCTGAGGCTCAGTTTCCTTCTCGGGGGATGATAACAGCTACCTTCATAAAGTTGTATTCTGGATTAAATGAGCTGATGCTGATGAAACACTTAAAGTCAGTGGCACATGGCAAGTGGTAGTAAATGACAGTCCTGGCATTAATAGAATTATTGTTATTCTTACTTCTCCGAATTTTCTTCTTAGGTTCCCTTTTAAATGTCAGTGCTCTCTAAGGTTCTGTCCTGAGTCTTTTTCTGATGGCTATACCCTGGCCTTGGGTGATCTCATCCACACCCATAGCTTCAACTACCACCATATGCTGATAAACTGTCAAGTCTGTACCCTCATCCAGACTTTTCTCTTGAGTTCTAGACCCTACTAACCATCTGCCTGAGGTTCACCACTTGAATGTCTCCTACCAGAATTTCAGATGTGAGAGGATTGTGTAGATCAGTGGTTATCAACTGAAGACCATTGTGTCTGGAGTCATTTTTGGTGGTCATGGCTGGTGGCCTTGTTGGGGGGGGGGGACTGTGTCCTGTTGATATCAAGTGAGTAGAGGCAAAGGATGTAGCTAAACATCCTACAATACATGGGACAGCCCCTCACAACAAATAATTTTTGGCCCCAAATGTCAATAGTGTCAAGGTTAAGGTTCCCTGGCATAAATAGTCTTGGGGTGCCTGGGTGGCTCAGTCAGTTAAACCTCTGACTTCAGCTCAGGTCATGATCTCACAGATTGTGGGTTCAAGCCCTGCACCAGGCTCTGTGCTGACAGCTCAGAGCCTGGAGCCTGCTTCAGATTCTGTGTCTCCCTCCCTCTCTGTCCCTCCCTGCTTGCACTTTGTCTCTCTCTCAAAAATAAATATAACATTAAAAATGTTAAAAAAAATAGTCTCTAAAGGCTCAGCACCAACATTCAGTCAGGAACTTTCAAGTGATGATGAACAAGAACTAGAGAAGGAGGTGGAATGATTAAGATCATGGTGGGGCCGGTAGTGACAGAGTGGTTGTTGATCCCATTCTCCTCACTACTTGTTTGTCTTCTACTCCTCTTGCTGATCTTCCTCTGCTTCCTTTGGAAATTCTCCTTCCTGTATCTATTCCTTACACAGCTGTCCCTTCAGTCTTCTGTCCTCATCTCTGTCCCTCTCAACATCTCTCACTATTCCATGATCTCATCTAATTCCATAGCTTCAGCTTCAATCTGTACATCGATGACTTCCAGGTCTATGTTTTCAGGTCAGACTTTAATCTCCCAGGGTCCAGATTCATAGAGCTACATAACTACCTACTTACTATTATTCAGAATACCTTCTGAACATACTAATTTCTATTCCCATATCCAAGGCTTGAGGATTTTGAGGGACTATATACATGCTATGTTATTCCCTGTGCCCTCCGCTTTATTCACTTCACGAGTACTGTCTCATATTCCAGACCAATATTCCACTTTTATGTCTATCAAAATTTACCCATCTAGTGTCCCACTCCCTGGAATCCTGGCAGGTGGCAAGTGGTAGTCTTATATATTCATTCATACATGTATTTACCAAATGACTTAGTGTGTTTGAGACACAGGACTGGTTTTTGAGGAATTAATATAAGGGTATTTTAGAAGACATAACTGATTAAGCTTTATCTTGGTTCTGTAATTAACTGGCTATGTAGCTTTGGGTAATTTACTTTTGTATTCTGGGCCTCAGTTTCCTCATCTGCAAGTTGAGAGGGTTAGATGGGAACAGTTTCCAGAATATGCTTGATTATAATAATTCCCAGAACTACTGGTTAAAATAAAAAATTTCCAGGTACTTCCCCAAAGTAAAATTCAGTCTAGGTTATTATGTCATGGATTTCACCAGGTAAAATCCCCTGTATCAACCTTACCTGCAAGAGACAAACTCAAGTACAAAAATCTCCCTCTGTAAAACTTGTGATTCTCCCTCCAGTCCAGCTTTGCCCCATTCCAGAGGACCCAATGCATTTCTGCAATCCCAGCATTAATGTCTCCCCATTTCCCCCCACCACTTCATAGCTGCAGGAGAGACCAAAGGACAGTCTTGTATCTCTATAACCTATTTGATAGTGGGAACATCCAGATCTCTCTATCATTTTTTTTTCACAGTCTGATGCTTTAACTGCAATTTGCTCAAGGTTTCATAGAAGTAATCTGGAATAATCAGATAATCTTTAATTGGCTGAACCAGTTGAACTTGGGTGAGAGTACCCTGTTTAGCATACTGGTCAGTCAAGGCATTTCCTTTTGCTTCATGGATTTGTTCCTTAGCGTGTTTCACCTTTAATTACAGCTACTTTCATGGAGAGCATCTAGCAAAGCTTGAACATGCTCACACTGCTTATTGGAAGTATCAGCAGCTGTTAAAAAACCCTGTTGTTTGTATAGCATGCCAAAATAACAAACCACACCAAAAGCGTATCTGCTTTCTGTGTATATGTTAGCCCTTTGATTCCTTGCTTTCTGGTAGGCTAGAGTCAAGTTATGCTAACTTGACTTCAGGAAGGGAATTACATTCAAGCTGTTGAGAAGACTGCATACCCAACTTGAGAATACTTGGTTAGTCTCAAAATATGACTCATCTACAAAGAATTCTTAGTCTGGGTTTTAAGTAGAGATTGTTCAAGGAAATAAGATGGAGACAGGCAAAGTTATTAGGTTAAATTTAAACAATCATGAGGTTTTCCCTTCTTTGGAGGATGAAATAAGATAGCTGGATTAAGATATGACACCAAAATATACAAATGGCCAATAAACACATGAAGACACTTAACAACATTAGTCATCAGGGAAATTCAAACCAAAGCCACGCTGAGATACTACTTCATGCCCACAAGGATGGCAATAATCAAAAAAGACAAGTGTTTTGAGGATATGTAAATAGAAACCCTACACATTGCTGGTGGGAATATAAAATGCCATAGTCACTGTGGAATAGTTTGGTAGTTTCTCAAAAGGTTAAATGTAGAGTTATCATAGGATCTAGCAATTCCAATCCTAAGGATATACCCAGGAGAATTAAAAACATCTGTCTACACAAAAACTTGTGCATGAATGTTTATAGGAACCATATTCATAATAGCCAAGAAGTGGAAACAACCTAAACCTCCATCAACTGATGAATGGTTAAACAAAATGTGGTATATGCATACAGTGGGATATTATTTAGCAAGAAAAAGTAATGAAGTACTGGTGCATACTAGAACATTAATGACCCTTAAAACATAATAGGTGAAAAAAGCCAGACACAAAAGCCCACATATTGTTTGATTCTATTGACATGAAACAACCAGAATATACAAATCCATAGATATAGAAGGTACAATAATGGTTTTCCCATGGTTGGGAGGAAAAGGGACAAGAAGTGATTGCTAATGGGTATGGCTTTGCTTTTGGGGATGATGAAAATCTTTCAGAATTAGATAGCGGTGATGGTTGCACAACTTTGTGACTATACTAAAACCCACTGAATTGTACACTGAAAAAGGATGCATTTTATGGTATGCGAATTGTATCTCAATTTTTAAAGAGAGTATGACTCCTATAGATGGTAATATATGCTGAGGGTGGAAGCAGCAGTTAATAGGAAGTGAGTCTGAAAGGAGAGAAGTGTTGAGTTCTTTGGTGAAAAGAGTGTGGATTGCATGAGATACCATTAGGTTTATATAAAGGTGACCTCAAGGTTAAATGTAGCTGTAGCTACTGCCCTCAGACAAGAGACATTATGTTTAACTACTGGGTAGAGAGAAAGGTTGTAATATCCAATGAATGGCTGATTTTCATTGTATTTCTGAGATAGAACTGCAAGAACTTAACCATTTCTTTTATGCATTAGCAGAAAAAGAATACCTAGTATAATTTGGGGGTGACTCAGAATGGCAGGGCTGTGGATAGTAACTTTGAGTTGGTCAAAGGCTAACTCTGTAGTGGCCTCTGAAGGCAGAGGTTCAGGGATGCCAATTTTACTCATGTCATAGAAAGCAGCAGTTAATTCCAAAAAATTGGGAATCTACCAATTGCCATATTCTCTAAATCCCCCAAATCCACTAAGTTGTCTTTTTGGTAACAGGATGAGGGCAGTTTGGAATGGCTGTTCTTCTATCTACTCAGAGGGATTTGCCTTCCTAGGATATATCAGGGCTTAGATAGCGACTCTGAGTCTAACAAAATTGTAATTTATCTTTACAAACTGTATATCCTTTTATAGCCAAAGTTTCTGAGAGATAATGAGAGCCCTCTTGAGAAGAGGTTAAAGCACGTGGGTATAAGAGCAACTCACCTGCATGTTGGATTAAGGTAGAAGAGCAGAGAAATTGTAAGTCTTGGAGATTATGATTGAGAACCTAAGATGAAGTATGAAGGGGCTTCAATGAGGTCTCGTGGCATCAGAGTCCAGGTGCATTGCTGTTTTTCCCATGTTAAGGTGAAAAGGTATTGGAAATTAGGTTGTAAGGGAACACTAAAGAAGACTGACATCTACTACTCTGAAGTGTGTTGAATTTGGAAGTATAGAAAACATGATAGTGTTTGGGTTGGGAACTGTAGGGAGATGTGGGCAATACTATATGATTCATAGCCCTTATGTCTTGTACAAAGTAGTACCTATGTCCATTAATCCGGTTTTACTGGAAGGACATGAGTTTTGCAGGCACTAGTACAAGGAATGATTAAACCTTTATTTATGAAATCTGCCACAATTGGTTATACTCCCTCTAGTGATTCAGGTTTTAGGGGATACTGGCTAATATAGGCAGAGGCATTGTGGGGTCAATACAGATTTGTAAAGGTTCTATCTCCTTTATTTTTCTCTTGTCTGTAGATGAGGGAGCCCAGAGGACATTGGGTACTGAAGAAATTAAATCAGAAAACTGAAGTAATTTTAAGGGGACTCAGGAGTAGACTTTAGGTGCTACCCAAGTAGCTGAGGGAAGCTATCAGTAAGCTGTCATACGGGGTTATCAGAGTCTAGGAGATCAAGAAAAAGGCCTTTAAGTACATACCTAATAGTAGCTCCCCATTTTGCTCAAAGGTCCATTCTGAATAGGTTAGGGAGTGTGGAAGGACTGCAGCTAAAGGCATATTGAGAAGTTAAGGGTCCCTAAGAGATAGGCAAATGGTTAGAAGAGAAGGAGAAGATGTGTTCAATTGGTAGGTCCCACCTAAGATTTTTTATTAACCTGACAGAGGAGGGTAGGCAACTAGAAGCAATCAAAGGTATCGTGTGTGACTCCAGTGTCTACTAAGAATGTGACTGAATGATCATTTATGAATACATATAGCTATTTCTCCTTGCTGATCCAAAGGCAATTGGGAAAACTGGAAGATGCCTTTCTTTGGAGAAAAGAATCACTTTGTTTCTTTTTTAAAAAATTAAAAAATTTATGTTTATTTATTTTTGAGAGACAGAGAGAAAGAGAGAGCACTAGCGGGGGAGGGGCAGAGAGAGAGGGAGACACAGAATCCCAAGCAGGCTCCAGGCTCTGAGCTGTCAGCACAGAGCCTGACACAGGGCTCAAACTCACAGACTGTGAGATAATGACCTGAGCCGAAGTCAGACGCTTAACCAACTGAGCCACCCAGGCGCCCCTCTTTTTAAAAATTTTTTATTTTGATTTTACTTTAATTACACTATAGCTAACATACGGTATTTAGTTAGTCTCAGGTGTACAATAGTGATTCACCAATTCCATGTATTACTCAATGCTTACCAAGATAAGTGTACTCTTAATCATTTTCACTTATTTCACCCATTCCCCCCCACACCTATCCTCTCTAACCATCAGTTTGTTCTCTATAGGTAAGAGTCTCTTTTTTGGTTTGTCTCTTTTTTCCCTTTGTTCATTTGTATTGCTTATTAAATTGCACCTATGAGTGAAATCATATTGTATTTGTCTTTCTCTGACTGACTTATGTCACTTAGCACCGAACTCCCTAGATCCATCCATGTTGTTGCAAATGGCAAGATTTAATTCTTTTTTGTGGCTGAATAAGGTGTGTGTGTGTGTGTGTGTGTATCACTTCTTTATGTATCCATCTATCAATTATGGAATAGCTGCTTCCATAATTTGGCTATTGTAAATAATGCTACATAGTGGTGCATATATCCTTTCAAATTAGTGTTTACATATTCTTTAGGTAAATACTGAGTAGTGTGATTATTGGATCATATGATAATTCTATTTTTAATGTTTTTGAAGAACCTCCATACTGTTTTCCACAGTGGCTGGATCAATTTGCATTCCCACCAGCAGTGTGTGAGAATTCCTTTTTTCCCACATTCTTGCCAACACTTGTCATTTCTTGAGTTTTTTATTTTAGCCATTTTGACAGGTGTGAGGTGATATCTCATTGTGGTTTCAACTTTCATTTCCCTGATGATGAGTGATGTTGAACATCTTTTCATGGGTCTATTGGCCATCTGTGTGTCTTTGGATAAATGTATATTCATGTCTTCTGCCCATTTTTAAATTGGATTATTTGTTTTTTCGTGTGTGTTGAGTTTTATAAGTTCTTTATATATTTTGTATACCTTTATCAGATATGTCAATTTGCAAATACCTTCTCCCATTCAGTAGGTTGCCTTTTAGTTTTGTTGATTGTTTCCTTTGCTGTGCAGAGGCTTTTTATTTTGATGTACTCCGAATAGTTTATTTTTGCTTTTGTTTCCTTTGCCTTAGGAGACATATTTAGAAAAATGTTGTTAGGACTTATGTCAGAGAAAATACTACTTGTGCTCTCTTCTAGGATTTTTATGGTTTCAGGTCTCACATTTAGGTCCTTAATCCATTAAAAAATGTTTAATTTCAGTGTAGATAACATACAATGTTATATTAGTTTCAGGTGTACAATACAGTGATTCAACAATTTCATATATCACCCAGTGCTCATCATGACAAGATTTCTTAATCCATTTTGGATTTATTTCAGTGTATGGTGTAAGAAATAATCCAGTGTCATTCTTTTGTATGTAGCTTTCACTTTTGCCAACACCATTTGTTGAATAGACTTTTTCCCATTGTGTATTCATGCCTCCTTTGTTGAAGATTAATTGACCATATAATCATGGGTTTATTTCTGGGTTCTCTATTCTGTTCCATTGATTGATGTCTCCACTTTTGTGCCAGTACCATACTGTTTTGATTACTAGAGCTTTGTAATATAACTTTAAATCTGCAATTGTGACATGTCCAGCTTTGATTTTCTTTTTCAAGATTGCTTTGGCTACTCAGGGTCTTTTGTGGTTCCATATAAATTTTAGGATTGTTTGTTTTAGTTATGTGAAAAATGCTTTTGGTATTTTGATGAGAATTGCATTAAATCTGTAGATAGCTTTGGGTAGTATGGACATTTTAACAATATTTGGTCTTCCAATCCATGAGTTTGGAATGTCTTTTCAATTGTTTGTGTCATCAGTGTTTTCTAGTTTTCAGAGTACAGGCCTTTTCACCTCTTTGGTTAAGTTTATTTCTAGGTATTTTATTATTTTTGATGCAGTTGTAAATGGGCTTATTTTCTCAATATTTCTTTATGCCGCTTCATTATTAATGTATAGAAATGCAATGGATTTCTGTACATTGATTTTGTATCCTGCAACCTCTTTGAATTCATTTATCAGTTCTAGTAGTTTTTTGGTGGCGTGTTTAGTGTTTTCTATATATAATATCATGTCATCTGCAAATAGTGAAAGTTTTACATTTTCCTTATCAATTTGAAGGCCTTTTATTCCTTTTAGTTGTCTGTTTGCTGTGGTTAGGACTTCCAGTAGTACTATGTTGAATAAAGGTGGTGAGAGTGGACATCCTTGTCTTGTTCCTGTTTTTAGGTGACAAGCTCTCAGTCTTTCCCCATTGAGTATAATGGTAGTTGTGGGCTTTTCATATGTGGCCTGCATTATGTTGAAGTATGTTTGCCTAAACCTACTTTGTTGAGTTTTTATCATGAATGGATGTTGTACTTTTTCTGCATCTGCTGAACTGGTCATATGGTTCTTATCCTTTCTTTTATTGATGTGATGTGTCACATTGATTTGTGAACATTGAACCACCCTTCCATCTCAAGAATGAATCCCATTTAATTGTTGTGAACGTTTTTTTGAATGTATTGTTGGATTCAGTTTGGTAATATTTTGTTGAGAATTTTGCATCATGTTTATCAGAGATAGTGGCCTGTAATTCTCTTTTTGTAGTGTATTTATCTGGTTTTGGTATCAGGATAATTATGGCCTCGTGGAATGAATTTGGAAGTTTTCCTTATTCTTCAATTTTTTTGGAATAGTAGTTTGAGAAAAATAGGTATTAACTCTTCTTTAAATGTTTGGTAGAAATCACCTGTGAAGCCATCTCGTCCTCGACATTTGTTTGTTGGAAGTTTTTTGATTATTGATTCCATTTCATTCCTGGTAATAGGTCTGTTCAAATTTTCTATTTCTTTCTGATTCAGTTTTGGGAGGTTATATGTTTCTAGGAATTTATCTATTTCTTCTAGGTTGTCCAACTTGTTGGCATATAATTTTTCATAGTGTTCTTTTACAATCCTTGGTATTTATGTGGTGTTGGTTTTTATTTCTCCTCTTTTACTTCTGGTTTTATTTGTTTGAGTTCTCTCTCTCTCTCTCTTTCTCTGTCTCTCTCAATGAGTCTGGCTAAAGGTTTATCAATTTTTTTGATCCTTTCATAGAATTATCTCCTGGTTTCATTGTTCTGTTCTACTGGTATTTTTTTCCTTTGGTTTCTGTTTCATTTATTTCTGCTCTAATCTTTGTTGTTTCTTTCTTTCTACTGGTTTTGGTTTTTTTTCTAGATCCTTTAGGTATAAGGTTAGGTTGTTTATTGAGCCTTTCTTCCTTCTTGATATAGGCATGTATTCCTCTAAACTTCCCACTTAGAATAACTTTTGCTGTATCCCAAAGATTTTGGACTGTTGTGCTTTTATTTTCATTTGTCTCCATGTGTAGTTTGATTTCCTCTTTGATTTCTTGGTTGACACATTCACTGTTTACTAGCATGTTATTTAACCTCCATGTATTTGTGCTTTCCAGATTTTTTCTTTTTGTTGATATCTAGCTTCATAGCATTAAAGTCAGAAAAGATGCATAGTTGACTTCGATCTTTTTGGATTTGTTGAAACTTGTTTTGTAGCTAATATGTTATCTATTCTGGAAAATGTTCCATGTGCCCTTGAAAAGAATGTGTATTCTGCTATTTTAGGATGGAATGTTCTGAATATATCTGTTAAATCCATCTGGTCCAATGTGTCATTCACAGCCAGTGTTTCCTTGTTGATTTTCCGTTTGGATGATCTGTCCATTGATATAAGTGGAGTGTCAAAGTCCCCTACCATTATTGTATTACTATCAATAAATTCCCTTATATTTGTTATTAACTGTTTTATGTATTTGGGTACTTCCATGTTGGGTGCATAAATATTTACAATTGTTATATCTTCTTGCTGGATTGTTCCCTTTTTGATTATAGAGTGTCCTTCTTTGTCTCTTCTAACAGCGTTTGTTTTAAAGTCTGTTTTGTAGGATATAAGTATTGCTACCCCAGCTTTGTTTCCAAAACCATTTGCATGATAAATACTTCGCCATCCTTTCACTTTCAATCTGCATATTTCTTTAGGTCTGAAATAAGTCTCTTGTATGCAGCATATAGATGGGTCTTTTTCTTTTTTTGTTTCTTTAACATTTATTTATGTTTGAGAGACAGAGAGAGGCAGAGAATGAGCAGGGGAGGGGCAGAGAGAGAGAGGGAGACACAGAATCCAAAGCAGGTTCCAGGCTCTGGGTTTTCAGCACAGAGTCTGACGCGGGGCTTGAACCCATGGACCGTGAGATCATGACCTGAGCCAAAGTCAGATGCTTAACTCACTGAGCCACCCAGGCGCCCCTAGATGGGTCTTTTTCTTAAAATCCATTCCATCACCCTATGTATTTTGATTTGAGCATTTAGTCAATTTACAGTCAAAGTAATTATTGATAGGTATGTATTTATTGCCATTTTGTTACTCATTTTATGGTTGTTTTGAATTTCTTCTCTGTTCCTTTATTCCCTTGCTCTCTTCTCTCAGGACTAGTTGGCTTTCTTTAGTGATATACTTGGATTCCTTTCTCTTTATTTTTTGCATATATATTACTCGTTTTTGATTTGTGGGTGCTGTTTAAGTTATAATGACATCCAATTGTGGTGTGTGACTTTTTTCTTTGCTTATTATGCTCCCCGAAAAATGCTGACCTAAAAAACACTGGATTCAAAGTGTTGTAACTCATGAATGGGTGCAGTCTGCCAGACAATTAAGCTTCTGAACAGCATCTGATATTTCAGGCTCAAGGCAATTAACAAAAAATGTGCAGATTGCTGTTGGGGTGTTAGCTTTGATGCCTTAAATGTGGTTTGTAATGGGTCACAAAATTAGAGACAGATTTATCACACCCTGATTGACAGGTTTGGATGATTCCTCTCTCAGTCAATGAAAGAGGGACAACCTTCAGGGACTTTGTAGAAAGTTTTTCCCTCTGTCTCTGCTCAGGCAGATCCTGTCCCATTTCTCAAAGACTAGCTCAGATACTACCTCTTCCATGCAGCCTTCTATCTCTATAGCTTTTGCATATCTGGAGAGTTCTGAAGGTAGGGATTTAGGAGTTGGAGGGAGCTGAGAACGGGAAAGAGGAGGAGAAAGAGGTCAGAGCAAAGGACAGAGAAAAAGAGAGGTAGAAATCCAGGAGGGATTTGGGTTATCAGGGGAAGACACAGAGTTAGAAAGAATGAATTCTTTAGGGAGAGAGAAGGCTGAGGTTGTTTTAAATGAAGACTCAATGGATTAGAATGTTTCTAATCTTTTTCTTTTCTCAGCATCACCTTACCAGTCAAAGAAAGCTGCTCATTGTTAGTTACCATTTTATTTATTTATTTTTTGTTCTAAGGCACAAGTCTTGATGTGTCCCAAGAATCCCAAATGCACCCTTGCCATTCAAAATTGTCTTCCTTAAAGTCATTCCACTTAGGCCATAATAAAAGTTCCATCACGAAAGAAGAGAGAAAGGCATTCTACCTTAGGATCATCATGTCATTCTCTGATCCCAGAGAATAAGAGGGCCAGAGAACTCCCAAAGACAAAAAGAAATAGAGGCAGTGACTTCAGTCAGGCAATAGGTTAACCCTTTCAAAGAATGCAACTTTCATGCTACAACAAAGAACTAGAGCACGCGAGTGGGAACAGGACATAACATGTGACCCAATAGGGGCTTCTAAGAAGGGAGGAAGAGATGCCTTGACTTGTGTTCTTGTCTGAAATCTTAGTAGATTCAAGGGCTTATCCAGACCCAGCTGGACTCATAGCACCAGACTGTCACAGACAAAATAGTTAAAGTGACTGAAATAGAAGTTACAGACTTTATTCAGTTCAGGTGTATCTGGGAGTACCTTGACATCAGATAACTGCCTGTACCAAAGTAGCGTTGGGGGTTTCATATGATGAGGAGAAAAGAGGAGTATAGAACTGTGGTCTTGCCCCAGAATGCAGTTTTCTTTATCTGTAAGTGCCACACAACTTGCAGTTGACATAGTTGGAGATTGTTCTAGTTTATTACAGCTCTCTCGGGATTGTTGGTGCAATCTCATTTTGGCTGCTGTAAGAGCAGTTCTTCTGAAGGTGATCTTTGTTACCCTGTGGGTTGTCTGTTAACAGTCTAAGGCCAGTTGAGGTACAGAGGACAGAGAGCTAGAAAAGAAAGAAAACAAGAAGAGGAAATAAAAAGAAAGGAGACAACATTCCAAGCAATGAAAAACTGGGGCTTGTTTTAATTATTTTACAGTTGCCTCAGCTTTCACCAATTCTATGCACCCTTCACTCAGGTACACAAATTCTCAAGTTCAAACCTCAATTTTCCCCCCTCCCCCTACAGCTTAGCTCTAAACATCCCACTGCTGCCCCTAATGCTCCCCTGCCCTCCAGTTTTGTTGCCTTCATATCCTCCTCCCCAGAGCTACAGGAAAGGTCACATCTTATTGAGTAGGGAGACTGAAATCAGGGAGAAGAATCATGGAGAAGGCTGTATCTGAGCTAGGCCTTGAGAGACGGGACAAGATCTGCCTGGGTAGAAACAGAGGGAAAGACCTTCCAGATGGAGACGATGATATGAGTTTGTTCATTCTTCAAATAGAATATTATGGAGGGCTTTCTTTGTGCCAGGCATTAATCATGTTCTGGGTAAGAGTGTGGGTTTTGAGGACAAAGACGCAAACTCCAAGCCTTGCCACTTCCTGGCCATACAAGGTGTTGGGATCGGCCTTAACATCATCAGTGAAGCAGGCTGGGTGGAGGTTGACAAATTAGAGAGCAAAAGTCCCGTTTAACAAGGACAACTCCTGCTCAGATGCTGGCAGTCATAGCCATGTGGGCTAGTTGGGTGTCATATTCTGATATTTCAAGAAAACTGAAATTCTGGATTTTTATGTGAAATATTTTTATTTTTAAAATACTGTCCATTAAATTAAAAAAGATACATTTACAAGTTAAACTATACATATCTGTCGGCTGGTTCTCTTCATGGATGGCAAGTTGGCCCACTCTGACTTAAAGGGTTAATTCTTGGGAGCGCTTGGGTGGTTTAGTCGGTTAAGCGTCAGACTTCGTCTCAGGTCATGATCTCACAGCTCATGAGTTCAAGCCCTGTGTCGGGCTCTGTGCTGACAGCTCGGAGCCTGGAGCCTGCTTCGGATTCTGTGTCTCCCTCTCTCTCTGCTCCTCCCCCACTCATGCTTTGTCTCTCTGTCTCTCTCTCTCTCAAAAATAAATAAACATTTAAAAAAATTAAAGGCTTAACTCTATACTTAGTAGAGAAAGGAAGGCCCTCCAATAAGGACCTCTGCTTCATTTCCTGCCTTGTCTTTCCCTACATCTCTCCTTCCCTGCCACTCCATGGCCCAACTGAGTAAAACTCTTGCCCAGATGAACCTCTGTGTTCATGTAGAGGTTGTTAAAGAGCCTTTCTCCATCTTCCCACTTCAATTTTCTTCTCCAGACTAACATCTCCTATTCTTCGAGAGCCATCTCCTTTGGGAAGCCTTCCCTAACTCGTTTCCCATGCTTCCAAAAACCCTGGACACTATTAGCTGCATCCTACGGTCATTCCTTGTCTATATGTCTTTCTTTTCCACGAGTCTGAGTATATTATGCTTGGGACATAAGTGAATGCAGTAAATACGTGTTTGGTAAATGAATAAATGGAATACATGTATGTTTCCAATGTCACTTGCTATATGTAAACATGCACCAAGAAAGATATACAAGTCCCCTTCTCTATCCATTTATCCAGCAACTATTTATTGAGCACTTATTATATTGCCAGGGACTGTTCTAGGTGAAGGAGATACAAGAATGAACATGCCAGACAAAGTCCCTGCCTTCACATTATCTCATATTTTAGTGTGGGAAGACACTAAACAAAATATGTAATCTAATGTAAGATGGGGATGAATGCGATGAGAAGAAAATAAAAGCAGGAAAAGAGCTTAGAGGGTTACGGGTATACTTTCTGGCAGGGTAGCTGGGGAAAGAATCTCTGGCAAGGTGACATTTGAGCAAAGGTTTGTAGGAAGGGTGGGAGCAAACCATCCAAAAAGATGGAGAAGAACATGCAGGCAGAAGGAACAGTAAGTGCAAAGGCCCTGGGGTAGGAGCATTATTGGCATATTTGAGGAATAGTAAGGAGGCCAGAATGGCTACAGAGGAGTGAGCAAGGGGGAGAGTGGTGAGAGGTGAGGTCAGAGATGCAATGGAGGGCTAGACCATCTTATCATCATGGCTCTCAACCATTCATTGAACACAAACCTTGCTGAATAATGGAATAAGGAATATCAGTCTTGGTGGGATGTGTGGGGCAGTGCCAGAGAGATATGGATGGGCCAAAAACAGTTTTCCCCACAGGTCTATGCTTCTCGTAGTGCCCTCTCTACCCAAAGTCTTTACCACAGGACTCTCAGAAGCAGTTCCCACCTGAGACCAGGCACTATTTGCCTTGGGAGGGTCATGAACTGGTGGAGATTGGCCAAAGTTATTTCCTGCTAGTTGGGGTTGGGACCAGGCTGCGCACCTCCACCCAGCTGGAAAGGGCTCCAGAGTCGTTATTCATCAGATACGTTACTGTTTAGAACAAGTCTTGGGTTTCCCACTTACACACCTTTTCTTCTCCCAGGAAGTCATACCAAAAGAGCCAGAAGACCTATGTTCTACTTCCTGCTTGACCTCCACAATGGGTTGTGAGAGCCGGGGCAGGTCTGGTACTCTGTGAAATGAGGGATTGAGACTTGATGGTCTAATGCTGTATGCCACATCTGTGCCTTGACCCTTTCTGCCTGATGGGCCACTTGATTTCTTTTTTTATTATTTATTTTTAAAATTTTTTTTAACGTTTATTCATTTCTGAGAGAGAGAGAGAGAGACAGAGCATGAGTGGGGGACGGGCAGAGAGAGAGGGAACACAGAATCTGAAACTGGTTCCAGGCTCTGAGCTATCAGCACAGAGCCTGACGCGGGGCTTGAACTCACACAGCATGAGATCGTGACCTGAGTCAAAGTCGGCCACTTAACCAACTGAACCACCCAGGCGCCTCCCACTTGATTTCTAACCTTGGAAGTGGGCCTTCTTTAGCTATCTTCTGGTAGCTGCACCTGGGTGGGAGCATAGCTGTACTGCCTATTCAAAAGCAGTGGTAGTGGTGAGGTTGGACTGAACCCTCAAGGTCTCTTTTCCCAAACATCTCCCATAGCTTCTCCTTTCCTGCATTCACTGACATTCTTACCATTAATCCTTCTTCACAAGCAAAGGTGCGAGGCTGTCTCCATGGGTGACACCTGGGTGCCAGCAGGCTTGTGAACCCACCCTGCCCAAGTGGGACTCCATCATCTTCCTGGAGTGCAGAAAGAAAGAGCGTCACCTCTGAGGGAGAGACACAAGGCTCCAAGACTGTCAGGAAACCACTGGGAAAGGCTCAGGCCAGGTTCCCTGCAGAGCAGAGCCCTGAGCAGCTCCAGAACATGGGGAACAAGGGACCACAGGAACCTCAGTGCCTGGGAATGCTGTCATGGATGGTGGTTCTGAAAAAAAACTTGGTCGCCCTTGCAGCTTGGTTTGGGGCTACCTGCTGCATAAATTCTTCCTGAGCTGCGGCATTTGCATACCTTGAGAAACAGTTTAACCCCCTAACTGAGCACAAGGTGGAGGACACAATTTGTCAAGGGCCGATAACTCAGAGAAAGCTTGCACATTCCTACTTTGCTGATTTCAGCTCTGTGCTTCCCCCGGAGTTGCTGTTGCAAAGGATTGTGGGAACCCAAAGTCCTCCTACTACTCCTCAGAAGTACCGAACTAGAGAGGAAGGCTTGAAGCAGTAGAGGAGGCTATGAGGATAGGGGTGCTGCTGTACCCCAGTGTCCCAACACCTGGAGCTAAGGAGGGTCCCCAGCTAGGGGAGGAGGATAGATACTTCCCTTAGACTCTAAGGGTTAGGGCCTGGGGTCCTGGCCCAAACTGTTTCTTTTATGAGCTCTCTTTGTAAACGTAGGGGCATATTAGGAACCTGGATGTCCCTTCACGTTAAACCAGGACTCACAAGGGGAGCCTGGGTGGCTCAGTCAGTTGAGCATCCAACTTCGGCTCAGGCCATGATCTCACAGTTCGTGAGTTCGGGACCTGCATCGGGCTCTGTGCTGACAGCTCAGAGCCTGGAACCTGCTTCAGATTCTGTGTCTCCCTCTGCCCCTCCTCTGCTCACGCTCTCTCTCTCTCAAAAATAAATAAACATTAAAACAATTTAAAAAATAAAATAAATAAACCAGAAGTCACAAGATCACATGAAGTGAGCCAGGTACAAGCAGTTGGTGGTGGGGTCTGAGAGAGCCCCATCTGAAGCCAGCAGCCACTCCTGAGCTCTTCTCAGTTGCCATGCTGAAATCTGCCTGGTTGGCTCTACGTACCAGTTGGTTTCTTTTTAAGTTTACTTTTATTTATTTTGAGAAAGAGAAAGAGAGAGAGAGAGGGAGGGAGAGAGAGAGAGAGAGAGAGAGGTGGAGAGAGAGGGAGACAGAATCTCAAGTAGGCTACACACTGCCAACGCAGAGCCTGACACGGGGCTCGAACTCATGAACCGTGAGACTGAGCAACCCAGGTGCCCCTCTACCAGTTGTTTCCAAGAGAAAGAGCTTCACACAATGATTTTAGAAATTGCCTACATGTTTCAATGTTGATAAGGAATTACGTTCATCTTTATACAGCAAGCACATCTAGTGCTGCTTACTATACGCAGGCACTGTTCTCCACGTGCAGCAAATAATAACTCGGACAATTCTTAGGACAATAGCAACCTCACGAGGTAGGTCTTCCTCTACCTCATTTATTGATGAGAAAAATGAGCACAAAGAAATTAAGTAATTTGCTCCCAGTTCCTCCTCAGCTGGTAAGTGGCAGAGCCGGGCTTAAAGCCAAGCAGCCTGACTGTAGTCCATGCTCTCTGCCGCTATGTTCTGCTGCCTCATTAAAACTAGCAAATGGGCAAACACAAAACAGCAAAAACAAAACACCGTGCAGGACAAAAACCAAGCGGGTGAGCAGATGTAAAAACAAGCCCTTCATTTGCTTCCTCTGCTTGAAACCCGATCCAACACAATTGGACACCTTTGCCATTTTCAGCTGCCTTTGTCATCGGTTTTCTTTGTAAGCTTCTTCATGCCCGACTCCTATCTTAACAACACTCTTTTTTAGATATTCCCAATGCTAATTTCTTTTCAACCCTTTCATAAAGCAGCCTGGCCTCTTGGCCTTGTCACGTTTGCTCTCTGAAATGCTACCTCTCACTTTTCATGGCTCATTCTCGATCTTTCCCTTTTCAAAAATTCTACTCAAATCCTCCCAGAATCCCTGTCTCCTGCCAGGTGGATCCCCTGGAACTTATTTTGCAATGAAGATTTGGGGGCTCACAGCCACCCTTTGTAATGGCTTACATTTCTCTTTCTGTACTTGCATTCATTATTTGCTGTGTCGCATAATGCAGTCTTTTATAGGCATGTACTTCTTAGTATCAATCCCTGTTTTGTGTGTATTTGTCTTGTCTTTCCAGCAAGAGTGGAAGCCAGGCAAGCAGGGGCTGTGTTGTATTCTGCTGTCCCTTTTTCAGTGCCAGGAAGTCACATCACATAATCGGCAAAGGCATGAGTTTTGGAGAAGTCACACTTGGACTCAAGCCTTCGCTTTGCCACTTATAAACTCTGTGACCAATGCAAACTCGATTGACCTCTCTGAACCTCCTTCATAAGATTATTGTGAGACATAATGCATATAAAATGCTTAACCTGGGGTCTATCGTCTGGTAAGGCTTAGCATTTGACAACTCTTATTACCATGTCACAGGTACCATTAATCAGCTAGGGCACCTGCAAAAGCCTTCAATCACTTGGCTCTAAAAAGATCTCTAGTTCTTAGGGTTGACTTCACTCAGGTATGGCATTTTTAGGAAGTGTTGAATAGGACTGGCTTAAAAAAAAAATCCCAGGGCTCTACAATTATACAATTAGAATGTAATTTTACTTTTGGTTCAAGTCAAGCTTGACCTCTGCCAATTGGAAGGAATTGGAAGGAAATGAGATGATCTAGGACCTCTTTGGGTTGCATAGGTGTGTACATGTGTGTGCACATGTGCGCATGCTTGTGCCTGCACATACATGTGATTTTTTTCAAAGTGGAGCCTACGACATGTGTTTGTACAGTGCGTCAACACAAACTGCCTAGGAGTAGGCTTCCCCAAATACTTTAATGTACACAGCAGGTTGAGTCACACTATCAGTTAACATAGAGTTCCTGGTACTAACCCTTTCCAGACTCCCTCCTATCGCTAGGTAAGCAATCCTAGGCTACTCAACGCAAGCTGACTCATACTTACTGTTAAAACATGACTTGTCAAAGGAGAACTTTCTGCATGATTCTTCGCTCCATGACAGGAAACAAAGATTTCCCAAATCTAAGAGGAGAAAACCTCCACAGTCCTACCTACATACACTCCTGTTTCATAGTCTTATTGGGGGTCACTTTGGCAGTTCTCTGGAGGACTCCCAGGAGGTGTCCAGAGAGCTCATTTAGGGACTGTGTGTTCGCACCAGGTTGATCATTAGGAGAAATTCCAGTCCTTACACACGGGGATGGAAAGGAGAAGGGAATTGCTTTCACTGCTTAATGGCATCATCGAATTCACTTGAGAGCCTATAGGCTGGGACTCCCAGCCTCCTGGTTGGGAGAATTGTAAAATTATGTGTCACTTCTTCTTTTTACTGTTTTCAAGACAAGTAGGTGTTATTCCTAGAATAAGGAAGTTGTTGCTGATGATAATGACGTTATTGTAGGTTTGTTTTTCATCAAATATACCGGATCTTGCACATCCAAATGAGGGCTACCCTTTCAAATAGACACTTTGACATATCATAAACTTGGAAAAGTGAAATCACCAAATGTAACTATGCTGAATCGTTCAAGTCACAGTATACCTTAAGTTCTGAGCACATATTCATTCTGGAGTCAGCTGACTGGAGGTGAGGTGCTGACTCTGAGGTTTACGTGGTCTTCAAAAGAATTCTCTCTGAGCCTCATTTTTAGCAATAAGGTGGTTATCAGGGGCTGGGGCTTTGACCAGCAATAGCCTTATCTGTGAGGAGGATGACTGGCAGCCATTTCACAACAGCAAACTGGTAAAGCAAGATTAAAATGGCTGCCTACTAGACGTTTGTCATAAAGGATGGGAAGGGGGAGCAGGAGCCAACAGGTGCCGCCCAGTGAAGAGAATACAAAAACTACCCAACTACGAGTGTAATAGAATGTGGGTTATATAACAGGAAGAGTTGAGGTCAGTTGAGAGAGGTGAGAATATGAGTCCTGAGTCTACCTGTTGCTATAAATGAGATTTATCTGAATTGCTTCATTTCCTTAAACTCCTATTTCTTCACCTATAAAATGGAGATAATAGTCTTACTTACCTCATAAGGCTGTGAAGAAGATTAAGTGAGATATTGCATATAAAGCACTTAGCACCATGCCTGGCCAATAACGTGTGTGTGAGTGTGTGTGTGTGTGTATGTGTGTGTGTCTGTAAAATCACCTAAACATGGTCCTTATCCTCCTGGGGAGCTTGCATTCTTAGAGGTATGAAGATGACCAGTACATGAATAGTTGTGCTATCCACTAAGTGCTGTGCAAAAGGTATTAAGTAATGCTGTAATGGCGAGATCACATCATGTGGGAATCAGGAGATAATCTATGGAGGAGTTAACATTTGTGTTGAGGCTCACAGGATGAGTAGATTTCTGATAATTCAACTTGGTGGGTTGGCAGGTCAGGGAGGAAGGAATAGGCTTCTAGAGGCAAAGGGATGGAAAAGTGAGGCATGTGTTCAGGGGGAACAGAGAGTATTCAGTTTTGTTTGGAGACCACTTGTGAGGCCTCGGCCAGCCCTGGCATTCTTTGGTGCTACAAATTGCAGAAAATAGGCAGGAGATGTAGGGTAGGCACCTATTAAATGCTAGATAAAAATGATTATGTCTTGGCAAAAAGGTTATGGGGAGTCATGAAAGATTTTTGAGTATGAGAATGACCCGTTTAGATTGAAGTTTAGTAAAACCTATCTGGCAAGATTATATAGGATGGATTTGAGAGGGAGGAAAATTGGAGGCCAGGAGATGGGCCAGGAGACTACCACAACCATCTAAATGAGAGCTAACAGGGACCAAACTAGAGGATGACAAGACTCATATTCTCACCTCTCTCAATCGACCTCAATTATTCCTGTTATATATTTCACAGGTAGTTTTGTGTTCTCTTCACTGGGCAGTACCTATTAGCTCCTGCTCCCCCTCCCCATCCTTTGTGACACACATCTAGTAAGCAGCCATTTTAGTCTTGCTTTACGAGTTTGCTGTTGCGAAATGGCTGCCAGTCATCCTCCTCACAGATAAGGCTGTTGTTTGTCAAAGCCTCAGGAGTTAGAAAAGAGAAGATGGGCTGAAGAGCTCTCGGGATTTGGTACTACTGGAATGGCAGAGTGAGGAAAGTAGGAGACAAAGAAGAATTAATGGGGTGCCAGCCACAGCGGCTGGGAAGTAGCACATGTTTGGAGACCATAGGACGATCCGTGTGAATTTAACTTTGAAACACTGGTGGGCCATGTAAGTGGAGTTGCCTGGCAGGGAGTTAGAAAAACAACAAAGACTCAATAGTGCTGTGATTGCCCAAGGAATTTTTGAAACACTCACTTTGGAACCATTCCAATAGGAATGCATTAAAGCCTTTAAGCACTGACTAGATTCTGCCCTTCTAGATGAAATTTAGAATTTTAAAAATCTTACAAAACCGTAAAATATGTAGAAAGAAGTCCAATAAATTCTGGCTTTCTCATGATGACTACTTCAGGGATCAAAAAATATGTATGAAAATCTTTACTCCTAGATCTGTCTCTCTGTCTCTATCTCATGCTGGTGCTATTAAGAATGGCTTCAGTCTGTCTTTTGGGAACCCAAGATGGCCTTCTGAGCCTGTTCCCAAGCCACACAAGCACAGCAGGCTCATTACTTTATTATTATGTCCTGTTTGGTGAGCACAAAACAGCATCACTGAACTTGACCACCTACCTTATTTGTTAAAATTAGTCGCAAATGACTGAGCTATTTCCAAAGGCCAAATCCTTTCAGAGTTATCGATAATGTTTTGCTCTGATTTAGGACATTAAGAAATTAAAAAAAAACATTTCTCCCTATCTCACACAATACACAAAGATCGATTCCAAATGGATTAAATCCAGATTCCCAAATCCATTCATTTAACAAATATTAATTGAGTACCTACTATGGGCAAGGCATTATACTAGGCCCTTGGAATAAATAGTAAATGAAACAGAAATTCCTGCCCTCTTGAAACTTACATTCTAGCTGGATGGAAAAGTTAACATTAAGTAAACTGCAGTATGTTAGAAGGTAATGAGTGCTACGTAAAAAGGAAAAGGCAATGAGGGATTGGGAGGGCTGGAGTGGACAAATCTGCAGTTTTAAGTTGTATGAGCAAGGGAGATATTGTTTAAACCTGACATTTGAGTGAAGATTTAAAGAAGATCAGAGAGTTGGCCCTGCTGATACCTGGGGTTAAAAGATCACAGACAGTGGAAACTGCCAGGGCAAATGCCCAGAAAAGTGAGATCGTGCCTGGCTTGTTCAAGGGCGAACAAGAAGAACAGTGTGACTGGAGCAGGGTGAGAGGGGAAGAATGGTAGGGCTGAGGTGGGGGGGGGTGGTGAGGCGGATCATTTTATAGCATCTTCTCAGCTACTTTAAAGACTTTGGCTTTTCCTCAGAGAAATTGGGAACTATTGGAGGTTCTTGAGCAAAAGTGAAATGTGATCTGACTTACATGTGAAAGGATCATTCTGGCTGCTGTGATGAAAATAGAATGTAAGGAGACAATGAAGAAGCAGGGAGGCCAGTTAGGAGGCCATTGCAGTGAGCCAGGCAATTGATGCTGGTGGCTCAGACGAAGGTGTTAACAGTGAAGGTGGGCAAAGTCAATCAGAGTCTGGATATATTTTGAGCATGGACCCAAAAGAATTTGCTGACAATTTGATGTGGTACATGAGGGGAAGGAAGGGAAGCAGTCAAGGATGATGCAAAAGCTTTCGGCCTGAGCAACTGGGAGGACAAAGCTGCCATAACTGAAAGGCAGAACAAAATTATAGAAGCATTAAGAGAAAATATGTATTAATATATATTGTATAATAATACATAATAATATTTATATAGTCTTGGATTGGGGAAGGCTTTCTTTTTTTAATGTTTATTTATTTTTGAGAGAGATAGAGACAGAGAGAGAGAGAGAGAGTGCAAGCAGGGGAGGAGCGGAGAGAGGGAGACACAGAATCTCAAGCAGGCTCCAGGCTCCAAGCTGTCAGCAGAGAGCCCAATGCGGGGCTTGAACTCATGAACCACAAGATCATGATCTGAGCTAAAGTCACACACTTAACCAACTGAGCCACCCAGGTGCCCCTAATTGGGGAAGGCTTTCTTAAGGAAGACATGAAACTCACAGGCTGTGAAGAAAAAAATTCCTAGATTAACTACAACAAAATGCAAACCTTCTTTATGGTAGAAGACATGAAATTAAAAAAAAAAGATAAAATGCAAACCTTCTTTATGGTAGATGTGAAATTTAAAAAAAAAGTGACAGACTGGAAGAAAATGTTTACAATATATATACCAAACTTAATTCCTCTTAGATTAATTCTTAATTATCAATCAATCAATTAATTAATCCTTAATTATGGAATATGAATTAAGATTCCTAATGGAATACTACATGGCAATGAGAAAGAATGAAATCTGGCCATTCGTAGCAATGTGGATGGACCTCGAGGGTGTCATGCTCAGCGAAATAAGTCAGGCGGAGAAGGACAGATACCATATGTTTGCACTCATAGGTCTAACAGGTGAAACCCAACAGAGGACCATGGGGAGGGGAAGGAGGAAAAAGAGTTAGGGAGAGGGAGGGAGACAAAGTACGAAAGACTCTTGAACACTGAAAACAAACTGAGGGTGGAAGGGGGAGGGGAAAGGTAATGGGGGGTGATGGTCATGGTGGAGGTCACTTGTGGGGAAGAGCACTGGGTGTTATATGGAAACCAACTTGACAATAAACTACAAAAAAAAGTTTCCTAAGGTATAAAGAGCACTTCTACGATATTAAAAGACAGATAATTCAATGGAAAGTGTCCTAAGGTCATAAACAGACAATTCACAGGGAAAGGAATACCAATTAGGATGAAAAAAGGCTCAGCCTTATTAAAGAAATAAAAATGAAAACAGCAATGCAATACCCATTTCACCCATGACATTACTAGTAAAATAAATGACTGATAATTTTCATTGTTGACAAGACTGTGGAGAAACAGGCACTCTCATACGATCTTTTTTCTTCTTTTCAAATTTTTATTCAAATTCTAGTTAGTTGGGGCACATGGGTGGCTCAGTCTGTTGAGCGTCCAGCTCTTGATTTTGGCTCAGGTCATGATCTCACAGTCATGAGATTGAGCCCCGTGTCTGGCTCTGTGTTGGGCATGGAACCTTCTTAAGATTCTGGGGCGCCTGGGTGGCTCAGTTGGTTAAGCGTCCGACTTCGGCCCAGGTCATGATCTCACAGTTTGTGGGTTCAAGCCCCGCATCGGGCTCTGTGCTGACAGCTCAGAGCCTGGAGCCTGCTTCAGATTCTGTGTCTCCCTCTCTCTATTCCTCCCCTGCTCATGCTCTGTCTCTCTGTCTCTCTCAAAAATAAATAAACATTAAAAAAAAAGTTTAAAAAACAAAAAAGATTCTCTCTCGCTTTGCCCCTCTTCCGCACACATTCTAGTTAGTTAACACACAGTGAAAATATTGGTTTTAGTAGAATTCGGTGATTCATCACTTACATACAACACCCAGTGCTCATCCCAAGTGCCCTTAATACCCATCACCCATCTAGCCCATCCCCCACCACCTCCCTCCATTAACCCTCAGTTTGTTCTCTGTTGTTAAGAGTCTCTCATGGTTTGTTTCCCTCTCTTTTCCCCCCTCCCATATGTTCATCTGTTTTGTTTCTTAAATTCCACATATGCACTCTTAATGGAGTTGCAGATTTGTAAAGAATTTCTGGTGGGCAATATTGCAGCATCTACCAAAATTTAAAGCGTTCATATCCTTTGATCCAGCAGTTCCATTTCTAGGTACCTAATCTACAGAAATAATCACACAAGTGGGCAGAGATGTAGGCAATGGGATGTCCATTTCACCATTGTTAATAATAGTGAAAAACTAAAGGCAGTGTAAGAATTGGCCAATAAGACAATGGCTAAGTAAGTTGTGGAACATCCGGACTGTGAAATATCATCCAGCCTTCAGGCAGATAAGGCAGCTCTATAGATGTAGTTGGACATGCTGACTTAAGGAGACAATAAAAATGCTTTTTCAAGGGAGAAAGAAACTATAGAACAGTATGTGTGGTATGATGACCTTTATGATTTAAAAAACTGCCACCATGCATGTTTGTGTGTGTGTGTGCGTGTGTGTAAATTCATAGAAGCTCTGAGAAAAATGTGAAACTCCTATTGCTTGTGAGCGTGGCATGGGCTTACACATGTGGGTGAGAGAATAGAGACTTTCTTCTTATTCTCTGTATAGTCCTTTGTTCTTTGAAACCCCTGTACAATCAAAATGTGTTATTTTTGTAATTTTTTAAGTTTAAAAAAATGAGAAATATGTCAGAGACTGCAGATTTCTGAAAGTTCCCAAAGAAGAATCCTGGAAGCAGTAACATGTTTGTTACATTAAATTCACACTGTGCGGCTGTGATGGGAGGGACAGCATCTAATACGTGCTATGTGGCCTTGGGAAGGACACAACGTTTCTGAGGCCCTGGTTTTTTTTTTATATGGAAAATGTAGATAATACCTGCCCTGTGTGTTTTTGTCAGTTGCAAAGATAAAATGGAAAAGCAGTTGAAAAATTATAAAGCCTTGTAAAACTATGAAGGATACTTAAGAATACTTCATGTGCTAGTTAATGGCCCAGTTCTTTGTCAGTAACATCGAAATTCAATACCAAGAAGAGAATTTAGATGATCTCTTTGAGTTGGTTTTAACAGAACCCTTCCTGTACCAATTAGGTCCTACATAGAAGCAATGTAGGCATTGGACTTCAATGTTCTAGAGAGTTTTGTGTTAGTATGAGACATTCTGGTGCAGATGGGTTTGGGCAATAGCCTTATGTCATACTCTTCATGCCACCCATTTCAGGGCCAGCTAGCTTGGTCGCAGTGAATTAATTAGAAAGCTTTTACTTAGCATCTGCTTTGTGTTTAACATTCACCATGAGCAGGTAGCCAGCCATCCAAGTTTGCCTGCGACTGTTAGGTTTTACACTGTCCCATCCCATGGAATGGCTAACAGCAGTCTATTCACTCTCAAAAGTGCCCTAGTCACCTATGGGGCATGGAAGGAAACAAAGGAAGGCCCTGGCTTCAAACCCCAGTCTTAGAAATTTCTTTCCTGGCCCCAGCTCTTCACCACTGGAAAAGCCAGTATTACGTTCATGGATCTTTTAGAGACTTAATGGAATCAGAACCAAGGCTGAGAAGAGCTGATGTGGACCTCCAGAGAGCTGCCCCACAAGTTGCCCTCCTCTACAAAACTTCCTCCCTCAGACCATTTCTCTTTATTGCATTGCCTCATTCTCCTGGCCAGAGATATATTTGGGGTGGGACAGGGGAGCAAGCATTCCATTTTCAATAGTGTGAATAAGTTGGGGAACGTTTATGGCAATTGGTTTTTTTCCCTCCTTACATGGAGCTGATTGTATGCTTGTACAGAGGAAGGGGACTGGAAGAATCAGGTTGGAATGGAAAAGGTAATCTCAGAGCATGAGTTATGCTGGTGAATAAGACCCTACCTCAGGGCAACCAAGGAAATCAAGATGCCAGGGGGCCATGAAATTTGGGAGCAGAAAGGAAGGTGGGTGTCAAAAACATGCAATAGTTATTTGGGGAAAAATTGTTGTTTTGTACTCAACCCATGTCTTAGGAAGGGAAAGGCATGTTCTTATTTGGCCACCTACTGATTCTTCTCCTCTTCCCCTGCTCTATATGGCCCAGCACCCAGAACTCACACCAGTGGCAGACTATGTGCCACGTAAGTCTGGGAATGAGACTTCCATTTAAAGCATCCTGCTTTGGCAGGAATGTGTGTTCTTGGATTCAGTCAGTGGCTTACCAGTACATTTTGGTACATGCCCTTTCTGTTCTTATTTTTTTTAAGTTTATTTATTTATTTTGAGAGAGAGAGAGAGAGAGAGCAAGTGGGGAAGGGGCAGAAAGAGAGAGAGAGAGAGAAAATTCCAAGCAGGCTCCACACTTATAGTGTAGAGCTCGATGTAGGGCTCAAACTCATGAACTGTGAGATCATGACCTGTGCTGAAGTCGGATCCTTAACCAACTGAGCCACCCAGGAGACCTAGTATATGTCCTTTCTTAATTTGGGGCCTGCCTGTATAAGACTTTGTCTCTGCCCTGGAGGGGCTCACAGCTATTGGATTTAGGGGAACCCAGTTAATAAATAGGAAACTACTGGAGAGCAATCAAGTGCCAACTGTAGGGTATTGACTCTAAGAACAATGCAAATCTATCCAAGGTGGAGCCCAAAAAGGGGTGTTATGTGGGTTCATCAAAATTTTCACACAAGACCACATTACTGATCTGCCCTTGCTTATAGACAGCAAGAGGATGGAGGAGAAAAAAAAATTTTATAGCTTTTTTTTGTTTGTTTTTATTTTTGAGAGAGACAGAGACAGAGTGCGAGCAGAGAAGGAGCAGAGAGAGATGGAAACACAGAATCTGAAGCAGGCTCCAGGCTCCCAGCACAGAGCCTGATGCGGGGCTCGAACTCACAAACTGTGAGATCATGGCCTGAGCCGAAGTCGGACGCTTAACCAACTGAGCCACCCAGGTGCCCCGAGAAAATTCTAAGTAGTGCTGGAATTCAGCTGGAGCCAAGATTTGGCGCCAGCCATGCATGGGCATGGACAAGAGAGGCTGTGGGAAGGAATCAGGCCTGATGGAAGCAGTGGGAAATTGGCCCGGCTCAGCTGAGCTGAGCTCAGACATTTCCTATAAATTTAAGTTCACAGAACATATCACTGCAACGCATACGTGTTTCAGAGCGACCGAGGCAATAAATCGTGGCAGCATGTTTCAGGGTGAACGATTTAATGTGACTAAAGTTCAGATGAGGTGAGGGTCAGATCTTGGAAGGTTAGGGAATCCAGATTAAGGACTTTGGTCTTGTTGGAAGTCGTCCTTCATGGTGAGGGCTGGAACGTCAGGAAGTGGCTGGCATACAGGATGAAGGAGGAAGAAGTCAGGGAGACCGTTTAGGAAGCTGCCACAGGAGACAGGGGCAAAGAGCTAAGTCCCTGGCCTGGGGTGGAAGCGGCATATTGGTGAAAGGACAAATCTGAGAGCCCCTGCACAGGTAAAAGCAACAGGACTTAGAGATTGTAAAAGAAGAGCCAGAGGAGGCCTTGCCGCATCTGAACTTAAACACAAGAGGAACACTGTTAGTGAAGGCTTCTCACCTATATATGCAGCCTGCCATTGCCTCCTAAGGAACCCCCTTTCCAAAGAAACCCTATTGCACCTACTCAGTGACCTCATTCTGCAAAAATTCAGATTATCCAGTGAACGTCATTATTATTATTATTATTTAAGGTTATTTATTTTTGAGAGAGCGATCATGAGTGGGGGAGGGGCAGAGAGAGAGGGAATGAGAAAATCCCAAGCAGGCTCTGCACATTCAGCACAGAGCCCGGTGCAGGGCTTGAACTCTTGAACCATGAGGTCGTGACCTGAGCTGAAATCTAGAGTGTGACTGACGCCTCACCACCCGAGCCACCCAGGCTCTCCTCCACTGAAAGTCTTAAAGCGTTTATTCACTCACCTGATTTTGCAAAGTTAGGCGGGTGAATAAATGCTACAGGGTTTCTAACCAGGGAGGCGAAAGCATTCATTCCACTGCCAAGGTAGTGAGAACCTCTAGGTCTTCAAAAACAGGTGTGACGTGTCCACAGTTGGTTCACACAAGAAATGAATACTTTTTGCTTCATAACCCCTGTGTCCTTCCTGTGAACCCTGTCTCCTGAGAAAATCTCAGAGCACCAATTTACTAACTTAATTTGTAAAAGGAGGTTAGTGGATCCACACTGTAAGACTTTTATGGAAATATTTGAAATTAATTAGCCTTGTTGGCTTTTATTTGTATAGGCTCACCTCCAACTATATAGTCCCCCCCAAGTTTAACTTTTTAATAAGATTGATTTTAAACAATAAAACTTAGAGAATCTGTGTACAAAGAGCTTGAAGAATTTAAATACATGGGTTTATTATTAACACAGTAGCAAATATATCAAGGAAACACGCCCCATGAAAAGTGTTTCAAAGAAACACAAATCTGCTGTGAGAAAGGAGTATACCCAATAAGTAAGCCCGAAGAAGCTGTTTGCTTCGTGATACCGGCAGATAAGCCTGGAAAACCTCGGTGTGATTGAAGAAGCCAGTTTGAGACTCAGCCTAGGCCAGGCAAGCTACCGGCCCTCTCGTGAGCTCAAGGAACCTCGACACAATGGTGTTCGCATTTTGGAAGGTCTTTCTGATCCTAAGCTGCCTTGCAGGTAAGGGAAGGCTCTCCAAACCATCAAAGATGATTGGGAACGGAGTTTTCTTTTAAGATCAAATCGCGAATTTCTACGTCAGTGTTCTCCTCTTGCACTTCAGAGGAATTATGATTCGTTTGTGGAATAAGACAAATGTCAGAACTCTAGCTTGGCAAATATAGGACATGTTGTAAATGTAATTGTTTTATGTAGCATCTGAATTAATTTTTCTCAGAAAAATCACAGTAGCTTTCCTTTTTGTAATTGGGAAGGCAAACAGATCAATTTACTCAGAAGCTGAAGTTTGCACTAAGGATAGCTTTTTTTTTTTTCTGTTTTAGTTTAGTGTTTCCTTTAAGGGAACTCACTGTGATCAACTTGCTTTGTTACAACAGGCAGAGCCTGACTTGGAGGGCCTGCTATGCTTCTCTCTTTAAGATTTCTTTAGGCATTGCTGTTTTCTAAGCCTAAGACTGTATTTTGCAAAATCTGTGAGTGATTTATTGTTGTACATGGTATGGGTGTTTTTAAGGATCTGAGCAAAACAAAATCATTTTTAGAGTCAAAATCCTGATGTTGGTTTAGACCCAGGAGAGATCGCTAATTCAGAAAATCCCTTGGCTCATTTTTCAAATACCAGATAAATTTGAATCTGTTTTTATGATGTTAGATATAATAATATTGTTTACAGTCATGCTAATATTGTTAAGCCATTGGCTGTATTAGGCAGTCATTAGGATGAGGTTTACTAAGCATATTTAATAACATAAGAAAATGCCCAGGATAAAATATTAAGTGAAAGAGCAGATACACACATTTGGCTAGAATAAATTGCAGGAAGGTTATATACCAAAGTGCTCATGGTGAGTACCTCTGGCTGATGGGATTATAGATAATTTTTATGTATTCCCCAGCATTTCCATATTTTCCAGGGTTTTTACAAAGAATATTATACTATTTGTATTATTAAAAGCGCTACTCTTCAAAACTACATGTTAGTTATTAACAGTTCTCTAGATACCTTACTAAATGTTTAAACATACGTGTTCTATGGAATCACCAGAAGGCAATATTGCATCTATCCTGTGATCTAACCAGGACTCAGAGCAGGAACAGGCCACCTTTCTCAGCTTCTATCCTAATGGGACTACGTCACGTCACAATTCCCCCCCCCCCCAGGTTATTTTAAACCTTAACTTTAGACAGTGCAAGTCTTTGTTTCTTCTTTTTTTTTTTTAATTTTTATGCTTTATTTATTTTTTGAGAGAGAGAGAGAGACAGTGAGAGCAGGGACGGGACAGAGAGAGGGAGAGACAGAATCCGAAGACAGGCTCCAGGCTCTGAGCTAGCTATAAGCACAGAGCCCAAAGCGGGGCTCGAACCCACAAACATTGAGATCATGGCCTGAGCCGAAGTCGGACGCTCAACCAACTGAGCCACCCAGGCGCCCCAAGTCTTTGTTCCTTCTTAAAGAGCTTCTAGTCATTAGCTAATTTGGTTGACCCTGGGTCTTCTGCACCAGCGCCCTGAAATCACACATGTAGTCAATACCTATTTCCTTGTGTGAGGACTTATGCAGGCCTACACTAGACAGCGGTTTTCGAATAGTTACAAGTATGGTTTTTACTGTAACGAACTAGCTAACTGAGTAACTAATAATCAGTTAGTATATATATAATTTACTGATTACAAATGTAGTGTATGATCATTGTGGAAAGGTTGAAATTATGAAAACATATAAATAAGAAAATAAAAATCACCAGCAATCCTACCAAAGATTTGGGTGAATTTCTTATATATATATATATATATATTTTCCTTTGCAAGTATATATATCACATTACAAAATCAGGTTTATACCTTGTATACAATTTCCTGTTGTTTAAAAAATAACTTAGATGATGTCAGGATTTTATTTGATTGTGACTTTTAGAACAAGGCCCAGTCAGAGTGACCAATAAATACTTCAGAGCCTTTGTTTTTAAATGACTATATAACTGGTTTTGCTGGCATATAGTGTTTACTCCGTATCTATACATAGACAATCTAGCTGGCCCATAGTAAAATATGATGGTGTCAGCCTAGCATATGGAATGGAAGTATGGTCTAATATATACCATATATATGGTATAATATATTATTGCTTACATACGTATGGAGGTCTGAGAGAGGAAGATTCCAGTAATCTGTTCCTGGCATTGGTAGTGTCCCTCAGTTGATCCAGATGTGGCTGTGAAATGATTGATAATGTTTTTATCAATGTGCAATTTGATGTGCTACCTGGATTTATTTCCTGGGCAGAAGGAATGTCCCGTTTTCTGGTGTCAAGCTTGGTGCCTGGCACATAGTGATCTCATAGTAAACGTTTGGTGAAAGAATGAATCATCTGAAATGCTGCCATTTAGAACAACATGGATGGACCTTGAGGGCATTCTGCTAAGTGAAATAAGTCAGATGGAGAAAGAGAAATACTGTAGGATATCACTTATAAGTGGAATCTACAAAATCCAAACTCATAGAAACAGAGTAGAATGATGGGAGCTGGGGGGTGTTGGTCAAAGGTTGCAAACTTCCAGTTAGAAGATGAGTAAGTTCTGGGGATCTAATGTACAGCGTGGTGACTCTAGTTAATAATACTGGATATGTACTTGAAACTTGCTAAGAAAGTAGATCTTAAACGTTCTCACCACAAAAAAGAAATGATAATTATGTGATGTGGTGGAGATGTTAGGTAACACTGTGCTAGTAATCGTTTTGCAGTATGTAAGTATCAAATAAACACATTGTACACCTTATACATTATTATATGTCAATTATATGTCAGTAAAGCTGGAAAAATAAAAGAATGAATTACCTTCTCAAGCCTTAAGCAGTCAGAAATAATTTTCACTTACATATTTAAAATCAGTTTTCTGTACAACTAAGCAAGACAAATTTTAATCAGAATCTTTTTGTATAATGTTATATGTCAATTATACTCTAATAAAATTGATTTGATAAAAAAATCTTTCTGATGACTTCTTAGGAAGTCTTAGGTTAAATTCTATTGCAGGAAAATCATTTTCATCAAAAACATCTTCTGAAAAAAGTTCACACATATTATTTTAGATACTTGTAATATATATTAGTCACCTTTTATAAAGATATGTTAATGATTTCATTTTCTGGAGGTGCTATGCGTTTTAAAGCAGTAATATACTTGAACATTGGTTTTGTGGTCAAATCCAAAAAGTAATTGATCATTTGGTTATACTATAAATAAAAAATGAAGCAAATATATGTGAAGTTTCTAGAAATTAAATCACTTCAAATGCATCATGTTAAATATGGTTATTTGAGGAATATTTTTGCTCTGCTATATTAAAAGAATAATTCCCCTATAAGCAAAGCACCTGCCATAATTGTAGGCATTAAGTACCTGGGTGAACAATCACTACCAAAACATGAGTCATTAAAAAAATCTCTTAAAAACATCAGTTAATTTAAGTAAAAAGCATACCCTTTGGATAAGCTTCTTTTAATATTCAGCAGTGATTTTTAACAGCCATCACACATATTTCAACCACATATGTGTTGCTTGTTTGGATTTTTATTTATTTTTTAAAAATGTTTATTCATTTTGAGAGAGAGAGAATCCCAAGCAGGATCTGCACTGTCAGTACAGAGCCTGACATGGGGCTTGAACTCACCAACTGTGAGATCAGGACCCGAACAGAAATCAGGAGTCGGCATCCCTTGTTTTGCTTTTTAATCCAGCCAGGGTAGTGAGGGAGATTGCAGTTCTGAGTTTTGTTTAAATCAGGTACTAACTTCATGTTGCTATTTATTCACAGTCTTGTTAATATAGAGATTTTTCCCCTGACTTTTTCACTTTTAAAATAATTTCCCAATGTAGAGTAAATTTATACAAAGGTAGGGAACTTTTTTTTTTTTACTTGCCACTCACAGAATCACTTTCAGTTTACAGGAAATTATATTGGATGGGCTAGAGAATGATCTCAATGGTTTAAGGAACGTATGCTAATGGAATCATGTGACATATCTTGTACATATATTTTTTTTTAATTTTTTTGTGAGAGAGAGAGAGAGCGAGCAAGCATGAGTGGGGGAGGGGCAGAGGGAGAGAGAGAAAATCTTGAGCAGGATCCACGGAGCATGACTTGGGGTTCCATCCCAAGACCCTAGGATCGTGACCTGAGTCGAAATTAGGAGTGGGATGCTCAACTGACTGAGCCACCCCGGCTCATGTGACATTTTTTAAAAGTTCTTCTGGAAATATGTAGCTTTTGGCTCTGAAGTGTATTATTGCTGTATTTGGGATGGACAATTTCTTTTTATTTTATTTTATTTTATTTTTTATAGTTTATTGTCAAGTTGGTTTCCATATAACACCCAGTGCTCATCCCAACAAGTGCCCTCCTCCATGCCCATCACCCATTTCCCCCCCATCAACCCTCAGTTTGTTCTAAGTATTTAAGAGTCTCTTATGGTTTGCCTCCCTCTCTCTCCTTAACTATTTTCCCCCTTCTCCTCCCCCATGGTCCTCTGTTAAGTTTCTTCTGTTCCACATATGAGTGAAAACATATGGTATCTGTCCTTCTCTGCCTGACTTATTTCACTTAGCATAACACCCTCGAGTTCCATCCACATTGGTACCAATGACCAGATTTCATTCTTTCTCATTGCCATGTAGTAGTCCATTGTATAGATAGACCACATCTTCTTGATCCATTCATCAGTTGATGGACATTTAGGCTCTTTCCATGATTTGACTATTGTTGAAAGTGCTGCTATGAACATTGGGTTACATAGGGATAGACAATTTCTGAACTCCATCTTTTCTTCACAATTTAAAGATTGATTATGGTGCTGAGGATCAGGAATCAGGGCAATAAAATGGTCTGGAGGTATTGTCTTGCCAACTGTTACTTGTTTACAGGACACTGTGTAGTAGTCTTAGAAAATACTGTCTCACACTAGATTTGGAGGTTGCTATCCTTATTCCATGGTGATATTGTTGAGCTTCTATAGATCTCAACTGCTTAGGGCATTTCTATGTCTTCTATTTAAAAAATGTTGAAAATGTTGAAATCAGGTTTATAGTTCCCAAATCCTTGATTTTCATTTGCCTTCATTCTGATCTGTACTCAAAATGGCTTCCCGCTGTGTTGATAGGACAGGCAGAGATTGTGTGTGTCTTGTTCATTATTGCTTCCCCAGTGGTTAGTTAGCCCTTTATGTGGTACAAAATAGGCTCTACAGGTATTTGTCA
Organism: Cryptoprocta ferox; assembly: GCA_028646485.1. Taxonomy (NCBI): domain Eukaryota; kingdom Metazoa; phylum Chordata; class Mammalia; order Carnivora; family Eupleridae; genus Cryptoprocta; species Cryptoprocta ferox. The sequence continues at coordinate 35,371,028 of CM053579.1, read as the reverse complement.
ATAGGCACCATGGCTTCTTCCATGGCTTGCCTTGCGTGAGAATTAATGCTTACTCTGCCTTCAAGCACTTATGCTGAGAGCAGCCTTTAAAGGATTTGCAGGGGGCCGGGTGCTTACTTTGTCATAAGCTCCCACCATGAGCCAATCCCATAACAGATATTGCGACCCAAACTAGAAGACAAAAATGATGGCCAAATAAAACCTGCAAAATCTTTGTTTGGGGGGAAAGTTCCTGGGAACTTTAATGGCCATCAGATCCCAATGTTGTCCTTATTTTGGACACTTTAAAGACATTTGGAAGTCATCACTTAAGCACAGCCAGAGATGTGTCTAACTTCCAGGAGAAATGAGATGGGGTCTTTGAGGGCAGGAGAGAGCCACTTAGCCTTCCTCAGTAAAGTTTCCATTTGAAAGAGTAGTTGTTTTCTGTAGGCAAATTTTGTTTTTTGGAAAGGCATAACCGGAACCAAGAGAGCATGGGGAGAACGCTGGGAAGAGGGAAACTGCATGGAGTTAGAAGGTGCTACATTGTGTCAATCCTAAATCACTTGTCTCAACTTACCACGGTATCAGTTGCCCTCTAAACAGCCAACCTCTGGCAGAGAAGCAGCTGGACCTGGTGGCCTGGCTGTGACTGAGAACTGGCTATTGAATACAGAAAACCAGGGGTCTCAGTACAATGGTTTGCTTTTTCTTCTAATTTTTCAAAGTGTTTGTCAATTCCCTGATTCCTTTTGGCTGTCACTAAGTAAGAAAAAATAAAATGAAAGAAGTCTTTGGGTATGCAGAATTAGGAAGGGGGCCAGGATTTGGCTTTCTGTACTATTTCCTCTGATCTTCCCATGATCTCTGTATCTTCATTCTACTCCTACTCCTTGTATGTAACCCTGCAAGCAGCTAGAACTTTCACTCTAGTTCCCCTGCAGCACAGAGAGCATCTCTTAAACTTGACCTTTTCTTCTAATACCTATCTGACAGTCTTATGTTCCATCCTGGAGAACATCTATATTCTCTGACTTTGTAATGGGTAATAACCAGTTAATCGGCTGAGCCAATGCCTCTATAGCATTCCCCAAAATATTATCCCTTATCACAGCCCTTTGGAAGATGCTTGTATAGTATGGAGAATTTCAACTATGGTGGTAGGTTGAGTTTTGGGTAGGGGGTTCTTGGGTGGTCCTCCAAATCATAGGGGCAGCTCACTCTTTTGGAAGGCCAACAGTTTTCAAACTTTGTGGTCTGAAGACCTTTTTACACTCTTAAAACTTGAGGGCCCCCCAAAACCAAGAGCACACTGTACACACTCTGTTAGCCAATTTAACAATAAATTATATTTAAAAAAAACTTGAGGGAAATTTCTGTTCTGGATAAAAGGGCAAGTATAAGCCCAAGTATAAACCCTCCTTGGAAATAATGCAAGAGACAACCAAGGGAGAACTCTGAAAGACGGTAAGAAGAAAGCAAAGTGGTGTGGGGCCCTGGGAGTAACAGGTGTTTTATGTCTTTCTACCCAACCGAAGAAGGGTAGCCAGTTCTGGCATTTCCAGATCCCAACCTAGCAACAGAGGACATCCCAGGGAGGGTTATTCTTCCACCAGATCTGATGAGAGGCCCCTCTGACATCATGTGAGCCCAACACCACTGGGTGAGTCATCAGAAGCCACACTAACAATAGTAGACAAAGGAAGCATTCTCTTTCCCCACTGGGCCTGAGAACTCACTTTCATCTAGAGATATTGAGGTGGGAGGGTAGAGCAGACAAGAGGAATGAAGTCACAGCAAATGTTCAGTTGTGGAAGGCTCTTTGTGTGTGTCTGAGACGCCCCCTGCCCCCAGAGACACGGGAGCAGTCGGGGGTACCAGTAGGAGTGTCCTACCATATCGATGCCCCACTGAGAGACCTGGAGAAACCCTTCCACCCCCTCAGGCAATAGCATCAGGGACAAACAGAAGCCCTAGTGACAGCGGATAAGCCACAAAGACCGAAACAACAGTGCAGAGAGTCTGAAAATTAAACTAGCATTTAGAACCACAGCCCACAAAAGTAGGTTGAGACCTGTGTGTAAAACATAAATAAAACAAAATAAAAGAGACTGTCTGCTAAAACGACAGATTTAAATAGGAGTTTCCTAACAAAATAGACAACATTTCTGTGGGTTTGGACAAATGTATAATGACTTGTATGCGCTATTATATTGTCATGTAGAATATATTCACTGCTGTAAAAATCCTCTGTGTTCCACCTATTTATGCCTTCCTCCCTACTCACCCCTTGAATTCAGTGGTCTTTATATTGTCTCCATAGTTTTGCCTTTTCCAGAATATCAAAATTGAAGTCATATAGCATATAGACTTTCCAGATTGGCTTTTTTCATCTAGTAATAAACATTTAATGTCCCTCCATATCTTTTCATTGCTTAATAGCTCTCCTTTTTAGCGCTGAGTAATATTCCATTGTTTGTATACACCACAATTTATTGATCCATTCACCTACTGAAGGACATCTTGGTTGCTTCAAAGTTTGGGCAATTATACATAAGGCTGCTACAAAAAATTCACATGCAGATTTTTGCATGGGTATACATTTTCAACTTTTGGGAGGTAATTCCAAGAAGCATAACTGCTGGATAGTATGGTAGGATTGTGTTTAGCTTTGTAAAAAAAAAAAAAAAACACCAAACTTGTCTTCCAAAGTGCCTGTACTAGTTTGCATTCCCACCAGCAATGAATGAGAGTTCCTGTTGCTCCACATCTTCACCAGCGTTTGATGTTGATAGTGTTCTGGATTTTGGCCATTCTGATATGTGTGAGGTAGTATCTCATTGTTTTAACTTGCATCCCCCTGATGACATATGATGTGAAGCATCTTTTCATATGTTTATTTGCCATCTGTATATCCTCTTTGGTGAGATGTCTGTTAAGGTCTTTAATCCGGAGTTTTAAAAAATGTTTTTATTTTTGAGAGAGAGCAAGACAGAGCCTGAACAGGGGAGAGACAGAGAGAGAAGGAGACACAGAATCCAAAGCAGGCTCCAGGCTCTGGGCTGTCAGCACAGAGCCTGATGCAGGGCTCGAACTCACAAACCGTGAGATCATGACCTGAGCCGAAGTCGGATGGTTAACTGACTGAACCACCCAGTCGCCCCTAATCCGGATATTTTTAATCTAGTTTTTTGTTTTCTTCTTAATGAGTTTTAAAAGTTCTTTGTATATTTTGGAAAGCAGACCATTTTCAGATATGTCTTTTGCAAAAGGTTTCTTTTAGTATGTGGCTTGCCTTCTCATCTTTTGACAGTGGCTTTTGCAGAGCAGAATATTTTAGTTTTAATAAAGTCCAGCCTATCACTTATTTTTTTTCATGGATTGTGCCTTTGGTGTTGTATCTAAAAACTTCATTACTATACTTAAGGCCATCTAGATTTTCTCATATTATATTCTAGGAGTTTTATATTTTGCTTTTTTCATTTATATCTGTGATCCATTTTGAGATTATTTTTGTGAAGGGTGTAAGATCTGAGTCTCGATTCATTTTTTTGTACGTAGGCAGCCCGTTGTTCCAGCACCATTTGTTCAAAAGTCATTTCTGCTCCATTGTATTGCCTTTGCTCCTTTGTCAAAGATCAGTTGGGGGCACCTGGGTGGCTCAGTCAGTTAAATGTCTGACTCATGGTTTCTGCTCAGGTCATGATCTCATGGTTCATGAGTTTGAGCCCTGTGTCCTGCTCCACTCTGGCAGTGTGGGATTCTCTATCTCTCCCTCTCTTTGCCTTTCTCTCTCTGCCTCTCTCTCTCAAAATAAATAAATAAACTTAAAAAAAATCGGTTGACTGTTTTATATGCAGGTCTATTTCAGGGCTCTCTATTCTGTTCCATTGATCTATTTGTCTATTTTTTCACCAATACTATACAGTCTTGATTACTATAGCTTTATAGGAAGTCTTGAAATTTGTTCTTCCAAATTTGAAAGTCAGTCTTCCAAATTTGTTCTTCTCCCTCAATATTGTGTTGGCTATTCTGGGTCTTTTGCTTCTCCATACAAACTTTAGAATAACTTTGTCCACATTCACAAAATAACCTGTTGGGATTTAAAAAAAATTTTAAATGTTTATTTATTTAGGAGAGACAGAGTGCCAGCGGGGGAAAAGCCAAGAGAGAGGGAGACACAGAATCTGAATCAGGCTCCAGGCTCAGGGCTGTCAGCACAGAGCTTGACAGGGGGGTGGGGATGGGGGTGGGGGGAATGAACCCACCAACCGTGAGATCATGACCTGAGCTGAAGTCTGGCACCTAACTAACTGAGACGCCCAGGCGCCCCTAACTTGCTGGGGTTTTGATTGGAATAACAATGAGTCTATAGATCAAGTTGAGAGGAAGTGACGTTTTGAAAATATTGAGTCTTCCTATTCTATTGAGACATAGAATATCTCTCCTTTTACTTGTTTTTTTAAATTTCTTTCATCAGAGTTTTCTATTTTTCCTCATACAGCTCTGGTACAGATTTTGTTACATTTATACTCCCAAGTATTTCATTTGGGGGATGCTAATAATATAAATGATATTGTGTTTTTTAAATTTCAAATTCCACTTGTTTATTGCTAGTATATAGGAAAGCAATTAACTTTTGTGCGTTAACCTTGTATCCTGAAACCTTGATTTAATCACTATTAGTTCCAGAGGGTTTTTTTGTTGATTCTTTTGAACACTTTGTAAATGTTCTTTATCAAGTTGAGGAAGTTCCCATATATTCCTGGAGAGTTTTTATCACAGATGTATGTTGGACTTTGTTAAATACTTTTTCTGCATACACTAATATGATCACGTGATTTTAAGAAACCCGTTGATGTGATAGATTGCATTAATTCATTTTCAAATTTTAGCCAGTCTTGCATACTTGAGATAAATCCCACTTGGCCCTGGTGTGGAATTCTTTTTATACATTGTTGGAGTTGATTTACTAGTATTTTGTTGAGAATTTTTATATCTATGTTCATGAGAAATATTGGTCTATAGTTTTCTTGTAATGTCTTTGTCTGGTTTTAGTATTGGAGTGATTTTGAGATCATAGGATGAGTTAGGAAATATTCTCTCTGTTCTATCTTCTGAAAGAGAATGTAGAGAATTGGTAAAATTTCTTCCTTAAAGGTTCGGTAGAATTCACCAGTGAACTCATCTGGGCTTTTGTTCTGGAAGGTTATTAATTATTGATTCAGTTTCTTTCGTAGATACAGAGTAGATATAGGGCTGCCAAAATTGTCTACTTCTTCTTGTGTGAGTTTTAGGAGGTTGTGTCTTTCAAGGAATTGGTCCATTTTATCTAGGTTATCAAATTTGTGGGCAGCGAGTTATTCCTAATATTCTTTTATTATCCTTTTGGTGTCCATGGTATCTATAGTCATGACCTTCTTTCCTTTCTGACACTAGTGATTTGTGTTCTCTTTTTTTGTTAGTTAGCCAAATTAGAGTCTTATCAATTATTGATTGTTTCCAATAACCAGTTTTGGTTTCATTGGTTTTCTGTATTGAATTCCTGTTTTTAATTTTATTGATTTTTGCTCTAATTTTCATTATTTCTTTTCTTCTGCTTACTTTACATTTAATTTGTTCTTTTTTTTCTAGTGTCCTAAGGTGCAAGCTTACATGACGGATTTTAGATCTTTTCTTGTTTTCTAATATACACATTCAATGCTGCAAATTTCCCTCTAAGCACTGCTTTTGTTGTATACCACAAAGTTTTATAAGTTGTTTCATTTCCATTAGTTACAAATATTTTAAAATTTCTCTTGAGATTTCTTCTTTGACCCATGTGTTATTTAAAAGTGTGTTGTTTAAAAACATAAAAATGTATTCTTTAATCTCCATGTATTTTGGGACTTTCCAGTAACCTTTTTGTTTATTTCTACTTTAGTTCCATTGTGGTCTGGGAGCAGACATTGTGTGATTTCTCTTCTTTTAAATGTGTTAAGATGTGTTTTAAGGCCCATAATGTAGTCTACCTTGGTGAGTATTCATAGTGTTTTAAGTATATCTCTTTGTGTAAAACACCACCCCACAATAGCAGAATACATTTGTTTCCCCTAAGCACCCACAGAATATTTCCAAGATAGAATATCTGCTTGGCCATAAAACAAAAAAGAATTGAAATTATGCAGAGTCTGTTCTCTGAGCACAATGAAATCAAACTAGAAATCAAGAACAGAAAGACAAGAACGTCTCTAAACACTTTGAGAATTATACAACACACTTCTAAATGATCTAGGAAACAAAAAGGAAATCTCAAAGGAAATTTACAGAATATAGATAGACTGAATTAAAATGAAAATATAACATATGGAAATATGTAACATGCAACTAAAGCAGTGCTGATAGAGAAAATTATAACACTAAATGCTTCCATTTGAAATTAAGAAAAGTGTCAAGTCAATAGTTGGAGTTTCTACATCAAGGAACTGGAAGAAGAATAAAATAAGCCCAAAGAAAACAGAAAAAAGGAAATAATAAAGAGCTGAAATCAATGAAATTGAAATAGCAAAATTATTAAATGAAATGAAATCTAGTTCTTTGAAAACAAAATTGATAAATAATATTGACAAACCTCTAGCAAGACTAATAAAAATAAAAAGAGATAAGACATAAATCACCAATATCAGAAATGAAATATGGGATATGACCACTGATCCTGTTGTCATTAAAAATATAATAATGAGCTACAACCAACAAATTTACATTCATGTATTTGACAACTGAGAAGAAATGGACCAATTCTCCCAAAACAACAAACTACTAAAACTCACCCAATATAAAATGGATAATCTGAATATCCTTATAACCCTTGAAGAAATCGAATTCATCATTTAAAAAGGTGCTACAAAAGAAATATCCAGGCCTAGATACTCTTACTGGATGATTATACCAAACATTTAAAAGATAATTAACAACAATTTTACACAATCTTTTCCTAAACACTTCCAACTCATTTTATGAGCCTAACATTACCCTGATACCAAAACCAGACAAAGATAACACATACACTATAGATAAGCAGTCTGTCTTTCTCTCTCTCTCTCAAAAATAAATAAACATTAAAAAAATTTTAAAAATTAGAAATTTATTCTCTCAGAGTTCTGGAGGTCCAAAGTCTGAAGATAAAGCTTTGGCAATATTGGTTCTTTCTAGAAACTCTGAAAGAGAATCAGTGCCATGCCATTCTGCTACTTGACTGGTAGAAGTTCTTGGGGTTCCTTTGTTTGTATATACAATGCTCCAATTTCTTTTTTTTTAATTTTTAACATTTATTTATTTTTGAGAGAAAGAGACAGCACGTGAGCAGGAATGGGGCAGAGAGAGAGGGAGACACACAATTGGAGGCAGGCTCCAGGCTCTGAGCTGTCAGCACAGAGCCCAACACAGGGCTTGAACTCAAGAGTGGTGAGATCATGACCTGAGCCGAAGTCGGATGCCCAACCATCTGAGCCACCCAGGACCCCCTACAATGCTCTAATTTCTGATTTTATCTTCATATGGCCTTTCTCTTTGTATATCGGTGTCAAATCTCCCTCTTTTTTCTTATGGGGCTAATAGTCATTGGATTTAAGGCCCACCCTAAATCCGGAATCATCTCATCCCCAGATCCTTAACTTAATTACAGCGCAAAGACCCTATTTCCAAATAAGGTCACATTCACAGAAACCTGGAATTAGAACTTGTACATATTTTCAGTGGGACACAATTCATCCCATGGCAGAGGAGAATTGCCTCAACTTGATCAAAAGCATCTACAAAGAACCTAGAAATAACATATTTGGTATTGTGTTATGTACAACTTGTACGTGTAAAGTATTGGAAGTTATAGCAACTGCAATAAGGTCATAAAAAGAAATAAAAAGCCTATAAATTGGAAAGGAAGAAATAAAACTGTCTCGACTGGAATCTAGATTATATGGAGAACTCTCAAAATTCAACAGTTGAAAATTAAACAATCCAATTAAAAAATGGGCTAAAGATGTGAACAGACCTTTCACTGAGGAAGATATACAAATGGTAAATTATCACATAAAAAGTTGTTTAGCATCATTAATTTGCGTTAGGGAAATGCAAATTCAAATTACAGTGATATATTACTACACACTTATATAATGGCTGAAGTAGAAAATAGTGACAACACCAAAGGCTGAGGAGGATGTGGAGAGACTGGACCACTCACACGTTATTGGTAAGAATGTATATTGGGATAGCCACTCTGGAAAACAATGTGGCTGGTTTTAGTTTTATTTTTTAATAAAACGCTAAACACATAACTACCATCTGACCCAGAAACTGCATTCTTTGGAATTTAGCCCAGGGAAATGGAAATTTATGTTCACACAAAAATCTGTACATCAATGTTCATCGGCATTTTATTCAATAGCGCATACTTGGAAACAACCCAGATGTTCCTAAATGGGTAAACTGTTCAACAAATTGAATGCTGCTAATCAATTAAAGGCAATGAATTACAGATACACACAACAACTTGGGATCACTGCTAGGTAATTATGATGAATGAACAAAAGCCCATCCCAAAAGGTTACCATGCTTTCATCTATATAACAGTTGTGAAATGACAAAATTTTAAAAATGGAAGACATATTAGTGGTTACCAATGCTTAGAATCAGGGATGGGGTGCAAGAGGAGGTGAGGGTGATTATAAAAGGGCAATATCAGGGATCTTGTAGTGATGAAACTGTTCAGTATCCTCATTGCGATGGTAGATACATAAAACTACCCATGTGATAAAATTGTATAACACTAAATGCATACACACACGTGTGAGTTACAAGTAGAACTGGAGAAATACAATAAGATCAGTGGATTGTCTCAATGCCAGTGTCCTAATTGTGATATTATAGTATAGTTTTAAAAAATAGCATTGTGGGGGGCTGGGTAAATTGTACATGGAATATCTGTGTGATTTTTAGAACTGCATGTGAATGAATCTACCATTATCTCAATAAAATTTTCAATGAAAAATTATTGAGGGCTCCCAAAAAGTTTTTACTATGTCAATTATTGCCATCTATCTTCACTGAATTAGAAATGAAAACTAAAAATTATTGAAACAAAAATCCACATGCACACATTTCATTAGGTGCCAAAGCAATGACATTACCTGCCATGTAGCTAGTGGAACACTCCACTGTACATTCATTAAAGGATGAGAGTGAAAAAGAAAAATAACATCTTGGCATTATTATGAATATCATTTTGATCTTGAAGCCTATCAAAATGGTCTTGGGGTAGGGTGACCAACTCATCCTGGCTTTCCTGGGATTTTCCTGGTTTAAGCACTGAAAGTCCTAGCAAAACTAGTATGGTTCGCCTGAGGCTTACCTGATTTTAAAACTAAAAAGTTCCACATCCAAGGAATATGTTAGTCCTGGTTAAACTGGATGGGTTGTTCTCCATACTTATGGATCTTTTTGTGTCCCTGGACTACAGTTTAAGAACCTCTGTATAAGGCCATCCTTATACAGAAGAAATTCCCAGTTCGGTGTTATTACCTCACCACCACATAGGATTTGAGTATTGTCCCACTGTAATTCGTTAGACCCCCATGCCCATTGCTTGCTCAGTTTTCCCATACAGCCCATTGTACGTTCTCCTTCCCTTGGATTCTTCAAATAAGATGTCATTGAAAGTGCTTTGTAATGAAAGAGTGTCATCAGAATGTGAGTATGCACCATTTTCTTTTTGATGATTGTCTTTTCAGGTCAAGGTAGTATGGTGCAGGTGACCATCCCAGACAGCATCGTGAATGTGACTGTTGGATCTGATGTCACACTTGTCTGCACCTACACCAGCACTGTGGTCTCCCGGGACAAGCTTTCCATCCAGTGGTCATTCTTTCATAAGAAGGACTTACCACCAACTTCTGTAAGGACATTTTTCCTTGACTATTCCCCTATAGTAGTTCTGATATAAACTGTTGGAGTCAGTGTGTGAAGGAGTGGTAAGCCAGTGACAACAGTGGCAGAACCTCAGATACAAAGAGTTTGAAGACAGCTGTAGGGAAGACCATCATCTATGTGACTTGGCCTTTGTCCTTTCTTCATATTCAGTTATAGCCTGTTATCGCAAATCTGAGTAGGTCAACATTGAATATATTGTGTTTTCTAGAGTAGATAAGAATGGTCCTTCTTATAGGTGAAATGAGCAGTAGTTCTGAAAGGGTTCTCCCTCCCCTCAAATAATCTCTCTATTATTTCCAGAAGACCCCAGTTCAAATACACGTCCTACCTGATCTACAGATCTCTGCTAAATGTAGTATCTGGGATCTGCCTGTCAAGTGAGCTAAGTCATTGTGTCTGACTGAGTCCTGATGGAATGATACTCCCAGATGGGTAGACAAGGGCCAAGGTAGTGATGAACCCTGGGTAATCCAACAGGAAGCTAGAGGATACAGGATAGGGGAAGTAGGCTAGGGTCTGGGCTAAGAGGTTGCTAGAAGAGGGTGCATGAAAGTCAAAAAAGAATCATTCTACCTGTAAGCTGCCTAGTCTCAGGTTTTATTCATCTGGCCTTAAGGATAATCCCTTTTTGAATTAGCCCAAGGACTAAAATTGTATACTCAAAAGTGTGGGTGGGTGGATGTGAGAGAGAGAAAGCGAGAGAGCACGTGTAACAATCTGCATGAGTGTGCAACATGTCTGCCAATACATATCCCTTGAGAGAAAAGACCTATAACTTTCATCAGATTTTAAAAAGGATGTATGGTCCAAAACAAGGATTTCAGAGAAGAAAGAAATGAGTATGGTTTGGAATAGTTGGATGTAGTTGAATTGGGCCTTGAACAAAAGGAAGGGTTTTGATTAGTAGAAAAATGGAGGGCGAGTTGAGTGGGCTAGGGGAGGTTTAAGGGCAGAGGTAGAGAAGAAGGAGGGTGCTAGCTTGGAGGAGCCACACCTTGGCCTGTGTCACTGCAGCCATATCTGGTTCTTTGGAGGTGCTAAGTTCTCTCTTCACCAGAGGGCCTGAAGAATTTTGTAGCAGGAGTCACAGCTCAAGAGGTAATTTCATTAATGCCACTCTCCAATCAACTTTCAACATTTTTGCTCAGTACTGGTTACTTCAGACTGAACTGAAGTGAAGTGTGAATCACTCTGTGCCTCTCTTCAAAATGTGGTGGAGCACTAACACTCTCCTGCAATCTCATGGGGAATCCGCTAACACAATGCATGTGGAAATGCTTGGAAAAAATATAAAGGCCTGTAAGTTTTCTCCCTCGTAAACAGCTTTATCACCTTAATCAGCAGCAGCAGCAGCAACAACAGTAATTTTACCACTTTTTGTCACCCAAATGCCTTGACCCAAGACCCCACATATTGCAATCAACTGAGAAACCATCCCTTTCCTTTGCAGGTTGCTCTCTCAGATTATGGATGGCAATAATCACGTGAACTTCCTTCCTTTTGGAAATTCAGTTTCCTGAATAGACTTTTCAATACATTCTTTATCTGTAGGCTTGAAGGCTTTCCCATTTTGCCAGTAGGGGGCGAATTTAGAGAGGTCTTGCCACTATATTTTAATTTTTTTTAATGCTTGGTACTCAAATCCAGATGTCCTCAACTGCCTGGAAGTGAGACTGGGGCCAATCTGAGGTCAAAAATACAAATTGTTCTTTATGCCTCCTCTGATGCTGGAATTTACAAGGCCACCTTTTGGTTGAACTATGTAGTGGTGGGTTGGGAGACAGACGCAGGGCAGGAGGATCTTGTGACCAGCAATGAGTTTTTTGTAGACATGGAGATACTGTAGGTGATTGAACTGAGCATGGCTTGAGCTCAGGGCATCTATTAGGGGCACTTTGGAAAGAAACTATTAAAATGTCTTTGTTGAATAGCTTATTTCCTTGCCATTTGCCTCATTCTTCAAGATAGCAGGTACAGGTAAGGCAAGGAATTTAAGGTTTCTAGTTTTTTGGGAGGTCCAAATCAAAGGAGGTCCTCTTGGCTGAGCCACTGACTCAGCGAGAACATGCTTTTTGATCTTAAAACACTAAAAAAATTTTTAATGTTTATTTATTTTTAGAGACAGAGAGAGAGACAGAGAGAGAGACAGAGAGACTGTGAGCAGGAAGGGGGCAGAGAGAGAGACACACAGAATCCAAAGCAGGCTCCAGGCTCTGGGCTGTCAGCACAGAGCCTGATGCAGGGCTCGAACTCATGGACTGTGAGATCATGACCTGAGCCAAAGTCAGATGCTTAACCAACTGAACCACCCAGGTGCCCCATTGATCTTAAAACGTTTTAGATGCCTCTCCAAGTGCATGAGAACTGTGCTATGCCTGTGCCTCAACTACATAGAAGACAGGGTAGAGTAGGTCTAACCCTTGGCTTAGAGACAGTGAAAAAATTACCTCTATAAGGTCAAGCTTTCTCTTCTTTCTTTTCTTTTCCATCTTGCTTCAGCTTACCCCAGCGAGATCCCCATTTCAACCATCCTTGGGTGTCGACTTCTAGAGAACTGGAGTCCCTCCCCTCTTTCCCCATCCCTTGCAGGCATGTGCTTCTCTCCACTTTTCCACATGAGTAGTTTTGGAGCACCAGTGGAAACTTCCTGATCGATGTTGGTTCTACTCCTTGCTTTGCTACTTACTTGCTGGCTGGATGACCTTAGACAATTCAGTTGACCTTTCAGGGGGTCAGTTTTCCAATCTGTGTAATGGGGCTACTTACCCACCTCATAGGTTTACTGTGAAGATTAAATGAAATGATGCTTGTAAAGCACTGAGAAGCCTTCCACGTAGTAGCCATTCAGTGAATGTGTAGTAACTGAATGTGTAATTCAATGAATTCAATTCAAAGTGTAATTCAATGACTTAGTAGTATCATTACTTACAAAATGGTGATTTTGCAAAATCCCCATCCCATCCATACCCCCTGCGTCATGGGCACTAGGGAATCCAGCCCTACAAGAGACATTTAGTATCACTTAACAGCTGGGACAGAGCTCTTCGGGGAATCCTGGCCCAGGATTAGTTTCCTGTTCCACTGACTGCCACGTCCCTGTGGCTAAACAGAGGGGTCAGACTTCTCTGCCTGCTCCTATTGCTGAACAGAGAGCCTGGTCAACAATGAAGTTGTAGTCATCTTCAGTTGAGATGCTATTTTTCAAAATGGGATTTGGCCTCTATTTCAAATTCGTTTCTTCCTTGAGTACATCCATGCCTCCAGAATTCTGTAGACCGCGTGATGTATGTTTATCTAGGGATGGCTAGTGAACATTTGGGGGATGGTAAAAAGAGACAGCTGTGCATTAGACAATGCTATGATTTATGGGAGTAAGATGTTGCCAGACTGATCACTGAGTGATTCAGTTTAACTCCTGGGTTGATGTGGCAGTTTACCATGTAGCATTCAGCTCTCAGATCCACCCATTTCTGCTCAAACACAGCACAGCCCGTGCCTCAATACTGAGGGTATGGAGGAAAAGGCAGTCAGTCAGTGTCTAAATATGGCGCATGCAAGAGACGCTCGGGGAAGATGTAGCTGGACCTCTCAGGTAAGAACACCTATTGGTGTACTACTGGACCCCTTCATTGTTTGGAATATCTAGGGCAATGACACCAGCCTTTAGGAATGGGATGGTATGGTCCAAGTTTGGTAACAGTCTAGATCAGCGCAAGCTCCTGGTAAAACTGGGACAGTCTTGAGTTTGCCTTCTCGTGCCCATGTCTGGAATTCTTTTCAGCCTCCTCCAAAAGGCTCAGGGACTTACAGCTGCCTTGAACAGGGAAGTGGCCAACTCTTTCCATAGGCTCATATTCTTCTCCCACTCCAACATCATTGTGTTAAAGGAGCAGTTGACTCCAAGGTCTAGAGCTTCTCTAGAAGAGAAGAGAATTTGATACCCAAGGGAGGGTGTTATTTCTTACTGACTATCCCCTCCAAGGGGTTCCTTTGGTGAATGGGGACTGCAGAGGTATCCCATAAGTCTTCTGACCAGGAGGGTCATGATATTTATTAGCATGGCCCTCGTCTTAGAGAAGCCCTTTTTTCAGAAGACATAGACAGCTTTAGATGATCAATCCCTCATCAATGACACTCAGTTGAAGACTCTAGGCCCTGGAACAGACAGGCTAGCATGGAAGTTTGGGGTGATTTGGTGCCCCTCTGATCACACTAATTTTCCTCCTCTTCCACTCAGACACTAACTGGTAAAACTAAAGAGATCTCACCTGCCCATGAACAGAACAGGCATTGATCCCACTTAGTATGGGTCTCACAGACAGTACTTATTCTTCTAGAACATCCATAGTGGATGGAACCCCTTGCCATTTTCATCTCCCCAGCATACATTTAATGTGGACAACTTCCTCCCAGAACTTAATGTCTTCATATTCTGTGGATGTTCAGATTCTCCCCACTTGGCCTCTTCTCTGCAGATAGCATTATATCAAATGCTTTTTAATTGTTGGCAGGGTAGGGGTATATCATTTCCTCACATGCACTTGAACATGAGGGGGTGTTGGTTTAACTGTTATAAATGAGAGTCACTGTTGGCAGTTAGTAGGTGGTGGCTAGAGATGCTGAATATCTTGCTATATGTAGGATAAACACACATGAGAAAGAATTGTCTGCCCAAAATACCAGTGTCAGTCCCATAGAGAAACACTCCAGGTTCTTCCCTTCCCACCACCCCCTCCCTTCAAAGTTTATCTATTCTGTATCCCATTACCTCAGTTGTATATTCTTGCTAAATCTGATAAATTAATCTAATGCTAAGGTGTTAGACAGCAGTGATATTTTATTATTTTTTTATTATTTAAAAATTTTTCATGTTTATTTATTTTTGAGAGATAGAGACAGAGCATGAGTGGCAGAGAGGGAGAGAGAGAGAGAGAGGGAGACACAAAACTCATAGCAGGCTCCAGACTCTGCACTGTCAGCACAGAGCCCGATGCTGGGCTCAAACCCATGAACTGTGAGATCATCACCTGAGCTGAAGTCGGACGCTTAACCGACTGAACCACCCTACTGATATTTAATTTTGTTCTCTTCCAAAGAAGATCCTGTAAGCATAGACTTTCTGTGCCTTCACCCAAAAGAAGCCATTCAAATGGTGGGATCTCAGGCAACTAGCAGGGTGGGAAAGGAGTAGTTTGAAGGCAGGGATGTCTTCCTTTTGGTGTTCTTTCCCTCCCATGCACAACCTGTCCACTAGGACAATCCAGAAAAAGTGCTGGGCTTGAGACCATTGCCACTCGGTACTCTTCCCTTCCCAAAGCTAGCCCCTTTATGGGTAGGGCAGAAAGCAAGAAGCTGAAGGGAAAGAATGGGTGGCTTGCTGTGGACTTCCACACCCTCCACATTTCCAAAAGGAGCCCACAAAAGCAACTCTGGAGGCTAAATGCATTTATGAATTCTAACTCAGACTCAAACAGAAAGCAGACTGAATTCTTTCAACCCTTCTTGTTTATACTCCAGCCTCTAGTTAGAGAACAATACCACAAAGCTGAGGGGAAAAAAAACCTTGTTGAACAAATCTGGCTCCCAGCTGCATGGCGTTGTGTGAATAGGAACTTGGCACAGTAGGAGGGGAAAGGCTGTTATTGCAGCTGGCAGATGTCGAAGGCATCAGGTGGCGAGACCACTCAGCATGGGAAGCATCGTGCCAATAAATAGCAGCAATTGGCAGGAAAAGGGTCGGGCTGAAGTAGGGGAAGAAATGGCCCCAAAAGGGAAAGATTACCTAGGAATCATCTTCCTCGCCTAAGGCACGACTATGAATGCCATTTTCACGTATTCAGGGAGAGTCAGGAGGTCTGGATTCCAGGTCTGGTTACAAATTGGGTGGTCTCGGAAAAATCACTTTCTCTTTTGGAGGCCCCAGTATCCTTTTCTGTTATAGAAGAAGATGAATCAGAGGTTGCAAATTAGAGGCCTCTAGGCCCCAATTTGGCCAGTGGATGCATGTTCTTGACCAGCCCGGTATTGTGTGTGTTTCCACGGTTTGAAAGCCTTGTTTGTATTGGCTCTCCAGTTCACCACATTCCTCACTCTCCTCTATGATCTTACCACTATCTAGCATCCCTTCCCAGCTACTTCCCATATCTCCAATATCCATCTGGCTCCTGAAGGGTCATCAACCTTAGAAACCATAAACGAAGTGATCTCTAAGGGGGCCTTATAACTAACGTGTCTCCTGATCAGCCTCTAACTTCACGAGGAGCAGAGAGGACCTTGAGGGGAAAGTAGGGCATCCATGAAGGACAAGTGGCAAAAAACTAACAAGTACCACTTAAGAGAATACTTGGATAGGTTTGGTTTTCTTTAAGCAGATTTGCTCTCCCCTACCTCCCAAAGGATATGGCCTGTTGAACATCCATGGCTTTTCCTGGACCTCAATTGCTTTGATCTCTAAATTGACAATGTACTTTCTTTGAAAAGGTACAAGCCTCACAGGATCATGGGCTGGGTCTTGGCCATTGTTCAGCTTTGATTTTTTAAAAGAGTTATTCTTTTGTGGAAAATGGAACCATGTTTCAGTATGTCCGTGTGATTAGATAAGCAGTTTCAGGAAAACATTTCTTTTCTTTTTTTTCTTTACAAGGACAGTGTGACAGCATGGACTTCCCCTAACAGAAAGTCCCTCCATCTCTGTGTCTGGCCACTGGCTAGCCCTGGGGACTTTCCTTCTCAGGCCAAGGTCTTTTCCTTTTAGGAGTCCATTGTTATCCCTCCTTACCTCCATTCCTATCCCTGACACCTTTTAGTATTATCTGTGAAAGGGCAAGGTATATGAGACTACAGTGTAAGGAGCTCGAGTAGAAGGGTTGGTGAAAGTCCTTTTTATAGGGAAGTTACAAGTCCAGGGCCTCATGACTTATTTGCTCATTTCACCTTGTTTCATGACCAACACTGCAACTTTTACAGTGGAACATTCAAAGAATGTTCTAGTCCTGGCCTAAAACATGCTCTCTTGCCTCCCTGCTCTCTGCAGAAACCAGATCTTTCTCCTAGACCTTCTGGGACTGACTGAGGGCTGTAGGCAGGACTGACATTGTATCTCATTGTGATGTCGCCAAGCCTCAGCATAAGACAGGCTGACTTACCCCCCAAACCCCAGTCTTCCTGGGAGCAGAGGTAGCAGCCAGATGTCTAAGGTGTAAAAGGGCTTCCTTGAAGGACTGAAGTATGTGTTTCAGGTAAAAGTCCACAAGACCTCAAATTGTTGATTAGAGAGTAAATAAGCCCAATGCTGGCTAGTGAAATGGAAAGCTGGATAGCTTGGGTGTTGACCCAAATGAAGGTAATACACCTTTGATGAGCTTAACATCCTCCTGAACCACTTGGATACCTTCGGTTAATGTTGGCTTTCCGGTTTGTAAGTCCAACAAGACTCCTTTGGGGCAAAAGTTTGTGATTTCAGTAGGTGTGAGTGGACAAATTGAATTATAAATGGCTCATTTGTAGCAGAAAGAAAAGCTAGTTGATATTAGAGAACTGGGGGAGAGCGACAAGTCTTTTCTCCTTCAATCTGCTCTTTGAATTTTCCCTCAGAATCTATCTTTCTGCTTTAGTTTAAATATATATTGGCTTTCTATTTGACAGAGAATATATCTAAATTTATCTTGACAATATCTTTTGGTTTGCTGATTGCCTTTCCTCCCTCATCCAATTAAGGTAAATAGCACTGGACAAGGAATTAGAAGAACTGGGTGCTAGACCTTTCCCCATTGTTAACTTTGTGTGTGTCTTTTTTTTTTTTTAAATCTGGGCTTCAGTTTCTTCTAAAACATTAGAAGAATGAATTAAATGAATAAGGTTCTTTGAGTACATTTTATGAAAATATTAATTAGTTCTACTGGTCTAGGGCAATACCAGTTTATTAAATAATAAACGATCACTTGAACACACATTTATATGAAACTAACAAAGTGTATACATAGACAGTGTATAATGAAGAAATCTCAGGGATCACCTAGTTCAGTGATTCCCAAGCTTCAATCCTTTATGTCTTTATGATTTTTGTCTTAATTGTGCACCACCAGCAGAATTATTTAATGTCATTCTCTATATTGACTTGGTTTCTTTGAATTTTAAAAATATCTTAGTGTCACCCTAAGCAATAATATCCATAAAATCACAGACTTGATGTGCTAGATATGTGTCTTTCTAATAAGTTTTCATTTATGTGCCACCTAAAATCAACTTCTCATTTATGTGCCACCTAAAATCACCTTATGTGCCTAGACTCCGGGAATACATCTCATAATTTGGAGGACCTTGCTCTGGCTCCTCGTTCGGATGTGGAAACTCAAGGTTGGAGAGATGATTAAATAACATTGTTTCTTATCACAAAGCAGGTTGCCATGGAGGCATAACCAAAGGCCACCTTCCCTGACTATGTCACTGTCAGAGGCAGAGCTGTGGCTAAAGCCCAGATCATCTGATTCCTAGACCAGGCCTCTTTCTACCTCACCATGCTGCTCCCACGGTTGCTGTTATGATCTAACTATTCATATCTCTAATAGAGATGGGACTAGAATCCAGGTCTTCCTTTACTGTGGTAAATTATAATAATAATAAATTAATCCTGTGACTTTGTATGAGCCATTTAATCTTTCTGGATTTGAGTGCCCTTATTTGTCTAAATGAAATAATAATTCTGGGGAGATTGGTACTAGATGCCATTGACGAAGCACTTCCTAGGCCACTATGAGGGGACAGGACCAGATGGTTTCTCAGAAGCTTCTCTGCTCTGAAATTTTTCTCTTCTAACGAACAGGATAAACCCAAGTTCGCTTCTCCAAAGGAGTATGTGTGTAAGAAAGGAGTATGAATACTCTCTTAGGAAAACCAGATATTCCCACAGTTCCACTGTGTTAAGTAAAATCAAATCAAATAAAGTCTATAAAGTGGGGGGTAGGGGAATGATGGTTTTGGTTTTCCCATCAGGCTTTTTTGTGTTTTAGACACGGAGTTTCCTCCAGGTAGGCTCATCAGGTGAGCATCTTGATCTAACTGAAGCGTAGGAGTTGAATCCTGTCAGCTCCAGCTGTTTATCATCTGTCAGATGGGCATGCATCCCTGCTCTGATGACATCACAAAACTGCTTTGTGCACAAGTGAAGAGGTGGTTGTGCACAGCTGTGAGAAAGCTAAGACGCCCCACTGGCTTCAGCAACCTTTGGCGTGGGATCTGTTCCCTGAGTGAGGGGTGGGTGGGAATGTTGCCTCTTACCAAGAAAGGGAACATCGGATAGAGGGTGCTTCCCGGTAGCTTACCTTAGCCCTGGCCGCTCTCCAGTTCTCATTTCTGTCATTTTTCTATCCTAGATTTACTATTCTGAAGGTGGACAAGCTACAGCCATCGGGCAATTTAAAGGTCGGATTGTAGGGTCCAACGACCCAGATAACGCATCTATCACTATTTCACATATGCAACCAGCAGATAGTGGTGTCTACATCTGTGATGTTAACAACCCCCCTGACTTTGTCGGAAAAAATCAAGGCATCCTCAAAGTCAATGTGTTAGGTATGGGCAATTTTTTTTGTTTGTTTGTTTGTTTCACTTCTTGGAACAACTAAGACATTAAATGAGCCAGGGCAGTGAGTTATGGTGCTAATTAAGTCCCAGGGGGTAAATATCCTTCCTGCTCCTTTTATTAGCAGGGAAAGAGAGATACACCACCATCCCAACCCTCATAGTAACACTGAGAAATCAGTCGCAAAACATGTTGAAACAATTGGCAAACCATGAGTGCTGCCAAAATGGCAGAAAGCAGAAGATGACCCAACCTCCGGGGATCCGTATCTCTAATGGGTGGAATGTGAACAGATGGGATGACGAACAGTCCCCACTAAATGATCACTAGCAACTCCTTCAGAGGGAAGCACTGATTGGAGCCAGCCCTACCTGGGGGAGAGAACTGTCAATTTATTATCTCTCCTAAGCCAGCCACAATTCCCACCATTAAACCATTCTTTTGAATTAAGTCAGGAGAGTCCCTTTTAAAACGGGTGGGGACAGGGGGGAGGGGAAATGGGTGATGGGCATTGAGGAGGGCACATGTTTGGATGAGCACTGGGTGTTGTATGTAAGCGATGAATCATGGGATTCTACTCCCGAAGCCAAGAACACTCTGTATACCCTGTATGTTAGCTAACTTGACAATAAATTATATTTAAAAAAAAACATTAACACTATTTGGGGAAAGGACCACATGTTAAGCCAGAGTTGAGAATTTATTTATATACAGATATTCATTATGTGCCATTCAGCAATTCCTACCTGCTTTTCAAATGCATTTGGAACAGTTCATTTATACAGTATTTATTGAGTGCCTATTTTTTGCCAGGACCCATGAGGTTTACAGTGATGGAGGCATGGTTTCTGCTCTTGGAGAGTTCACAGTTTTTGGTGATTTCTAGTGCTCCTTCCAGTCTCTGAGAGGACAATAAGAGTTTTGCTCCTGTCTGCAGGCTTGTGGAAGTACTGAAGGGAGAGACGAAAGGGCTGTCAAACCTCACCGATCAACCAGTTGAGCTAAGGACACTCCCATTTCTAAGTAATCCCAAATGGAGCTGATCTAGTCATTGTTCCTCTTGACCTGTGTACATCCATTCCTTCAGGAAAGAAGGAACTAGATCCATCCAGTGACTTGATAATTGACTAGCTTGGAAAAGCAGCAGCTGGTAGCAAGGTGCACGCCTAGGAGAACCATCCAGAATCATCTGAGCTTGCCTCCCAGGTGATTCCCAAAATGAATCATGAGGTTTGCCACTGCATCTATCCAACTGGAAAAGAGGGAAAGGTCATCAGGAGCTGATTTTTAAGAGTGGGGTAGCTCAGTCATGCTTTTATTTTGCTTAGCCCCATGCTAGGCATTGGGGTACCGGGGGAAGACAGAATTACACACAAGCCCTTTCCTGGGAGAGTTGATGCTCCAGTTTGGAAGACTAGTCATGTACATGGGAACTAAACAGTGTGGTATATACACTGGGGGTATAGGCTTGGGTTCTAGCTCGTACTCCACTACTCAGTGGCCTAAGGGAAGTGAGTCCACTTTTCTCTGGCTATTTGGAGATGGGGTTGTAATTTCTGCCCTGTCTTTACAAGTTTGTGGATCCAATGATATACTGGGGTTTGAGGATCAAATGATATACTGCAGATTCAACTTTCAAAGCATTTGGGGATTAGTCCTCTAAAGGTTTTCTGTGGCTCCCTGGCTCTGGGGTGTCCTTCTGACCAGAAATGACCTAAAGAAGCCAAGCCTTTGTCTGAGAGGTTGGGCATGTTGGGGGCAGCAGGGGAGGAGGGGGTAAGGAGGTCAACTGTGGGGAGAGGTGTTGATATTTCCTTAGAGATCACTCTTCCTAACAATGAATTTCCCAGAGACATTCCATTACCTAGTGATGGACACTCATTGGTGTCCATGGGATGGATCCCATGCTTTGGCTCACTCATGCATAAATTCATTCAACAAATTCTGCCCACGTGTAGTTACTGTGCTATACAACGGTGATGGAAAGATGGAAAAGACAGAGTTTCAGCCCTCCAAACATTTAGAGAATAGGGGCTGAGGTGGCAGGGCATGGTTTAGGTAAAGGAAACAGCAATGAGCAAAGACGCAGGTGGTTTGGACGACCATTCATTTGAGAGACTTCCATTAGGTATGACAGCCTTGGAAAATGAAACTTTGAAAAATACCCAGATAGAAGTTTGAATAATTATTTTGTATGCATTTGGAATATGCCTCCTATTCCTTCTGCGATTTGGCACATAAAAAGAAAATAATGAATTTAGAGAAGGCTTGAGAACACAATGAAGCATTTTCATTTACTTTGTGAGGTGAGCCTCTTCCTCCCACCCCAGTTCTGTTGAAAGCAATAATGCTAAATGGTAGATCAATGGCTTTGCCAGTAAAACATCCAAGTTCTACTGGGGATGTTAACTGGATAAAATGTCAATTCCATCCTGATTCAGTAGTTTTAGAAAATATATAGGTTTGGGATGTAGTTCAAAGTGATTCGCTAAGTGTTTTGCTAATAAAAAATAAAATGAGAAAAACGTGTCCAGCGAAAAACAAAAAGCGTATCCCCAGATAGGCTTTGATTCTAGGCTCTAGAAACACCCCCCCTTCCTTTAATTTTCGGTTCAAAATGCTCTATTCTGCTGTAAAGGCGATCCAATAAAATCATCATGGTGATAATCAGGCAGTTTCTAAATCTAAGTGATGGTTGCTATGGGTAAAGAAAAGAGAATAAAGAGCTAAATAGAAAAATACTTATTTTAATTTTAAAAAACTGCCTGTTTAAACAATGGGGCTAGTGAAGGATGTCGAAGAGCTACAGTTGCATCCATCTGTCTTCTCGCTCATGTGTAGAGTGGGTTAGAGTCTGAGACTGGAAGCTTAACTTCAGTAGCAAGCCATAAAATGTGGGAGCCCAAGCCCAACAGCAAGTCCATGTGCAAGGCGTTACAGGCATTATATTACTTATATAAATTCAGTATATTTGGATTAGTAGGAGATAAAGTCAATACATTAGGATATATAGCATCCAATATGTTTGGATGGTGTGGATTACAGATGAGTCAGCTGAGGGGCGGTTATGTTAGGTTACTTGCCTAAACACCATCTAGAGTAAAACTGCAGAGCGAGCAGTCCACAAGTCCAAACTGAGAGCTGGAGAGCTGGGAGTCCAGAGCGTTCAAGGCGTAACGGGCCTAAGCTAGAGAACCTCTGTCTTTTGGGGGGTTTCAGACCTCGGGAAAGAGAAGGAAGGTAAGTTGGTAAGTATTGAACTTCAGATTATTATCTATATGTAACATGAGGCTTCGACTAAGCTGTGGGCAGCAAGATGAATGAGGAAATTCAGATTTGCGCTTTCCCATGGGAATTCTCCACGGAGATGTTTTCATAAACAGCTGGAACTCTGTATGTCCCAAACTGACCTTATCGTCGCCCCTTCCTCCTCCGCCCTCCTTCCCCGAAAATCTGCTCCTTCTGTATTCTTTATCTCAGGATGACAAGCTCATGTACCCACCTGTCCAAATCAGAAACCTAGGAATCATCATTGCTACACCCTCTTCCTCATGCCCCTTATTCTTCTGGTCACCAAGTCCTATTGATTCCACTTCCTTGATACCTCGTGATGATGTCCCTTCCTCGCACCCCCAGAGAACATTAAAAATGACCATCATCCTTCCCTTACTTAAATTCCTTCCATGATGCTCCTGCTCTCTGTATAAAATACATGAGGTGCGCCTGGGTGGCTCGGTCGGTTAAGTGTCCGACTTTGGCTCAGGACATGATCTCACGGTTCGTGGGTTGGAGCCCCGCGTTGGGCTCTGTGCTGACAGCTCTGAGCCTGGAACCAGCTTCGGATTCTGTGTCTCCCTCTCTCTTTGCCCCTCCCCCACTTGCACTCTGTCTCTCTCTCTGTCTCTCAAAAATAAATAAACAGTAAAAAACTTAAAAAAAAAAAGAAGTGTTTCAGGGTTACTCTTGAATTTCTGGTGCCTGGTCTGGCACAGGGCACATAGAAGGCACACAAGTAAATGCATGTGGAGTGAAAGATGAATAAACATCTCAGCTTCGCATAGCATATCCTCTCAAAATGGGCTTCTGCTACTGATGAGGGACACAGCAAGTCCAAACCCTGCAATAGCTTTGTGTCACCCACCCCCAGAGAAATTAATGTCAAAAAATGACTTATAAAGGAAAGGAAAAATATAGCATTAGTAAAACAAATTTTGTAAAAAGAATAAAGAACAACTTAACGTATTTAAGGGTCCTATTTTTCTTTAAAATTGTGCTTCAAAAGTATAAACTCTGTCCTTAGTCATTTAGTGTTTGCTTACATTTGGCAGTTTTAATAAAGGCATATTTTAAGACACAATGTGGAGATTCATGGTTATGAATCTGGGGAGGAGGCCGACGGAAGAAATGCTGTTAGAATCTTAATGGCCTGGTGACCTGGAGGCACTTAAACCTGAAGTGCTCTACCCCCACCTGGTGGTACAATCAGACAACTGTCAAACTAACGTTTTAAATCTTTAAAAATGGAGTGCTCACATTCTACAAAATGACAGCAGGTGACTGCAGTATGTACAGATTGCAATTCCCCCTGAAGGACGTTTACTCTTTGTCATTGCCTTACAGTCAAACCTTCCAAGCCCCTTTGCAGCATCCAAGGATTACCAGAAATTGGCCATCCTATATCTCTTTCTTGCCTCTCGGTCCTTGGGACACCTCCCCCTGTGTACTACTGGTATAAAGTTGAAGGAGGAGACATCATCCCAGTGAAAGAAAACTTCAGTAAGTACAGCCCTCTGGGGGCCCTGGGTGGCTCAGTTGGTTAAGCGTCCGACTTGGTTTTGGCTCAGGTCATGATATCACAGTTTCATGAGGTCGAGCCCCGCGTCTGGTTCAGTGCTGGCAGCGTGGAGCCTGCTTGGGATTCTCTGTCTTCCTCTCTCTCTGTCCCTCCCTCACTCACATTGTCTCTTTCTCTCTCTCAGGGTAAATAAATAAACTTAAATAAAAAGTACAGTCCTCCATAGTGCCTGGCAAGGCGTGGTGTGTGTGGTTGGCTAACAGCTTGTATATGTGGCTGGTTGCTCACCTTTAGAGCTCAGTCTTCAATTTTTCTGGAAAGGGGATGTCAAAAGATCTCCTAACAAGATGACTGAGGTCTGGTCTTATCCCCAACCTCTAGAAGTCAAGCCTGTTTTTGGCTCAGAGGTGGTGGATATGGTGAGAATAGGGATGGTTCTAGATGGGCTACCTTTGGAATAGTCCTTAGGGGTCTAGTTGGACCCTGAACATCTCAGGGAAGGGAGGCCAATGTGGGGATGTGGGTGGGAATTGAGCAATTCTGCTACATTGACATGATCTGTACCCACATAAGAAATTTCAAAAGTCTATTTCCTGTTTCTGACAGACCCAGCCACTGGGACTTTGGTTATTGGAAATCTGACCAATTTTGAACAAGGTTATTACCTGTGCACCGCTATCAACAACCTTGGCAATAGTTCCTGCGAAATTGATCTAACTTCTTCACGTGAGTTGATTATCCAATTTCAATAGTTTCGCTTTAGGTTGAGTACCCAATAAATTAATTAGGATTCTGGTTAGTCCTTCCTGCCTTTCTGGAGATTTTGGTGGTTTATTTATAGGTTGATATGATGAATTATTGCTATCTTAAAATCTAATGCTTACATAATACTCAATATGTGCCATAAACTGCCATAAATCATTTACAGAAAAATTTTTTAGCCCTCATAAAATTTCTAGAAAGTAGATATTACTATTTAGTAAGTAAAACAACAGCCCTATTGCTAGTACCAGACTGAATTTTCTTTGTGATGTTGTTTGTGAATCTGGGTGAAACTGGCAATCTATGTCACATACGGAGCTCACAAACTTTCCAGTTCTTCAGTACTTTGTTAAGATCTGCCTCTAATAATAATAGCAATAATAGCATTTGTACCTACAGTTATAGTCGCTAATATTTGTGAAGCACAAATGGTGTGCCAGATACGTGGCCGAGTGCAGTAAGCATTATCTCACTCAATCCTCCAACCACCCTGCAAAGGGGGCACAAGGTATTGTTAGCCTCATTTTACTGTAAAGGAGACTGAAACTCAAGGAGGTAAGTGACTTGCCCAAGGTCATCCAGGTAGTGACTGGCAGAGCCAGGATGCCTTTAAACCACAACCTTTCAGGGGCGCCTGGGTGGCTCAGTCATTTCAGCTTCTGACTCTTGATTTTGGCTCAGGTCATGACCTCACAGTCATGAGATCCAGCCCCGCACTGAGCTCTGTCTTGGTCATGGAACCTGCTTGGGATTCTCAATCTCTCTCTCTCTCCCTTTTGTCCCTCCCCTGCTCATAGGTGCACGTCCACATGCTCTCTCTCTCAAAACCAAACAAAACACCCAAAACAAACACAACCTTCCAGTTGAAAGGTGCTTAGTTACTAAGCACAGAGTTGAGGGGCCGGAGTTGTCAAATCAGGTCAATAGGGGGCAAGCTCTCATAAAGGCTCTCTTGCCACACCTTTGAATGATCACTTAATAATACTTAGGATCATGTCATTTATTCATTGTGTCTAACTCACTTGAATCTGTGACTTAAACATATACCATATCCAGGTGGCCAGTTCCCTTGGACCATTGCTCTCCTATGAAGCTAAGCTTTCTTCCTTCCACTTGTCCTGAATCAAACATTTTCTCTCTGCCCCTCCCTCCCCCACTCTCTCTCTCTCTCTCTCTCTCTCAAAATAAATAAATAAACTTGAAAACAATGAGGTGAGAGTTTTACAAGGGGCGCCTGGGTGGCCGAGTCCCTTAAGCATCCAACTCTTGATTTTGGTTCAGGTCATGACCTCATGGTTCTTGAGTTTGAGCCCTGTGTCAGGCTCTGCACTGACAGTGTGGAGCCTGCTTGGGATTCTCTCTCTCTCTCTCTCTCTCTCTCTCTCTCTCTCTCTCTCTCTTTCTCTCTCAAAATAAATACATAAATAAATAAACTTAAGAAATAACAAAAAACATTTTCCAATTCCAGGTTGCTTCTTCATATAGCTAATTTCTATTCAAAGGTGAAGAGACATCTTTTTGGTCTTTGTCGTGTTCTCATTCTACTGCAGTCCCTTGATGATATCTGCTGTGTGTCTCTGTATCTTCCCCAGTCCTGTTTTGCTTTTCCAGAAGTACAGTTATATTGCACATGTAGAAACTCAGCAGTTGTACTTGAGGCTTGCTTCCATTCAAATCCTCCTTTTAAATGATTTTGGCATTTGGTTGCATGCTCCCTTCCCTTCCCTTCCCTTCCCTTCCCTTCTCTCCCTCCCTTCTTGCTTCCTTGCCTCCCTCCCTCAAACATTAGTTGGATATCTACTATATGCCAGGAACTATCATAGGTGATGGAGATACAGAGGTTAGTAAGATACATGTCTTACACTCAAGAACTCACAGTTTAGCTAGAGGGACAAACAGTAAAATGTATTAACTGCTATAATAGTGGTCTGTACAGGGTCTCTAGGACACTGAAGAAAAAACAATTAATTATGCTTATAGAACCCGGGCCAGCTGTACCAACAAAGTGCTTCTTGAGCTGGATCTTGATAGAACTTGCAAAACCTGTTTATCTAGAAAATAGGCATGAAGGGGAAAGGCAAGGGAGGGATGAAACTACAGCAGGAGGCTCTCCTAAGAGAGCAAACAGCCCATGCTGGGGGAGGAGGATGGAGGGCTCTAGAAGGGGAAAAAACCATAAGAAACCAATAGAGGGCACTTGGGTGGCTCAGTTGGTTAAGCATCTGACTTTGGCTCAGGTCATGATCTCACGCTTGGTGAGTTTGAGCCCCGATTTGGGTAAACATGAGCCCTGCTTCGAGTAAGCCTTGCTTCTCTCTCTCTTTCTGCCCCTCTCTCACTTGCACCCCCCTCTCTCTCTCAAAAAAATAAAAAGGAAACCGGTAGATTATCTGATGTGTTTAAATCTATTGAAAGGAGTTTTAACAGTTTTGGTGGAAATTTGGGGGGTTAGTAGTAATACATTTTTAAAAAATCCCCAAATGAGGTAATTATGAACCTCAATGAAAAATTGTAAATGTACAAGAATCATAATATATACTATGTTCTGCAGCTGTGAACGATATTCAATACTGCAAACTTTGATGTCACAACAACTTGTGCTATAGCTATTATCAGAATGTGTGAGGGGGGTGGGTGTAAGAATACAATCTCCACCTTCCAGCGTAGGAAGTCATCAAAAAATGACAAAAATTGGAGAATTAGAACAAACATAATAGAAACATGGGGACAAATATCAAGATGATTTTAAAAAAGAGAGAGATGAGTGGTTGTGTGTTTGCCTCTAGTGTATGGGACACAGAGATGGGGAAAGGAGGGGGAAGGGACTGCTGTTTCTTTGCTAGAAGTCTAGTTGAATCAGCTCATTTTCCAAATTACACCCATGGATTCCTTTAATCATAAAAAGTCAAAAGAATGATCAGCCGACTCAACTAGCCTCTCATCTCCAAGTATAAGATGTCCAGCCTTGTTTGAAGGGAGGCAGATGGGGATGGTCCCCCTGTAGCTCAGACAGGATTCCCCAGGGACAGAACCTTAGTGCTGGAAGGTCCGATGCTCAGCTGGGTCATCTCACATTCCTTGGGTTGTTCCATAGACTAATAAACCAGATGCCTGTTCATGAAAATGAGCACATCCTTTTCCAGTGCCAGAATGCATGAGGCTCCTTGGCGAGCATGGAATCTCTGGGAGAGGTTTTAGGGGACAACTTCACCTATGCTCTGGATAAGCCTGGTAAAATGTCCTGCCTGTGACAGAGTTCACTTCTATGGTTACCAGATTGTAGCTCCACAGGTTTCATTGATCAAGAAGATGCCCATCGATGGGGTGCCTGGGTGGTTCAGTTGGTTGAGTGTCCAACTTTTGGTTTTGGCTCAGGTCATGATCCCAGGGTCATGGAACCGAGCCCCACATTGGGCTCCATGGTGAGTGTGGAGCCTGCTTGGGATTCTCTCTCTCCATCTCTCTCTGCAGCTCACCTGTGCGTGTACATGCGTATGTGCCCATGTGCACTCTGTCTCTAAATACACATTTAAAAAAAGCAAAAATAACAGAAGATGCCCATTGAAAAACCACTTCTCTAAACTCCATTTTGAAAGTGACCCCTTTGGAAGGAGGCAAGATGGTGGAGAAATAGGAAGTTCTGTACTTCCCCCCCCCCGCCCCGCATCTCTCAAACAAAGAAGGGCTGAAGCCAAAGGCCGCTGAACTGAAAGAGTCTAGGAGGAATAGGGACAGAGTCCACTAAGAAGACAGCCTCATAGGGCTACCTCAAGAAACAAGCCAAAGTACACATGGTGGAGAGTCCCAAATATCGCTACGAGTAGGGAAATAAAATAACCAAAGGAACAACGAGAGAGACCAAGGGACACCATTAAAAGAACACTTCCTGGATGAACAGGCTGTGAGCCTCCGTTAATGACTGAGTGGACAGTCAATGAGCCTCCATTAATACAGCAGAACTCGCAGGTGCAGAGCATATAACAAGCTTTTAAAATTTACAAGAGACAGAAAGCTAGCCAAAATGACGAAACGAAAGACCTCTCCTCTAAAGAAATTCCAGGAAGAAGTGACAGCTAAAGAATTGGACAAAGCAGATATAAGCAACATAACTGGCCAAGAATTTACACCAATTGTCATAAAATTAATCGCTGGGCTTGAAAAAGGCATGGAAGACACCAGAGAAGTTATTCCTACAAAGATTATGGACCTTAAAAATACTTGTGATGAATTAAAAAGTGCTATAAATGAGGTGCATAATAAAATGGAGGCAGCCACTGCACGGATTGAAGAGGCGGAGAGGATAATAGGTGAATTAGAAGACACAATTATAGAAAAAGAGGAAGCCGAGAAAAAGAGATGAATCGATCCAGGAACATGAAAAGAGAATTCGAGAACTGAGTGATGCAACCAAATGGAACAATATCCGTATCATAGGAATTCCAGAAGAAGAGAGACAGAAAGGGGCTGAAGGCGTACTTGAACAAATTATAGCTGAGAACTTCCCCAATTTGGGGAAGGAAACAGACATTGAAATCCAAGAGGCACAGAGAACTCCCCTCAGGCGTAACTTGAATCGATCTTCTGCCTGACATATCATAGTGAAACGGCCAAAATATAAGGATAAAGAGAGAATTCTGAAAGAAGTTAGGGATGAAAGGGCCCTAACATACAAAGGAAGACATATCAGGGTGGTTGCAGACCTATCTACTGAAACTTGGCAGGCCAGAAAGGAATGGCAGAAGATCTTCAATGTGATGAATAGAAAAAATATGCAGCCAAGAATCCTCTATCCAGCAAGCCTGTCATTCAGAATAGAAGGAGAGATAAAGGTTTTCCCAAAAAAACAAAAATTGAAAGAATTCCTCACCACTAAACCAGCCGTACAAGAAACCCTAAGGGGGACTCTATGTGGAAAATGTTGCAAGGAACAGAAGGTACCAGAGACACCACTACAAGCATGAACGCTACAGAGAACACAGTGAATCTAAACCCATATTTTTCTTTCTTTTTTTAAAAATTTTTAATGTTTATTTATTTATTTTTTTAACTTTATAGTTTATTGTCAGGTTGGTTTCCATATAACACCCAGTGCTCTTCCCCACAAGTGACCTCCACCAAGACCATCACCCCCCCTTACCTTTCCCCCTTCCCCATCCCCCCTCAGTTTGTTTTCAGTATTCAAGAGTCTCTCGTGTTTTGTCTCCCTCCCTCTCCCTAACTCTTTTTCCTCCTTCCCCTCCCCATGGTCCTCTGTTGGGTTTCACCTGTTAGACCTATGAGTGCAAACATATGGTATCTGTCCTTCTCCGCCTAATTTATTTCGCTTAGCATGACACCCTCGAGGTCCATCCACTTGGCTACGAATGGCCAGACTTCATTCTTTC
>CM053579.1:35185483-35340062 GCA_028646485.1 Cryptoprocta ferox | reverse complement strand
CTGGTACAGCCGCTCTAGAAAACAGTGTGGAGGTTCCTCAAAAAACTATCAATAAAACTCCCCTATGACCCAGCAATAGCACTGCTGGGGATTTACCCAAGGGATACCGAAGTGCTGATGCATAGGGGCACATGTACCCCAATGTTCGTAGCGGCACTTTCAACAATAGCCAAATCATGGAAGAGCATAAATGTCCATCAACTGATGAATGGATCAAGAAGATGTGGTTCATCTCTACAATGGAATACTACATGGCAATGAGAAAGAATGAAATCTGGCCATTCGTAGCAAAGTGGATGGAACTCGAGAGTGTTATGCTAAATGAAATAAGTCAGTCAAAGAAGGTCAAATACCATATGTTTTCACTCATAAGTGGAACGAGAGAAACTTAACAGGGGCCCATGGGGGAGGGGAAGGGGAAAAATAGTTAAGGAGAGGGAGGGAGGCAAACCATGAGAGACACTTGAATACTGAGATCAAATTGAGGGCTGATGGGGCTGGGGAGAGGAGAAAGGGGCGTGATGGGCATGAAGGAGGGCACTTGTTGGGAAGAGCACTGGGTGTTATATGGAAACCAACTTGACAATAAACTATTAAAGAAAGGTAAATAAATAAATAAAAATTAAAAAAAAAAGAAAGTGACCCCTTCCCCCAAGTAGGCATATGTCTTCTTTATATGTATCAACATGAATGGGTAAGTTGAGCCAGTTATCTTTCTTCTCCTCCTATGAGTCTGGCAGAGTTCTAGCGGTTTCCCGCCTCAACAAGTCATATTCCCACTGTAGGAGTGTTCCAGATATTCTGCACCAGTCACAAATGGCACATGTAGGAGGCAGAGAGTGTATCCTACTTTACCAACCAGATGCTTATATCTTCCAGATCCAGAAGTTGGAATCATTGTTGGGGCATTGGTGGGCACCCTAGTAGGTGCCGCCATTATCATCTCTGTTGTGTGCTTCACAAGGAGCAAGGCAAAGGCAAAGGCGAAGGGAAAGGGAAGGAAGAGAAATTCAAAAACCACCACAGAGCTTGAGTAAGATCTTATTTTGTTGTCTTTACTTGACAGTCAGCTCTTCCTATGTGCTCCTTTTAGTCTAACATGTCGAGGGTATCTTTCTGCTCACTCTCACTGCTTATATGAAATAACGATGATGACTACCATTTCTTGAGACCTGTGTGTCAGACTCTATTCTAAGCACTTTATGTGTATCAACTCATTGAATCACCACAACAGCCCTTTTAGGTCTATGAAAATGTGTTAATATATCATGCTGATATACTCGTCTTCCTATCAGCATGGTCATAAAAAATAATTTTTTAACTTGTTCTGGAACAAGAGGACCATGAAGGCAAGAGTGTCCATGGCCCACGGAAGTCGGCATGTGGCTCTGCCCACAGCCCATTCTCTTCACCACTCTGCTATTTCTTCTTGAATGTGTATCACACTTGTCCCTTTGTTTCTCTCTCCATTTCTCTGCTTCCACAACTATGTATTGTATTGTGCAAAACTATGTGTGTATTGTGCTAGATAAAGTGAGGGTTAGCAGTGGCCCAGAGCCATGGATTTGGCCCTCAAACACATTATTTAGACCCTTTCGTCCTGACATCAGTTTTCCTACCTTTTGAATACTAGTTTTTCTCTCTTGAACTCGCTTTATGTTGTTGAGACCTAATCTTTCTGGTCAGGAGACAAGATGAACTTGTGGTCTGACACTGAGTCAGAATATCAGATATCACAGAGGTTTTAAACAGATTGGAACCTATAGTCACTGAAGCGACACATCCTGTGGTTCCACGTGAAATGGCAAACCCTAACTCCTTCTTCCTTGGGCCTTCTTCCTGCAGACCAATGACGAAGATAAACCAAGGAACAGGGTGCGAGGTCATACCAGCTGAAGATGTTATCCACCTAGAAGGGCGTTTGCCACCTTCCATCCATGAGAATGACCCTGATACCATCCTGGGGCCAGATTTTGAGTCTAACCCCGAGCCGGAGCCTGTCAAGGAGACTGCCTCACAGCCTGCCTCAGGTCCTGAGCCTGTCCTGGTGCCTGAGGTTGAGATAGAGCGGGAGCCGGAGCCGGAGACAGAGCCAGAAGTGGAGCCGGAGCTGGAGCCTGAGCCCGAGCCTGAGCCCGGGATTGGGGTTCTGCCTTCGCGTGGCAAGGAAGAGGGAGCGAATAAGCCATAGGCTGGTAGCCTAAGTACAGTGTTCATCACTAAGGAACCCATAACTGGCATTTAGAATTCAGCTGACTTAACCAATCTCCCACCACGTCCCTCCATTCTTACCAACCCTCTTCTAATAAGGTTCTCCCACCATCAATCCGAAATAAACAGGTCAAGATAACTACTAAATAAGCACAAGGGTTCCTGTGTTACTTACCATTTTACTAACATGTAAGCATAACTAAGGATAAGGCAAGTGATTTCTAATTCAGTTGAAAGTGTTTTGCAGCAACATCTACATTGTATTTCAGAAAACCATGTTTCTCTATTTTAGCTACACTTTGTTACATTCCACATGCACACATGACAAGGTGGCATTAATTGGGTTCAATATTATTTCTACGGTCAGTTGTCAAGGCTTCCCTATTCATTTTCACATTTCACATTGGCCCCGAAGACAAGAGTTTGCCAGAATTCTGTCCTAGATTTGAACAAACAATCCTCAAAAATTCCAGAGAATACGTAAAGGGTACATATTAATTGGTACATAGCATTTAGAACTCAGTCTTGAAATCAGTGCTTCATTTATCACATTGGATTTCCCAAGGACGCACCCTGCTATACAGTATCTTGAGCAGAGCAACATTTTTAAATAACCTAAGTTTTAAATGCAAAGTAATGTACAGGCAAACAATTCCAAATAGTATTTTCCTTTGGTGACTACACATCATAGGTGATGTACAATTTCCCTCTTAATGAGACACAGTTACTCCTGTGTCTGATGCTATCTACTTTGGAAGGGCAAGAAATAGGAAACTGTTCTAAATGAACACCTAAGATCTATTTTAGATAATCTGAACTAATTATTTGATCTGTTTCGCTGTTGGGATATTCCACATGAATAGATACCATAAATGCTAAATATTAACTAAAGTGAATTGATGTCACCTCTTCTCCACCTGTTAAAATGTTTTTTCCATTGATCATATTTTACCCACATGCCACCTTGAAGAAATTTATAGGTAGACTTTTTCATCTGTGTAATCAGAGTTTCAATCTTATTTTGAGGTTCAATAAATAATACTAATAAAATCTTACTTTCATGATCCTCAGGTGAATATTTTATTAACATTATTGACATATACTTTACATACAATAAATGACACCTATTTCCAGTGTATAATTTGATGAGTTTTGACAGATGTATATATAACCATGAAACCACAATTTAAATAGAGCATTTCCAGGGGCACCTGGGTGGCTCAGTCGGTTAAGCGTCTGACTTCAGCTCAGGTCATGATCTCACAGCTTGTGAGTTTGGGCCCTGCATCGGGCTCTGTGCTAACAGTTCAGAGCCTGGAGCCTGCCTCAGATTCTGTGTCTCCCTCTCTCTCTGCCCCTCCCCTGCTCTCTCTCTCTCTCAAAAATAAACAAAAAAAAAATAATAGAGCATTTCCATCAATCCAAAATGTTTCCTATGCCCTTTTGTGCAATCCTCCCATCACACTGGACCTAGCCAACCACTGATTTGCTTTCCATCATTAGAGATTAGCTTTGCCTTTTCTTAACCTTTGTATAAATGGGATCATACAGTATGTACTTTTTTTGTGTCTGACTTCTTTCCAAGGTGAATCCTTTTTAAATGAAGTAATGAATCTCTAACTTATCACATCCAGATTTTCATGTAGAGAATTTTCTTAAGCTGTGAAACCCTTTATTTAAAAAAAATGTTCTTTAATGTTTATTTATTTTTGAGACAGAGACAGAGCACAAGTGGGGAAGGGGTCAAGAGAGAGGGGGACACAGAATCTGAAACAGGATCCAGGCTCTGACCTGTCAGCACAGAGCTCGACACAGGGCTCGAACCCAGGAATTGTGAGATCATGACCTGAGCCAAATTCGGAAGGTTAACCGACTGAGCCACCCAGGCTCCCATGTGGAGCCCTTTATATAGAGATCATACCTATACATTAACTGAGGTAGAGTCTTTGGTTTTAGGGTAGATTGAACTTAAAATTAACATTACAGTTGTCCAAAGCCATGGAGAGAAATAACAGCTTTTACTTAGGTGTTTTCTTTAATGTGTCAGTTTTCAGACACCCCCACTTGCGTGCGTGCTCTCCCTTCCCCACTCGCATGTGCACTCTCGCTCTCTCAAAAATAAATAAACATTAAAAAAAATTTTAAAGGGGTGCCTGGGTGGCTCAGTCAGTTAAGTGTCTGACTTCGGCTCAGGTGAAGACTTCACAGTTAGTGGGTTCTTTTCCTCTCTCTCTGCCCCTGCTGTGTGCTCTTTCTCTCAAAATAAATTAAAATAAACTTAAAAAATATATATATATATAATTCCATTCATATTAAATATAATATTATGATATACAGTGTCTGATGGGTTGAAGAAGCAAAGTGATGAAGGTTTTAGGAATGATCTAATATTTAAAGATTAAAAACTAAAATACCAGCTGTGTGTAAAAATCTCAATGACCAGAACACCAAAGTGGCTGTAATTCACCTATCTCTTGCACTTTTATAATAGAGGCAAATCACAAGAAAAGAGACTTATACACAATAGTTAATTACTACACCCCCAAATTTCTGATGGATTGGTGCTGAGCAGGAAGGAAGTCACTCTTGGTGGTCTTTTAGAGCTCTTTGCTTAATAGCATTGTTCTGTTCAAAATACTAATGAATAGTTGGATCAGTGGTTTTCAACTTTTTTGGGGGTCATGGATCACCTTGACAATCTGCTGAAAATTCTGGACCCTTCTTCATAGAAAAACGCTTTTATACACAAAGTGTCATGTACAGTTTTAGATAAATTAGACTCCCTGAATCCATGATTAAGAGCTAGTGACTTAGATTATAACACAAAAAGGCACACTTAATAAATCTGTGGATGCCTTCCTTCTGGGCGGAATGGTTACAATGTTGTATGACTCCGAATGATCTCCGAATGGTCTCCGTAGCCGGGAAGCTGAGCTGAAATCAAGAATGCAGGGGAAAAAATGGATTTAAAAATATAGAGTACAGGGGCGCCTGGGTGGCTCAGTGGGTTAAGCGTCCGACTCTTGATTTCGGTTCAGGTCATGATCTCTTGGATCATGAGTTTGAGCCCCGCATCTCGCTCTGCACTGATGGTTCGAAGCCTGCTTGGGTTTCTCTCTCTCTCTCTCTCTCTCTCTCTCTCTCTCTGCCCCTCCCCTACTCGTGCCCCACCCCTCTCTCTCAAAATAAACATTAAAAAAAATAGAGTGAGTACATGTTGTCCATGCAGAAACCTTAGCTGGGCAAAGTTGGGATGTAGGTGAGGTAAATTTGAAGTGGTATCTTTGATCTCTCCTTTTAGTACCCTTCCTGGCCATCTGGTGTCTTATCTTCCAAACACCCAGGACTCTCATGCACCTACTAGCTCAGCGAACCACTCATCTCTGCATCCGTCAGGCAAAATTCATTGCTAGGACTTAACCTCTACCCTTGACACCATTAAAAAAAAAAAGCAGCTGTTCTGTGACCTGTTCTTGTCTAGTGAACATGATCTTTTATCACCCAGTGATGTCTTTTGGATTGATAATGAGTTAGCTCTCTTTTGAGTATTTACCTTTTAGAAAGGGACTCTTGAACACATATAATTCCCTAATCCAAAGAGTTTAAAAGGTGGGGGCACCTCGGTGGATCAGTGGGTTGAGTGTCGGACTCTTGGTTTTGGCTCAGGTCATGATCTCATGGTTTCATGGGTTTGAGCCCTGCATAGAGCTCTGTGCTGGTAGTGTGGAGCCTGCTTGGGATTCTCTCTTTCTCCCCCTCTCTGCCCCCTCCCACTTGCTCTGTCTCTATCTCTCTCTAAATAAATAAAAAAGAAGAGTCTAAATGGTGGGAAAAGAGTCTAAATGGTGGAATTTCACGCACTGGAACAATCCAGAGTGGAGAGATTTCTGGGAAAAGGAGCCTTCTCAGCCCATCTCACATCAAACTATGTGGGTTAACCATCTACTCTATTTTCACTAAATTAAAAAAATTTTTTAATGTTTATTTTTGAGAGACAGAGACAGAGCAGTAGAGAAAGAAAGGGAGACGCAGAATCCGAAGCAGGCTCCAGGCTCCCAGCTGTCAGCACAGAGCCCGATGCGGGGCTTGAACCTACGAGCCGTGAGATCATGACCTGAGCTGAAAATTTTTCACTAAATTTTACTTGGGCAGGAAAATGGGCTCACGTTTAAGAGCTTTCCAATAAGGGAACAGAACAAAGGTGGATCAGAAAGTAAGTAATTGAGGGGCCGGGGTGGCTCAGTCAGTTGAGCATCCGACTTCAGCCCAGGTCATGATCTCACGGTTCGTGAGTTCAAGCCCCGCGTCAGGCTCTGTGCTGACAGCTTGGAGCCTGGAGCCTCCTTCGGATTCTGTGTGTCTCTCTCTCGCTCTGCCCCTCCCCAGCTCATATTCGCTCTCTCTCTCTCTCTCTCTCTGTCAGAAATACTTTTAAAACATTAAAAAAAAGAAGGAATAGATCATTACCCATTCTGATTACACGTCAGCCAAATTATTTCAGCCTAATTCTCAGAGAGGGTACTACCAGATTTATTTTGCTGGAGGTCATTAAGATTTAAGTAGGTGGTGCCAAAAAAATCCCAAAGCAGCCTTGGGTTTCTTAATCACTTCACACTACCCAAAAAGATTTCCAGGGACTTCTCTCCTCTGTTTCTGCATTTAGTAACTAGGATATGCTCAAGTCAACAGAACAGCTTTTTGGTTATAGGTCCTTATTCTCCTCAAATTCATGTTTATTGAGTCACCTATTGGATATTTATTGAATGGCTACTATGAACCAGGTACTCTGGTGATACAATGATGAGCAGAAGCAGAGCAAGCTCTTGTCCCTAAGGCGTTTACAGCTTGGCTAACTATGACCAATTCCTGCACATGACCAACAGTAGTGTGCTGACTGCAGGCGAGGAAGGCTGATCTTCATACTGCACTGGGGAGGGCCTCCAAATCACCTTTCAAGTGGTCTATGAAAAAGGGACTAAAACATAGTAATTCTTGCCCAATAGCTAAGAAATCATGTATATGGATATCTCCAATGTC
Organism: Cryptoprocta ferox; assembly: GCA_028646485.1. Classification (NCBI taxonomy): domain Eukaryota; kingdom Metazoa; phylum Chordata; class Mammalia; order Carnivora; family Eupleridae; genus Cryptoprocta; species Cryptoprocta ferox. The sequence goes on along the minus strand of CM053579.1, from coordinate 35,332,814 downwards.
CTTCAGAGTACCAGGTGACCTTTACCCCCAATATTGTATGCTGAGAAGTTAAGATTTGCAACTTTTTTTAAGTTTTAAATGTGTGTTTTTTTTTTTTTTGAGAGACAGAGCTGGGGAGGGGCAGAGAGGCAGGGAGACACAGAATCTGAAGCAGGCTTCAGGCTCTGAGCCATCAGCACAGAGCCCGACCCGGGGCTTGAACTCAACCGAACTGTGAGATCGTGATCTGAGCAGAAGTCGCATGCTTAACTGACTGAGCCACCCAGGCACCCCGATATTTGCAGTTCTTACACTGGCCTCTGTGTAACTCAGGTTTGATGAACTTTCAGTAAGGAAAGCTGGAAGAGCTAGAAGGGAGCTTTGAGGTAATAGCACTTGACCTTTTTCAACTGTAGCACCCCTGAGGGTAATAACATACACAATGTGTGTTATTGTGATGGCCTATGATGGGGTGGATGTGGGAGATAATACAGAATTACTTTCTTGGTTGAGGAGGCAGGAAGGGGTAAATGTAGTTTTAAAAAGCTGGACCATTGCGGGACACCTGGGTGGTCCAATCGGTTAAGCATCAGGCTTCCACTCAGGTCAAGATATCATGGTTCGTGAGTTCGAGCCCCACGTCAGGCTCTGTGCTGACAGCCTGGAGCCTGCTTTGAATCCTGTGTCTCCCTCTCTCTCTGCCCCACCCCTCCTTGCGCTCCGTCTCGCTCCGTCTCTCAAAAATGAGTAAATGTTAAATTTTTTTTGTTAAAGCTGGATCATTCCTATTTATCCCCACCTGCCCCCAGAGTAGACTCCGAGCAAAGAGAGGTAAAATAATCTACGTGAGATTATACAATACCAAGACTAGATCCCAAATTCTGATTCCCAGTGTAATGTTCTTTCAACTGCAACAAACTACAATTTAAATGAAACAAACCCAAAGCTTTTTAAGTTTTTTAATGTTTATTTATTTTTGAGAGAGAGAGAGTACCGGCGGGGAAGGGGCAGAGAGAGCGAGACACACACACAGAGAATCTGAAACAGACTCCAGGCTCTGAGCTGTCAGCACAGGGGCCCGAACTCCTCCCGAAACATGAGATCATGACCTGAGCTGAAGTTGGACGCCCAACTGAGTCAACCAGGCGCCCCCAAACTCAAAATTTTAGTAATAAAAAGATCATTTTACAATGTCTATGTGCTGGAAAACAGGTTAGAATAAAAGGTTCAAATCAATCAATAGTCAATAATCTTGTCTTTGAAGCTTTGGTTTCAAAACAAGGCAAAACAAAGAATTAGAGATGTTAATGTTAAGGTTCCAGGAAACCAAAAACAAACCACCAAATAATGAAAAGCAAAGCATGGGGGTGAGGGAGCAGGGGGAAGGTGTTACAACAAACAGGTTATTATCAAAATGTCACAGTACTTTCCATTTGGTCTAGTTTTTGAATAGAGGCATAAAGAAAATGGGCCAGGATCCAGGAAAGATAGATTCCTCTAGCTCTGGGTTATCTTATCAACTATACAACGGAGATGATTTTTGCTTTCTTAAAGGCTGCAGTGGAGAATGGATTATAAATATTTATAAACTACACAATGTGGTAGAACTATACTGTTGTAGAAACCATATCCCCCGACAACTGGTTCAATATTCTTTTTTTTTTCCCCTCTTGACCGAGGACTCATTCTTTTGGGGAATCACAGATCCCTTCGAGGATCTAATGAAACCTACAGAACCCTTTTCGGAGAAAAATGCACATACAAATTTCTGCAGTAGACCTGTGAGGCTCAAGCCACAGAACCCAAAGCGAGGAGCCCCCGCCCCCACTGTATCAGATTTGCCCACAGAGGCACCTGGGGGCCCTACAGTGTTTACAGTGTTAACAGGACACAGAAACAGAAAGCAGCGAGCACAGCCATGTAATGAATTCACTGTAGCTGGTATAGTTAAGAAATTGGGAAATCAAAACAAAGGGGTCATACACTGCTGTCAAAGATTATGAAGTAAAATGCTGATTTACCCTGAATATTATAAAAACTCAAATTGCGGATTCCGCCCAATATACTTAGAATTTTTCCACTGTCCCTATTTACCCACATCTTTCAACTTCTTTTCAGTTAAGCTTTAATTTTAAATTCCCATCTTCCTTCAGTTCATTTGGAAGTGACTGTAAAACCTGCTGACCTTGAATCGGCTTCATCTCTGTTGGGTTTCCTTTATGAACAGATAACAATCTGATGAATATCCAGTGCCCTTAACATCCTTAGTTTACACAAATCAGTGATTTATTGTTAACAAGCCACTTCACTTAAAATGCCAATAGCCTACAAATTAACTGAGGCTCGGTTCCATCTGTTTCTTATTAAAGAACGAAGATCAGTTTTTTTTTCACACCCACAAAGCCTATTACCTCAGACTAATAAAGTCAGCATTTACGAAGAGTAAATACCTCCAGACCTGACAGGCCGGATTAGACACAACTTTACTCTCTGATCACGCTAAAAAGCATTGGAAAGAAATGATTTCCCCGGTCATCATTGCTAACCTTGGCATTCAATAAACAAAAGTTTAGTTCCTTAAGAAGATGCCTTCCTGATTAATATTTGTAAAGATCAGCACTCACAATATATACGTATAGGTTTTGCATACAAACAACACGGTACACATTAACACAACTCATTTTAGGTACTGGGATAAGTCTCTGACCCCAAATTATTCCAAGTTTGTGGGCTCACCGGGATCCCTTATTTCAAGCAATATTTGCAGCGTTAAGATTCAAATTAAAAAAATAATTTGAAGAGCTACTTGGGAGTTCATTAGAGTTTATGACTGGTAATCATTTGAGTTGTCTCCTTAAATTGAGCTCAAGGTTCCACTTATTTTCTTTTGCTTCACATTTAATTAGCAATTCAGAAGATTACTATTTTTAAAGATTTTAGCGGCAGTTCAAGCTTCACGAATATTATAGACTTTAGAGCTGGCAAAAACAGAGAAATATCTATATGAAGGATTTTATGGCTTGCATGAGTTTCTAACAGCTCTGAAAGAAAAACTGGGAGATTCTCACAACATTTTATTTTGGTTTTTGAAATACAAATCAGAATCCATTTTTGTTACATATCATGGTAACAAGCTTGACATTTCTTTGCAATACAGGACGAGGACTTAATATACATACTTTCAAACTTCCTTTTTAAAAACAATATTTTATTTTGGAAGGAAAGGGTTTATGCATGGGTACTCAGGCTGTTATTTTTCATTATTTTAGTGTTATGAATTCTGAACTCGGGTAGCATGCCCTCCGACGGAAAATTTGGTCCTTTAAAATATATAGGTATTCCTCCTGTAACAAAAATAAAGTTGCAGCATACATTGTGAAAAACAGAAATATTTGATATAGGTTTCTGAGTGGGCTTGAAAGACAAGTCAGGATGTGTTTCGACCAGACAGGGGGAACACTGAAGAACCTCCCTAGGAACACGTGGCGGGACAAATGGCCTTGTGCTACCGGGGTTGTTCTGCCTCACAGGGAACTTGAGGGCGCCAAAGACTCACAACAGCCACAGAATCGCTTACTCGAAATTAACCAAGATTCAGTACGGAATCATACGCAACAATAGAAGAACAATCTCAACAGTGAATCGATGCCTGGAAAGCAAGTTGCAAGCTTGGACCAAACACCTCAGCAGGAACGACATTTGACAGGTTTATAGGATGCGCTGAAGACAAGAAAAGACTTCCATCATCCGCAGATGGTGCCTTGGGCACAAGTACATTAACTTCCCGGGCACTGGGGACAAGCACGAGACGCACACAGGAAGAATGGATCTGAGCTGCTTAACTCTCCACCATCCTCTTGAGTATTAAACCCAGGCCACCTTTGGCCACTTGCAGGGGTGTCTTTTCTTCTTTGTTCTCAATGTAAATACTTGCTCCATGGGACACCAGCAGTTTTGCTTCTTCCACTCTCTCCTCATCACAGGCTAAGTGTCTGGAATTGAGGACCACAAAGACCGATTACTCCCTACCAACTCCATATAATGACAAGGATTTCCTGATACCTGGTCTGAACTGCATTAGGTAGTATACTATGAGGGTATTTAATCAGGAAAGGAAAATCAATTTGCCTGGGAAGGACTGCTCGTAAATTAAAACTCAGTGGATTGGCCTCGTAATACCCAATAATAAATCATAATTCTGGACACATAGGGATCAAAATGCCAGCCTAGGAGCAACTTCCATATTTTATGGAGATTAGGGTGTTTCTTTAAATTTTTATTTATTAAAAAAATTTTTTAAGGTTTATTCATTTTTGAGAGAGACAGAGCACAAGTGGGGGGGGGGCAGAGAGACAGGGAGACATAGAATCTGAAGCAGGTTCCAGGCTCTGAGCTGTCAGCACAGCTGGGTTAATACCAAGTTGTGTGGTTTAAATTTTTGGAAGAACCACTTAAAAGATTATACCTCATTTGGTCCTTATATCCACCTTGTAAGTCAGCATGGTACTATTATCACCATTTTACAGTTGAAACTGTGACAGAGGTTAGAGTCCTTGCCTATGATGACACGGCTGAGCAGTAACTGAGGGGAAAACTTTGTCAGGCACTTACAATTTATCAGGCGGGGTGTCAGACACTTCCCGTGTTATTTTATTTAAGCCTCAAAACAATGTAGTGGGGAAAGAATTTTTATTCTCATATTAAAGATGAGGAAATTAAGACTCAGGAAGGTTAAGTTACTTCTCCAAGTTACCTAATATAAGTATTTGATATAGTTGGTTAAGTAGCCGAGCTTGAATTCAGTACATAGTCTCCAGCTACTCCTCAATCCTAGCCTCTTCCCAGGACTTTTTCCTGCCTGACTCTTCGGTTTCCTCCTCGTTATGGAGAAAAGAGCTAGAAATTGCAAGTCTTTCTAAACAGAGTCACTCAGGACCAAAGAAAAGATTTTTATTTATGTATTTATTTTTAAAATGTTATTTATTTATTTTGAGAGAGAGAGCTAGAGAGAGAGGGAGACAGAATCCCAAGCAGGCTCTGCACCATCAGTGCAGAGCCCCACGTGGGGCTTGAACCCATGAACCATGAGATCATGACCCAGGCCGAAAACAAGAGTTGGACGCTTAATTGACTGAGCCACCCAGCTGCCCCAAGAAAAGACTTTTAAAACTGAGAGTTAAGGGGTGCCTGGGTGTCTCAGTCGGTTAAATGTTTGACTTTGGCTCAGGTCATGATTTTACCATTCATGAGTTCGAACCCAGCATTGGGCTGTGTGCTGTCAGGAAGGAGCCTGCTTCAGATCATCTCTGTCCCCCCACACCCCTCCCCTGCTCTCTCAAAAATAAACAAACATTTAAAATTTTTTTTAAAAACTAAGAATTAAAAATTTAAAAAAACTAAGAATTAAGAAAACAGTACTTTAAAAAAATCTGAATCTCACTTTAGACTAAAAAGGAGACTCACAGAATTTCTGGATCAAAAACGTCACCACCCAATAAGGAAGAAAAGTAGCCAAGTACTGCAGAAAAAAATACCAAGGCAGAGGGAGGCCTCAGGTCACACATGTAAATCAATTCCAGATGGATTTGAGTTAAAAGAAGAACAGTAACAATAACTGTCAACCAAAACCAATGTGAATGTTAAAAAAAAAAGCCTACAATAAAATACAGGTAAGTATTTAACTAATTTCAGGGTGAGAAAGGACTTTCTGGTCCTGAGGGAAGATGAACAGGTTTGACTACTTAGAAGCTGAAAAACTCCTGTTCTTTAAAACAATGAACATGGACAGACAAACTGGGAAAAACCAGTTTCAACTAACACGACAGGTTAACATTTTTAGTATGTCAATCAAGAGAGCTTAAAAAAAGTCACTAAAAATAATTTAATTCCCCGAAAGCAAACAGAGAAAGGAACACAAAAAGTTACAAGTTAGAGAAGAAATCTAATTAGCTGTAGGCATTAAAAAATGTTTAACCTCACTGATAATGAAAAAATGTAAATGATAACTATGAAGTACCATGTTTGACAGAACAAAGGATATTTCCAGTGTCGGTGAGGGGGCATTAACCACTCTCAAACTGCTGTGGGGAGGGTGTAATGATACAATTCCTCTGGAAGCAATCTGTCAATATATAGCAATCCTCTTAAAATGTGGGTATTTGTTGACTCAGCAATCCTATTTCTAACAGTCTATACTAAGGTAATAATGAGCAAGAGGGCCAGAGATTTCTGTATGAATTTGGTCAGTGGCATTATTTATACTCATGGAAGACTCAAAAAAGCTGAAATGTACAGGAAGAGGAGTGATTACATTTTGGCACATCCATAAAATGGAATTGCATACGGCCATTCAAAAACGTTTTAAAAACAGCAACACTGGAAAATGCTCACGACAGACTAGGAGGTTAAAAGGAAAAGATACAATCACATACATAGCATTATTCCAGTTTTGCAAAAAAAATTTCAATATGCACATTTGCATACAAAAGAATGGGAGAAAATATATAAAAAAATTACATCAGCAATTTTAATTTTCATCTTCACACTTCTGTGTACTTTCAACTTTTTTGGTCATAAACATGTATTACATTTCCAAGCAGAATAAAAAAAAGAAAACGATGTATAAGATTAGTTAATTAGTGCAAGAGAACGAATGTCAAGGAGAATACAAATGACTGCTACTTGTCACTTACAGAGGAGTGTTACCCTCAGTGTCTTGGATATTTGTGGATGCTTTGTAGTACAGAAGGATATGAATCATCTTCAGGTTACCCTTGGCTGCCGCCCGGTGCATTGCTGTGGCCTCGTAATGGTCCTTCGCATCAGGATTAGCCCTGCCTTCCAGTAACATGACGGCGATCTGGACCCATGGAGAAGAAAACAATGCAGGCATCAGTTTGTGGTGGCAGACAGCTTTAGAACTCAAAAACGGCGAAGGAATGGATCCCTACCTCATGTCTGTTTTTGGAAGCTGCATAATGTAGGGGAGTACAGCCATTTTGGTTGACTGCATTCACTTGGGCACCTTTACCCAGAAGGGCTTTCACAATCTCATCCCGGCCAGCAGACGCAGCAATATGAAGCGGAGACCAACCTGCCTGTGAAAGAGGTAGGTAGTACAAAAATTGGTGGGGTTGGGGGTGGGAGGAAAGGCACAGGGATTAATACTAGCATTCAGGTAGGGTTTACACAGAGCTGTGTGTAAACAGTTTAAAAAAATAAAATTATTTTTCCCTCAGTAAGGCACTGCAGAAAATGGGGAGAGTGGATGCATACAAGAGAGGAGAAAAACCACCCATAATCCCCTAACACAGAAATAATGATATATAATGTGTTTTCAAATTGGGATGGCAGGATATAAAGTTCTGTGAGTTTGCATTTCCCACAATGTCCACGTATTGTTTTGTTGTGAGACTTTTCCATGTCATTCTTTGGATTCTTAACTTCATTGGTTGCATATTATTTTATTATAGGGATATTCGTACTGTATTCAACCATTCCTGCATTAAATTGTTTTTATTTCTTGGCTATTAGAAGTATTACTTCGGTGAGTATCCTCAAAGAGGAATCTTTGCCTACAAAAAATTTCCATTCTTTTTTTTCACAAGTTTATCTTAATAGAACCAATATCATTACAGTAACTCTAACAACAACAAAAGGGTATCCAGGCCCTAAGTATTCAGGCAATATTCAAAAAAAAAAACACCCTACAACTTCCCAACATAATAAAAAGGATTTGTAGTGTTATAGACTTAATTTGCATGTTAGCCTTAACTTCCAAGGTTTGAGTAGCAGAACAAACTTTCTAAATAAGGCAACCTCTAGTCCTGTGCATGGTCACCAGGGCCCCTTGCTGTGACTGCCTAGTTGTAAAGGTTACAATTTTGTTTGTGAGCTTAATACTCAGTTTTCAGTGAACACCAATCTGGAGGCTACAGATAACTTGGGCATGTATCAACTCTGCCTAGTCCTTACATCGTCTTTATCATTCACGGGCACTCCAAGCTGCAGCAAGAATTCAACAATTTCGGTGTGTCCGGCTGAGCAGGCCCAATGCAATGCGGTTCTGCTGTCCTGCACAGGAAACAGACATGTGAGAAGATCAACATTCTTGAAGCGAAATAAAAGGCAAGAAAGCATAAAATTTAATATTGGAGCCAGCAAACCTACAGTTTGGAAACAAGAAGTAGAGAGCACTGGACCCTCAAGTAGGTAACCTTCAACCATATTACTTATTGCTGTAAGAGACACCAAGGTTTTAGTAACATGGAGAAGAATCCATTGACAGATGTAATTCTGTGCAGAATATAGCCAGGAAAACGGCAGAGCATTAAACTGATTTCAAGGCTTGGCAGAAATAGAGCTTTGACTATTTACTGTTACATTATTTATGTGCTTGTATGCCAGGCACTGCACTAGGAGTTTTACAAGCATCATCTCGTTTAATCTCCATGATCCTGTACAGTGGACATGAGCCCCATTTTACAGATGAGGAAACTAAGAATTCTCAGGGTAAGCAACTCGTCCAAGGTCACACAGCTAGTAGTAGTAAATGGTGAAGCTGGGACACAAACCCCTGTCTGACACAGAAGTTTCTATATGTTCTGGAAAGAACAAACATATCTTTTAAAAAAAAAACATTTTATAATGTTTATATTTATTTTTGACAGAGAAGGAGAGAGAGAGAGAGAGAGAGAGAGAGAGAGAGCGAGCATAGGGGAGGGGCAGAGAGAGAGGGAGACAAAGAATCTGAAGCAGGCTCCAGGCCCTGAGCTGTCAGCACAGAACCTGATGCAGGGCTCAAACGCACAAGCTATGAGATCATGACCCGAGCTGGTCGGACACTTAACTAAGCCACTGAGGCGCCCCAAGAACAAATGGATCTTATGGGAAAGAAATGTCCATAAAACTCGTTGAGATTACCTACATAATCATTTAAAAAACATACTACACACAAAACTAGACAGCAACATTGCTTTAATAAAACAACAACAAGCTAGGAGTTAGTCATGTCTCTCAAAGGGAATTTCTTTTTGCCATTGACAGCTGTATTTCTCAAAAATAGAGGGAACAGAATAGAAACCCATAAGCTTAGCACCTAGATTTAGTATTTTGCTATATTTGCCTCACTTAGTTTCCTCCACGATGTTTTGAAAAACAAATCCTAAATATCAGGACTTTTCATCCCTAGACACTTCAGTATCTAAAGGAGGATGCTGTCCTACATAGCTATGAGACAATTATTATGCCTATCAAAATTGACACTAACTCCTTTATAACATCTAAAGCTCAGTCTGTATTCAAATTTCCCCAGGTGTCCCCCAAATGTTTTTTTTTAACAGTTGGCTTGTTTCAATGAGGCTCCATACAAAGCCCATAATTTGCATATGATTGTTGGTTCTTAAGTCTCTTGGGGTTGAATAGCTTCCCTCTTTTTTATGCCACTGACTTCATGAATAGATTATTAAAACTTCATTTGACATTATTAAGTTAAATTAAAAGTATTAACAACGATAAGACCATAATGAAGGTAAATTAAATAAAGGTAAAGCCATGTTCAGGTTAAGCAATGAAGGAAAGTTCCAGAGTAAAGTCTCCTAACTTCTACTCTCCCCAAAGACACATAATGGGGATTTGCAAGTGTGTGACACTGTCTGGCTAGTGCTTAGCAGGGTACCTGTCATGTGGAATGCAATCTATAAATATTTGTTGGCTTGCTGAGGTCACCGTGAATCTCTCTCTAGAAACTCAAGGTGAAAGCATGGGGGTCCTCTGAACAGAAGAGCAGAAACACTTCCCAAAGTCCATTCACTCTTGTTCCGCCTCTGCCTAGGAATGCCCGTTCACCCCCCAGGAAAATCCCACTCATCCTTCAAGGTCTACCCAACCTTCCCTCTTTTGCAAAACCTTCCCAATTACAACATTCACTCCTGTGAGGGAGACTGAATCAGGTCCTGCCATTCTATGTTCTGAAAGCACCACGTAAACTTCTCTCCTGAGTATTCGTAGGACAATTTGTTACCGGACACGTGATCCACGGTTACTTTATTAACGTTTGCTTCTTCCACGCGACTGTATCCCCTGCTCCGACACTTGATCTTAGCCAAAAGGCCGAGAAGCGATGACTTTATCCCCAACTCCTACCAAACTGCCCGCCACAGAATTGGCATTCAGTCACACGTGTTTCATTGTATACATTTACTAGAAAAAGTAAATAAACCCATTGGAAAAAAAAAAAAAAGCTTCCCACCTCCCCACGCGTATCTCAGAGTGGGGATTTCTGAGAAACGCGGTAAACATTCTAGAAATATCCAAAATTCAGCGTGCTTAGTATGCGCCTCCTCCTCCCCCAAATATTTGAGGTTTGCGGGGCTAGCTCCTACCGCCCGATCCCGAGTCCTGAGGTGACCCCGGGGAAGGATGGGGCGGCGGGGGCGGGGATCTGGCCCTCACAGAACCGGCCTCCGTCTGGGCCAGGCCAGGCGGCCACGTTGGGCCTCGTCGACGCTGCAGTGTGCGGAGAGGCCCCAGCGCTGCTTTACCTGGTCCGTTCTAGTAGCCAGGGATTTATCGGCCAGGATCCTCTCCTTCAGTTCCTCCAGCTTCCCGCTGTAGGCCAGGTTGCAGACCATTAGGTTAGATACACACCCCTCCATTTCGCTTTTACAGGATCTCCGTGCAGCACCGGAACCAACGACCGCCTCACGTCCCCAGCTTTGACTGCCAATCAAAAGAGCCGACAGAATTCCACCAATCACAGATCTTCCTCGTGCCTTTGCTCCTTTCCCACCGCGGGGCGCCTCTGGGAGTTGCAGTTCGAGCGCAATTCCGGGCGGGGAGGCGCCTTTGCGGTCGTCGCCGGCTCGGCCCCTAGCAGCGCGGAACTACAAGTCCCAGGGTCCTTGCGGCCGCCGTAGTCAAGTGGCCGGTGGAATTGGCCCAGGATGACAGCTGGAGAATGGAGTCAGGTACGGGAGAGGCTTCGTGTGGAACCGGGGTGGGTGGTCGCTGTTGGGCCATTGAGTTGGCCACAAGAAACGGGTGCGGGGTCCTGGCAAGAGAGTTGTGGGAGCCTGAAGGTCCTGTCCCACGGGGGCCCTGTGACCTGCAGTGGCAGGCGGAAGGGACAACAGTAGAAGCTGAGGACTACCTCCTGAGCTTGTGCGGGTGGCTGTGGCTACCCTCCCCCTCTCTGCCGCCGCCGAAGGAGTGGAAAGAAGTAGGGGTTAATTATTCTGACATATCGGCGGAGCGGCATCGGGGCAAAATTCTGTCACAGCAGTGATAGCATATGACTCCATAGTAAGGTGATGTGCCAGGGTGATGCCAAAGGCAGGGTGTGAGGCCACAGGAGCCACTTGATATCTAATTGACCTCGGTGAGTCCACGGCCTGGTGACATCACAACTCGATGAAAGTCTTGATACTGTGGTATGGTGTTGGCCCTTTAGTGTCATGATAACAACAGTGGCTTGGAGGCTTTGCTAGAAATATTAAGCTAATAGTGTTTCTATTTATGGTAATCCCAAATGGTGCCATAGCAGAAGAGATGCAAGGCTTATTCTTTATAGGGCATATCCAGGAGGGCATTGTGCCAAGACTAGGTAATGATAAGAATACACTCAAGAAAGAGACTGATTATGTTTGTATGTATCCTGTCATAGTGTAGAACAGGGCTTGGCAAACTTTCTGTGAAGGGCCAGATAGTAAATATTTTAGGCGTTGCAGGCCAAAAGGCAAAATTGAGGATAATTTATAGGCACGTATATAACAAGACAGAAAACACATTTCAACAAATGTTTATTGATGAAATCCAAAAATAAAATAATAGTTGAGTACCTTTTTTGTAATACAGGACTACTAATAAGAATACTGGAATTCTTTTTTGGGGGGATAACATTTTGTTTAATTGGGGCTCACAGTCAGTGTTCCCCATTGTAAGAATCATGTCAAATGTTCATCTGTTAATGCTGATCTGTAATGAGATTTCTTATTTCATCTTTGTAAATGTCTCTTCACTTTGATAGGTACTGCCAAATACTGATATCAACCGACAAACATATCCTTGTTAACTTTTATTTGATTTTTAAATTTCAGCATAGCTTTAGTTTTATAGAAAAGTTGCAAAGATAGTGCAGAATTCCTGTGTACCCTTCACCCAGTTTCCCCTACTGTTCCTCTCCTATTTTTAACAGCTTTATTGAAATATTTTTTACATAGCATAAAATTCACTCACTTCAAATGGACAATTAAATGATTTTTAGTAAAGTTACTAAAAGTTTTAGTAAAGTTACTTAGTAGTGCAGCCATACCCGTAATCTGTTTTAGAACATTTTCACTCTCTCAGTAAGATCCCCCTCATGCTTATTTATAGTTAATCCTTATTCCCACTTCCAGCCCCAGATAACCACTAATCGCACTTTATCTCTCTATAAATTTGCCTATTTTTGAGATTTCATCTAAATAAAATCATACAATATGTGGTCATTCATGCCTGGCTTCTTTCACCGAGCATAATATTTTTAAGGTTCATCCATATTGTAGCATGTATCAATACTTCGTTACTTTTTATTGCCAAATACTATTCTATTTTATGGCTATGTATGGCATATTTTGTCTGTCTACTTACTAGTTAGTAGTTTGTTTCCAGTTGTTGGGTATTATGGCTAATGCTGCTAAGAACATTTGTGTGCAAGTCTTCCTGTGGACATATGTTTTTATTTCTTTAATTTTTTAACACTTATTTATTATTGAGAGAGAAAGTCAGAGCATGAGCATGGGAGGGGCAGAGAGAGGGGGAGACACAGAATCCAAAGCAGGCTCCAGGCTCCGAGCTGTCAGCACAGAGTTGGACACAGGGCTCGAACTCACAGACTGTGAGATCATGACCTGAACCAAAGGTGGGACGCTTAACCGACTGAGCCACCCAGGTGCTTTTATATGTTTTCATTTCTTTTTGGTAGATACCTAAGGGAAGGGTGGAATTATTAGAACATATGGCAAATTTACATTTAACTTTTTAAGAAACTGCAAAACTGTTTTCCAAAGTGGCAGCACTATTTTGTTTTTCCCCCAGCAATGAATGAGGGTTTCTGTTTCTCCAAATCCTTGCCAACAGTTGTTATTGTCTGTCTTTTTACTATAGCCATTCTAAATGGGTATCAAATGATAACTCATCGTGGTTATGATTTGTATTTCCTTAACAACTAATGATGATGAGCATCATTTTATGTGCTTCTGAGTCAGTTGTGTACCTTCTTTGGTGAAATGTCTGTTCATATATTTTTTCCATTTTTGAGTTGAGTTATGATCTTTATTATCTTTTTATTGTTGCATTGTAAGAATTGTTGATATATTCTAAATACAGGTCCCTGCCAGGTACATGATACGTGGATATTTTCTTCTTGTCCATTGCTTGTCTTTTCATTTTCTTAATGGTGTCTTTTGAAGTGCAAAAGTTTTGAATTTTGGTGAGGTCCCATTTATAACTTTTTCTTTTGTAGGCCATGCTTTCGGTGTTGTGCATTTTTAAAAAATGTACAACTTAATTATTATTAATGTAATTTAGAGTTGTGTTACCATCACTGCAATCTTACCTGAAAGATTTCTATCCCCCCAGAAAGAAACTTCATGCTCATTTTCAGTCACTCCCCATTTCTACTCCCTGCCTTAGGCAGCCAATACTTTCTTTTTCTATAGATTTTCTTTTTCTGGGTTTTCACATGAACAGAATGACACAGTATGTGGTCTTTTGTGTCTGCCTTATTCACTTAGCATGTTTTTGACATTTATCCAAATTTTAGTATTTATCAGTAACTCATTCCTTTTTATGGCTGAATAATATTCCAGTTTATGGCTCTACAACATTTCATGTTTTCATCAGTTGATGAGAATTTGGGTGGTTTCTACATTTTTGTTATTATGAATAGTGCTTCCCTATGAACATCCATGTGCAAGTTTCTGTGCAGACATGTTTTCATTTCTCTTGGTACATATCTAGGAGTAGAATTGCTGGGGCACAAGGCAACTCTATTTAACTTTGTGAGGAACTGCCAAACTGTTTTCTACAACAGTCACACCGTTTTACATTCCCACCAGCAATGCATGAGGCTTTCAGTTTCTCTGTATCTTTACCAACACTTGTTAATGCCTATCTTTTTTTATTATAGCCATTCTAGTGGGCGTGAAGTGGTATCTCATTGTGACATTGTTGTTTTGACTTGTGACAGCATGGGAAGTGTATAAAGCATGTTGACATTACTTTTGATTCAAACAATGTTAGTTGTTGAAATGACTTTTCTGCAGTGTAAGTTTCACAAAGAAGCACAGTTTGCCTTGTTATTTTAGATTGAATTAATAAAGGAACATTATCAAGTCTTCAGCAAAAGCTCACATCCAGAGCCATTCAGTGTTTGATAATAGTGGTTGAGGGCAGTTTTCCCAGCAGTTAAAAATGTAAAAATCATTACTACCTTGTTTACCATAGAAAAAAAAAACACAAGTGGACTTCATTTAGCCTGCCTGATGCGGTTTGCTGATGGGCTGGTGTGGAGTGAAAGTGTCCTGTATATAGTAGGTGTTCAGTAAATGTTTATCTTGTTGATTACAGAGTACAGCAAGCTTGTTGTATGGTATTCACACAGGATTGAATATAGTAACATTTTACCTTAATAATACATCAAGGAATTGGATTCAATTGCTAAAAACAGCTGGAAAAACAACTCGAAGTACCTCTCCTACTGAGTGACTTGTTTGTGTAATCTTCTTTTATAGATGATGTACTGTACTTTTATTTTATTTATTCTTATTTCTTTTCTTTTTTTATATTCATACAACATGGCAGTTAACTTTCAATTCTGAGTCCCTTAAGGCTAAGGGTAAGGTATCCCTTGACTTTTTGAAAGCTGAAAGACAAACAGATGTATAAGGGAGAAGATCTCTTTTGTCTCTGGCCCCGAGTTATGGAAGAACAATGTGGTTCCTGTTTATCTATCAAGAGTCAAAGTGGCCCCCTGTTGGGACTAACTCCCTTGCTGCTCATATGATTGAATGTCTCCTATTGCCTTTTCTACTGGTCACCTAGAATGTAGGTCCTAAAACAATCCAAGTTCATCTTCTGGACTTAATAATGTTAAGAATAACTAACATTTATAGATCACATGTGTCAATTATCGGTCTTATTTAATCCTTCACAACAACTCTGTGAGGTAGGTACTCTTGTCCCTCCAGTCCCCACCAATTTATAAATGAAAATGCTGGTTCAGAGAATTGACGTAATCTAACATGCCTAAGGCCACACAATTCAGTAAAAGTTGGAGCTAAAACTGAAATCCAGAACTATTCTACCCCAAAGCCCTAGCACTTAACCACTGCAACATACTACTCAGTATTGCTGAAGATGAAATTATGTATTAATGAAAACCTCAAATAGTGGAATACTAATTCCTGTAGCTCTTTGCGCTGTAACTCTGCCTCTGATTGTAGGGAAATGACATGTTTTTCATGCTCTAGAGCAACGCTGTTGTATAGAACTGTTTGTGATGATGGAAAAGTTCTGTATCTATGCTCTTCTGTTATGGTAGTGTTAACTTTAAAACTGACAGTTATTTTAACAGCAAAAATGGGTTTATTCAGCAATAGCAGAGAATCACAATTCAGGACATGCAAGCTACCGCAAAACCATAGGCAAGTTTGGAGAACAAAGGAGAGGAAGACTTTTTCTAGAGGAAAGGGGGGAGTTGGTAGGAGCTGTTCTAAATTTTTTTTAAATTTTTATTTATTTTTGAGAGAGAGAGAGAGAGAGAGCATGAACGGGGGAGAGCAAAGAGAGAGGGAGACACGGAATCTGAAGCAGGCTTCAGGCTCTGAGCTGTCAGCACAGTGCCCGACACAGGACTCAAACTCACAAACTGTGAGATCATAACCTGAGCCGAGGTCGGCCACTTAACCAACTGAGCCACCCAGGCACCCCAGCAGGAACTGGTCTAAGCAAAAAGTCCATTGGAGTAAACTGGGAGTTTGAAGTGTAGTGGCTTTTTACTGATTGAGTTGTCCCTCATTGGCTGGTCAGTTCTACCCAAGGAGAAAATCTTTCTTCCTCCTGCTGGGATAGTAACATATAGGCTTTTTTTTCTGTTGCGAATACAAGATAGCTCTCTTCCTTTTGGGGGTCTGCGATTGACAAGCTTCCCCTTCTGGCCTCTTGACTCCATTTTATTGATGTTCCCCTTTATTAAATTTTACAATTACCACTATTCACTTTGAGCACTTGAAATATGTCTAGGAACTAAATTTTAAATTTTATTTTATTTTAATTGTTTTAAATTTAAACAGCTTCGTGTGGCTAATGGTTATCATTTTGGACAGTGCAGAGAGAGCTAATTTCCCCCCAGGTGCTCCTTTCTAATTAGAAAGGTGATAAGTATCATGAAATATTTTACTCAGTGCAAATATTCTTTTTATAACACAACTGGAAATGAAAATATTATATAGTGAAGCAAACCTGAGGACACCTTACACAGGGTGAATGTAAATCCATTAATGGTATAATAGTCTCAGGGATATGTTCTGGGTTATCCCAAATGAAACTCCTCCATCCCTACCACTTACTGGATAAAGTTTGAACAACTGGTGTGAAGATAATTTTGCAAAATTCATTTTTCATTGTTTGAAGATGTATTCGTTTATGTGGCTTATTGCAAACATAATTGCCAGTTGCCTGGTTTAAGAGGAGACATTTTAATCTATAGCTCTAATATTTTTTTAAAAAATGTTAATGTTTATTTATTTTTAAGAGATAAAGAGAAAGCGTGAGTGGGGGAGGGGCAGAGAGAGAGAGAGAGGGAGACAAAATCCAAAGCTGGCTCCAGGCTCTGAGCTGTCAGCACAGAGCCTGATGTGGGACTCGAACCCATAGACTCGCGAAATCATGACCTGAGCTGAAATCGGATGCTTAACTGACTGAGCCACCCATGCACCCCTAATATTTTTTAAATACATATTTTGATCTTACAGATAAATGTCTTTGATATTGCATGTTGCTGGCCTATATAAACCTTCCCCATTTGAAAAAACATTTTACTCATTTATTTCTTGGGTTTTAGCTTCCACTTTCTTGTTCCTGAATTATTTGCCATCTAATTGGTTCCTTTTAACTTTTTATTATCAATAATAAAAGACTCCCAAGTTGTAAAAATATTAAAAAAGTCTCCATATACTTTTCATCCAGTTTACCCCAGACATTTTTATATAATCATAATACAATATGAAAAGCAGGAAATTGACATTGGAATGATGTGTGTGTACAGTCTTGTGTTACTTTATCACATGAGTGGATTTGTGTAACCATCACAGCAATCAAGATACAGAAATATTCCATCACTAGAAATCTGCCTTTTTACAGTCACACCTACCACTTACTTCCATCATCTGTACCCCTGACAAATATTAACTTGTTTTCCTTCTCTATAATTTTGTAATTTTGTGAATTTTATATAAATGGAATCATAAAATAGGTGACTTTTCCAATTTTTTTACTTCATAAAAATGACCTTCAGACCCACCCAAGTTGATAGGTGTATCTATCTTTTTTTGTTGTTGTTGTTGAGAAGTACTCCATGCTTTGGATATACTAAAATTAGGGTTAAATTGAACCCTTCTATTGAGGGACATTTTGGTTTCCAGTTTGGGGCTATTACAAATAAAATCGTTATGAACACTTGAGTATAGGATTTTGTGTGGACCTAAACTTTCATTTCTGTGATATAAATGCCCGGCAGAGCAATTGCTGGGTCATGTGGTAAGTATATATTTAGTTTTTAAAGAAACTGACAGACTATTTTTCCAGAGTGGCTATACCGTTTTACAGTCCTACCAGCAACGTGTGAGAGTTCCAGTTTCTCTGCATCCTTGCCAGTACTGGTATTGTCATTGTTTTTATTTGAGCCATTCTGATAGGTGCATAGTGATTGATACCTTATGATTTTATTTGAATGTTTCTAATGGCTAATGATAGTCAACATTTTTTATGTGTTTATTTGCTGTCCCTGTATCTTCTTCCATGAAATGTTTCTTCATGTACTTTGCCCATTTTCTAATTGCACTGTTTGTTTGTTTTTTAACTGTTGAGTTTTGAGAGTTCTTTATGTAGTTTAGATACAAGTGCTTGGTCATACATGTAATTTGCAAGTATTCTCTAGCAGTCTGTGGCTTGTCTTTTCATCTTATGAATAGGATTTTTCACAGAGCAAGAGCATAATTGTGGTGATGTCCAATTCATCGATTTTTTTTTCTTTTATGGATTGTGCTTTGGTTGTTATGTGTAACTCTTCATTAAGCCCTGGATCTCAAAGATTTTTTTCTAGATATTTTCTAAAAGATTTATAGTTACTTTTTACATTTTAAGTCCATGATCCATTTTTTGGTAATTTTTATATAAAGTGTGAGATTTGAGTTGAGATTAATTTTTTTTAATGTTTTTTTTTTTTGAGAGAGAGAGAGAGAGCGCGCGAGCAAGGGAGGGGCAGAGAGAGAGGGATACTGAGGATCTGAAGCAGGCTCTGTACCGACAGCAGAGCCTGATGTGGGGCTCGAGCTCACAACCACGAGATCATGACTTGAACTGAAGTTGGACATTTAACCGACTGAGCCACCCAGGTACCCTGAGATTAATGCTTTAAACTATGGCTATCCAATTGCTTCAGTTACATTGAATTGCTTTTGTACCATAGTAAAAAAAAATGAGTATGCTGAATTCGAATAGGCCGATTTCTGGGTTTTCTGTTGATTCACGTGTCTGTCTATGTGCCTGTCAATGTGTCTGTCACTCTGCCGTACCCCAGAGTCTTAATTACTATAGCTCTATAATAAGTTTAAAAGTCGGGTAGAGGGGCACCTGGGTGGCTCAGTCGGTTAAGCGTCTGACTTTGGCTCAGGTCATGATCTCATGGTCCATGAATTCGAGTCCCAGGTCAGGCTTTGTGCTGACAGCTCAGCTTAGAACCTGGAGCCTGCTGCAGATTCTGTGTCTCCCTCTCTCTCTGCCCCTCCCCCATTCACACTCTGTCTGTCTCTGTCTCTCAAGAAATGAATAAAGGTTAAAAAAATTTTTTAAAAGTCGGGTAGAGTGATTCCTCCTACTTTATTATTTTTTCAATATTGTTTGTTTCTTCTCCTGTTCCTATACATTTTAGAATAATCTTGCCTATATCTAAAAAATTTTTTTGCTAGGATGTTGATAGGAATTATATTAGACCTGTATATCAGTCTGGGGAGAGTTGACATCTTTACTATGTTGAGCCTTCCAATCCGTGAACGGTGAATATCTCTCCATTTATGTAGATTTTCCTTCATTTCTTTTATCAGTATTGTGTCATTCTCAGCATTGTGTAGTTTTCAGCATACACAAGTCCTGTACATAGTTTTTGAGAATTATAACTACTTCATTTATTTGAGTGACTCTTAATAGTATTGTATTTTTAATTTTGGTTTCCGTGTGCCCATTGCTAGTATATAGTAATGCAAATGATTTTTTTGTATGACGAGCTTGTACCCTGCAATGTTGCTGAATTTGCTGACTCTGTTCTAGGAGGTTGTTTTTGTTTATTTGTTTATTTGTTTTGGTCGATTTCTTGGAATTTTCTTTGTAGACTATCTTGTCATCTGCAAATAGGGACAATGATTTTACTTCCTTTTTACTCGATAGGCCTTTTATTTTTTTTCTTCCCTTATTGTTCTGTCTAGGACTTCTAGTATTGTGTTGAATAGCAGTAGTGAGAGCTGAATCCTTGCCTTGCTCCCAATCTTAAGGAAGAAGCGGTCAGTCTCTCAGCATTAAGTATGATGTTTAGCCATAGGGTTTTTGAGTTTTGTTTGTTTGTTTTTGGTAGATATTCTTTTTAAAGTTGAGGTGATTCCTTTTCAATTTCTAGTTTTCTGAGGATTTTTATCATGAATGGGTGTTGAATTTTGTTAAACAGTCTTTTCTGTATGATTTGATATAACCATATTATTTTTCTTATTTAGTCTTAATGTGGTGGACTACACAGATTGATTTTCAAATACTGAACCAGCTTTGTATCCCTGGAATAAACCCTCTTGGTCATATAGTGTGTAAATTTGTTTATATATTGCTGAGTTCTATTTGCCAGTGTTTTGTTAAGGATTTGTGTGTGTGTATTCATGAATGATGTTGGCTTGTTATTTAATTTTTTGTGCTGTCTTTGTCTGATTTTAGTACCAATGAAATGTTGGCCTTATAAGAGTTGGGAAGTATTCACTCTTCTATTTTCTGGAAGAGATTGTGTAGTATCTGTATTAATTCGCCTTTAAGTGGTTGGTGGAATTCTCCAGTGTGACCATCTGGACTCAGAGATTTCTTTTTTTGGAGTTTTAAAACTGCAGATTCAATTTCCATAATAGTTATAGGGCTACTCAAATGATCTGTTTCATATTGGGTGAGTATGTGTTTACATTTTTCAAGGAATTGGTCCCGTCTATCTAAATTGTAAAATTTGTATGTGTAAATTTGTTTGTAGTATTCCCTTATTATCATTTTGGAGTTTGCAGAGTCTCCAGTGATATCCCCTGTCTCATTCTGATATTCATTTGTGTCTTTTCTCTTTTTGAATTTGTTACTCTTGCTAGGGGTTTATCTATTTTATTGATCTTTTCAAAGAATCAGCTCTTTATTTCATTGATTTTCTGTACTGATTTCTAGTTTTCAATCTTATTGACTTCTGCTCTTATCTATTATTTCCTTCCTTTTGCTTTCTTTGGGTTTATTTTGCACTTCTTTTTCTAGTTTTTCGAGGTGGGAAATTATATTTTTTAATTTGAGACTCTTCCTCCATTCTAAGGCAAGCATTTAGTGCTATAAATTTCCCACTCAGCAGTGGTTTTAGCTGCACATGTCACATATTTTTCTTGTGGTAAAAAGAACATAATATGAGATCCACCCTCTTAACAAATTTTTAAGTGTACATTACAATATTGTTAACTATAGGCACACTGTTGTATGGAAGATCTTTAGAACTTTTTCATCTTGCATGACTGAAACTCTATACCCATTGAACAGCAACTCCCCATTTCCCCCTTTGCCCAACCCCTGGAAACCACTGTTCTACTTTCGTTTCTTTGAGTTTGACTACTTTAGATACCTCATGTAAGTGGAATGACACAGTATTTGATCTTCTGTGCCTGGCTTATTTTACTTAGCATAATATCAGGGTTCATCCATGTTATAGCATGTGACAAGATTTCTACTTATACAGCAGAATAATATTCTATTGTATGTATATTCCACATTTTTTTTAACCCATTCATCTGTTGAGGGACTTTTAGGTTCTTTCTACCTCTTGGCTATTATGGATAATGCTGCAGTGAACATGGCAGGGCAAATGTCTTTTCAAGATTCTGATCTTAGTTCTTTTGGATAAACACCCAGAAATGGGATTGCTGGATCATATGGTAGTTCCATATTTTATTTCTTGAGCTGCCATAGGGTTTTACATTGTGGCCATTCCATTTGTTCATTCCCACCAACAGTGTACAAGGCTTCCAGTTTCTCCACATCCTCACCAGTATTAGTTATTTTGTATTTTTTTATAATGGTCATCCTAATAAGTATGAGGTGATTTTGCATTGTGGTTTTGATTTGCATTTCCCTGACAATTAGCAGTGTAGTTTTCATTTGCATTTCTCTGACAATTAGTAATGTAGAGGATCTTTTCATATGCCTGTTGGCTATTTGTATGTCTTCTTTGGAAAAATGTCTTTCCAAATCTTTTGCTCAATGTTAAATAAAGTTATTTAGGTGTTTTTGTTTTTGATATTGAGTTGTAGGAGTTCCTTACATATTTTGGATATTAACGACTTATCAGATAAATGGTTTGAATATATTTTCTCCTATCCCATTGGTTGCCTTTTCATTCTGTTGATTGTTTTCTTTGCTAAATAGAAGCTTTTGGGTTTGGTGTAGTCCCACCCATCTGATTTTGCTTTGGTTACCTTGCCTTTTTTTTTCTTAGTGTCATATTCAAGAAGTTATTGCCAAGACTAATGTCATGAAGCTTTTGCCCTGCTTTCTTTGAGGCATTTTATAGTTTTAGAGCTTATGTTGAAGTCTTTAATTTTGAGTTGATTTTTGTGTATGGTGTAAGGTAAAGGCCCAGTTTTTTTTTGGATGTGAATGTTGTTTTCCAACATTGTTTGTTGTAGAGACTGTCCTTTCTTCATTGTGTACTCTTGGCATTCTTGTCAAAGATCATTTGACCATATATGTGTGAGTTTATTTCTGGGCACTATGTTCTATTCCATTGGTCTATGTGTCTGTCTTTATGCCGGTACCATATTGTTTTGATTGCTGTAACTTAACATATTTTGAAATTAGGAAATGTGTGGCCTCTAGCTTTGTTTTTATTTCTCAAGAGGCTTTTGTCTGTTGAGGTCCTTTGTGATTTTATATGCATTTTAGGATTATTTTTCTATTTCTGTAATAATGCCACCAGGATTTTGATAGGGATCACATTCAATGTGTAGATTGATTTGGATAGTGTGGAAATTTGCACAGTATTGTCTTCTAATCCATGAACATGGGATGTCTTGCAATTTATTTGTGCCTTTAAATTCCTTTCAGCAGTGTAATTTCTTTATAGTCATGTAATTTACATGTCTGTCACCTCTTTGGTTAAATCTATTCCTAAGTATTTTATTATTTTTGATGCTATTTTAATGGAAACATTTTCTAAATATTTTTTTCATATAGTTCATTGTTATATGAAAATATAACTGATTTTTGTATGTTCATTTTGTATCTTATAAAAACAATATTTAGAGTATATGCTAAATTCACTTATTCACTAACAATTTTTGTGGAGTCTTTAGGGTTTTTACATGTAAGGTTATGTCATGCACAAACAAAGCTAATTTTATTTCTTCCTTTCTGATTTAAATGTCTTTTTTTTTTTTTTTTTTTTTTGCCTAATCTCTCTGGCTGGGACTTCTAGTACTAGACTGAATAGAAGTGGTGACAGTGGGTATCCTTGTTTTGTTCCTGATCTTAGGAGAAAAGCTTTCAGTTTTTCACCATTGAGTATGATGTTATCTATGGACTTTTTATATGTGACCTTTATTATTTTGAGGTAATATCCTTTTATCCTTATGAATTTAGAATACTCAATGTTTCACTATTAAAAGGTGTTGAATTTTGTGAAATGCTTTCTCTGAGTCTGTTGAGATGATCATGTGATCTCTCCCTTCATTCTGTCAATGTGGTGTATCACACTGACTGATTTGCATATGTTGAATCATCTTTATATCCCAGGAGAAATCCTACTTGGTAATGGTGTATGATTTTTTAATATGCTCTTGAGTTTGGTTTGCTCATATTTTTGAAGTTTTTGCATCTATATTCATCAGGGATGTTTGCCTGCAACTTTCATTTCTTCTAGTGTCTTTTTCTGGTTTGGCATCAGGGTAGGGCCAGCCTCACAAAATGACTTTGGAAGTATTCCCTCCTTTTCAGTATTTTGGAAGAGTTTAAGAAAAATTGGTTTTTGAAATTACTTTTTAAAAAGAATAAAGTTACTTCTTTAAGAATTAACTTAAAGGATAAATTTAAAATTAATTCTTTAAAAGAAGTTAATTATTTTTAAAATGTTTGAAAGAAATCACCGGCAATTCCATATGGGCCTAGGCTTATTTTTGTTGGGAGTTTTTTTGATTACTGATTCAATCTCCTTACTAATTATATTTCTGTTCAGATTTTCTGTTTCTTCATGGTTCAGTACTGATAAGTCATATGTATATAGGAATTTAACCATTTCTTCTAGTTTGTCCATTTTGTTGGCTTATAATTGTTCATAGTATTTTCTTATAATCCTTTTAATTTCTGTGCCATTGGTTGTGATATCTCCTCTTTCATATCTGATTTTATTTATGTGGGTATTCGCTTTTCTTGGCTATTATAGCTAAAGTTCTGTCAATTTTGTTGGTCTTTTAATTTTATTTATTTATTTTTAAAACTTTATTTATTTTGAGAGAGAGAGCAGCATGAGTGGGGGAAGAATAGAGAGAGAGGGAGAAAGAGAATCCCAAGCAGGCTCCATGCTGTCAGCATATGGAGCCCAATATAGGCCTCGGATCTCACGAACTGTGAGATCATGACCTGAGCCAAAAACAGAAGTCAGATGCTTAACCAACTGAGCCACCCAGGTGCCCCTTGTTGATCTTTTTTAAAAACCACCTATTAGTAATTGATAAACATCTAGCCAGACTCACCAAAATAAATAAATAAATAAATAAAATGAGAGAGAGAGAGAGAGAGAGAGAGAGAGAAAGAGAGAGGACTCAAACAATATCACAAAGGAAAGAGGAGAAATAGCAACCAACACCACAGAAACACAAACAATTTTAAGAGAATGTTATGAAAAACTGTATGCCAACAAATTAGATAACCTAGAAGAAATGGATAAATTCCTAGAAACATATAACCTACCTAAACCGAAGCAGGAAGAAATAGAAAATTTGAACTGACCAATTACCAGCAAGGAGATTGAATCAGGAATCAAAAAACTCCCAACAAACAAAAGTCTAGGACCAGATGGCTTCACGTGCAAATTCTACAAAACATTTAAAGAAGAGTTAATACCTATACTTCTCAAACCATTCTAAAAGATAGAAGAGGAAGGAAAACTTCCAAATTCATTCTATGAGGACAGTATCACCCTGATACCAAAACCAGATAAAAATACCACACAAAAAAAAGAGAACTAGAGGCCAATATCTCTGATGAACATAGATGCAAAAATCCTCAGCAAGATACTAGCAAACTGAATCCAACAATACATTAAAAAAAATAATTCACCAGGATCCAGTGGGATTTATTCCTGGGATGGAAATGTGGTTCAGTATTCGCAAATCAATAAATGGGATACATTGCATGAATAAGAGAAAGGATAAAAACCATATGATTATTTGAGTAGATGCAGAAAAAGCTTTGGATAAAGTACAATGTCTACTCATGATAAAAGCCAAAACAAGCTTGAAAAAGAAAAGCAACGCTGGAGGCATCACAATTCTGGACTTCAAGTTATATTACACAAAGCTGTAGCCATCAAGACAGTATGGAACTGGCACAAAAATAGACACATAGATCAGTGGAACAGAATAAAAAAAACAGAAATAAACCCACAATTATATGATCAATTAATCTTTGACAAAGCAAGAAAGAATATCCAATGGGAAAAATAGTTTCTTCAATAAATGGTATTGGGAAAACTGGTCTGCTACATGCAAAAGAATGAAACTAGATCACTTTCCTACACCGGACACAAAAATAAACTCAAAATGGATTAAAGACCTAAATGTGAGACCTGAAACTGTAAAAGTCTTAGAAGAGAGCACAGACAGTAACATCTCTGACATTAGCCATAGCAACATTTTTCTAGGTATGTCTCCTGGAAATAAAAGCAAAAATAAATTAATGGGACTACATCAAAATAAAAAGCTTCTGCACAGCAAAGGAAATAATAAACAAAACTAAAAGGCAACCTACTCAATGGGAGAAGATATTTACAAATGACACATCTGATAAAGGGTTAGTATCCAAAAATATATGAAGACTTATACAACTCAACACCCAAAAAAAAAAAAATCCAATTAAAAAAGGAGCAGAAGACATGAACAGACATTTCTCCAAATAAGATCTACAGATGGCCAACAGACACACGAAAAGATGTTCAGCATCACTTGTCATCAGGGAAATGCAGATAGAAACCACAATGAGATATCATCTCACACCTGTCAGAATGGTTAAAATAAAAAACACAAGAAACAATAAGTGTTGGTGAGGATGTGAAGAAAGGGGAACCCTCGTGGACTATGGGTAGGAATGCAAACTGGTGCAACCACTCTGGCAAACAGTATGCAGTTTCATCAAAAAGTTAAAAATAGAACTACCCTTTGATCCAGTAATCACACTATTGTGTACTTACTCCAAAAATACAAAAACACTAATTCAGGGAGATATACACACCCCTCTGTTTCTAGCAACATTATTTATAATAGCTAAGATATGGAAGCAGCCCAAGTGTTCATCAATAGATGACTGGATAAAGAAGTGATACACACACACACACATACACACACACACAGGAATATTATTCAGCCATAAAAAGGAATGAAATCTTGCCATTTGCAACATCATGAATAGAGCTAAAGAGTATAATGCTAGGTGGAATAAGTCAGTTAGATAAAGACAAATACTATATGATTTCACTCATATGTGGAATTTAAGAAAAAAAAAAAAAACAAAGGAGCAATGGGGGAAAAAAGAGAGACAAACCAAAAAACAGACTCTTAACTCTAGAGAACATACTAATGGTACCAGAGAGGAAGTGGGTGGGTGGATATGTGAAATAGGTGATGGGCATCAAGGAGGGCACTTGTTGCGATGAGTACTGGATGATGAATTGAGTTGTTGAACCACTATATTGTACAACTGAAACTAATGTAACACTGCGTGTTAACTCTACTGGAATTGAAATAAACACAATAAAAATTTTTTTCTTGGGTGATTCAGATGTATGTATTATCTCACTGTTGGTTTCTGTTGATGGCCTTTTCTCACTCAACTTGAAATGTTCCTGATTTTTTGTATGATGAGTGATCTTCTGTTGTATCCTGGACATTTCAAGTATTATGTTTTGAGACTCTGGATCTTATTTCAATCTTCTGTTTTAGCAGGTCTGTTTTGAGACTGCTCTGGTGAGGGAATGGGGGCATGGCTTCATTATTGCCAGATGAGGGTGGGAGTCAAGATTTCCCACTCACCATCCATTGATACTGGGGTAGAAATAGGGACATCTCATTATTACTGGGCAGGGGTAGAATTTCAGGCTCCTCCTAGGCCTCTGCTGACAGAACCCTGGCTTGGAAAGAGAAGAGCATCTTGCTATTGCTCATGGCCTCTTTTACCATCATGTACCGGGGGCTTCATTACTGCCTGGCAGGGATGAAAGTACCAGATACCCACTAAGCCTTTTCTGAAACCTCCTCAGGGAGAGGGGGAGGAGTGTGTGTGACTCTTTACACAGATGAAGGTGGAAGTCTAGGCTCTGCACTTGGTCTTTGCTGATGGGTGTGGAGTAGGGCCACAATTTTTCCTGTGGCACTTGGCTAGAGTACAGAAGTTATTGTCTTGTTAGGCTACCACTTTCTAGTCCTTTGGCTAGAGCTTTTTTGGGGTCTATTTTTGTCTGCAGCCATTGGTATTTCTGGATTGCTGGCTTCTCTGTCACTGGGTCCAGGATGTATTACTCAAAAACAAAACCCAGGGAACTTACTTAGGTCTTGAGGTCCCTAGTCAGACTGTCTTCTCGCTACCTTTTTATTTTTTTATGTCTTTATTTTATTTTGAGAGACAGAGACAGAGAGCAAGCAGGGGAGAGGCAGAGAGAGAGGGAGACACAGGATCTGAAGCAGGCTCCAGGCTCCGAGCTGTCAGCACAGAGCCCGACGTGGGGCTCGGACCCATGGACTTTAAGATCATGACCTGAGCCGAAGTCGGATGCTTAATCAACTGAGCCACCCAGGCGCCCCTTCTCTCTACCTTTCAGTGTTATATAGTATACAAAATATTATGTGATACAAATATATTATATGTGTATTATATAAAATGATGCCTATTGTTTTGGTATATATTATATATATAACGTCCAGTGGTTTTTTAGCCATATTTATTGGTAAGAATAAAGAAAGTATGTTTATTCTATCTTTTCTTGGAGCCAGAAGATGTATAAGTGGTTAAAGAAACCATGAATACTGTGTTAGTGATAGCCTTTCTCCCTGTAAAAATCTAGTTAAGAATGGATAAAATTGCTCTGACTCCTTCCCCTATGGTATGCTACTTTTTAATTTTAGCCATTTTTACACTGTGGTAAAGAGCACATAACAAAAAAATTACTATCTTATTTTAAGTGTATAGTTTAGAAATGTTAAATATATCCACATTATCATGAAATAGACCTCCAGAACTTTTTCATCTTGAAAATCTGAAACTCTATACCTACTGAACAGCAACTTCCTTTTTTTCTAGTCCCTAGCAGCCATTCTACTTTCTGCTTCTATAAATTTGACTAGTTTAGATATATAAAGTAGAATGATACAGTATCATTGTATCATGTGTCCTTCTTTAACTGGCTTATTTCACTGAGTGTAATGTCCTCAACGTCCATCCATGTTGTAGCATATGTCAGATTTCCTTCCTTTTTAAGGCAGAATACTATTTTATTGTACATATATATACATATATACCACATTTTGTTTATTCCTTCATCCACTGATGGACATTTGGATTGTTTCTACCTTTTGGTTACTGAGAATAATGCCACTATGGAAATGGGCATTCAAATGTCTCATCAAGACCCTGATTTCAATTCTTTTAAATATATACTCAGAAATGGAATTGCTGGATCATAAGGAAGTTCTATTTTTAATTTTTTGAGGAACCTCCAATATTGCTTTCCAATGTGGTTGCACCATTTTACAATCCTACCAACAATGTACAAGGCTTCTAGTTTCTCTGTATCCTTGATAACACTTGTTATTTTCTGTAGCCATCCTAATGGGTACAAGGTGATAGCTCATTGAAGTTTTGCTTTACACTTCTCTGATGATTAGCAATGTTGAACATTTTTGATATGCTTGTTGGTCATTCATATATCATCTGTCTATTCAAGTCCTTTGTCCACTTTTAAAATTCAGATTGATTTTTGTCTTTGAGTTGTAAGAGTTCATAATATGTTCTAGATATGAATCCCTTAATGGATGTATTATTTGCAAATATTTTCTCTTATTCTATGGTAGCGTTTTCAGTGTGATGAACTTTTAATGTACAAAAGTTTTGAAGTTTGCTGCAGTCCATTTGTCTATTTTTGCTGTTGTTACTTGTCCTTTTGGTGTCATATCCAAGAAATCATTGCCATGTCCAATGTCATGAAGCTTTTCCTCTATGGTTTCTTTTAGGCATTTTATACTTTTAGATCTTATGTTTAGGTCTTTAATTCATTTTGAGTTAATTTCTGTATATAGTATGTGAAAAGGGTCCAACTGAATTCTTTTGCATGTGGATGCCCCATTTTCCAAATACCATTTGTGGAAGAGACTGTCCTTTTCTCATTGAGTTGTGTTATAACCCTTGTCAAAGACCATTTGACCATATATATACACAATGGTTTATTTCTGGGCTCTCTAGTCTATTCTGTTGGTCTCTTTGTTTGTCTTGATGCCAGTATCATACTGTTTTGATTACCGTAGCTTTGAAATATATTATGAAAGCAGAAAATGTGAGTCCTCCAACTTCGTGTTTTTTTTTTTAATTGTTTTGGCTATTTGGAATTCCTTGAGATTCCTTATGAATTTATCTAGTTCTGAAAAAAATGCCATTGGGATTTTGAGGGATTGTGTTGACCCTGTAAATTGTTTTGGGTAGTATGGATATCTTAACAACATTAAGTCTTTCCATCCATGAACACAGATGTCTTTCCATTCATTTGTGTCATCTTTAATTTCTTTCAGTAATGTTTTATAGTTTCCCATTGGTACACTTCTGTATACTAAATAAAAGTAGACTAACAAGGAAAATTCTTTGATAAACCCTACTTTTCCAGTAATTTCAGAGTGCAGAACTATGGATGGGGTGCCATCCTATTATTCCCACAAATTATTTGCTGCTTGGCGCAATTGCTCCCTATACTGGGGGCTCTGCTTAGATATGGAAGCCTTAGTTAGTATGTACCTATGGTACAATACAAAGAGGACAGGATCTGCATCCCATCTTTGTCTTTATTTACTATTGTTACATTTCCCTTCAAAGTAGTCCTGTTTAGTGACTCTAAATTGGAGGCCCTGGCACAATTGTTTAAGGATGGCAATAGAGAAAGCTAGAACCAGGCTTTGACTGGAGAGAGACTTTAAAGCAAACCCAACCCTGAGCCCTGCTTCCTCCATGAAGCCTTGTCTGATTATGCTATCCCATGCTTATCGCCTTTCTCTAACGTCCCAATAACACTTGTGTCTATTACACAACCAGCCAAGTAGAGTAAAACCTCAGTTATCTAACTCTTTCTGGGGAAAATGCATTTTTAGTAACCTGTTTTCAAAAATGGCCCATTATTTCCTCTGTTTGAGCATCATAAACTTTTAACATTCTAACTTCATGAAGAGAATTCTCCAAAAAGAAAAAAAATACCTAGAAACAGTTTAGTCCTCTGATTTCTTATACAGCATTTACAGGCATAATTTAATTATTTGAGTAAGGATCATTGTTATGACTATCAGTTATTGTATGTTATAATACAGTGGTATTCTAAGGCCTATTGAAATGTGATTTAATGTTTGCCCGCCACACTAAATGGTCCCAGGCCATTTAGTGTGTGTGTGTGTGTGTGTGTGTGTGTGTGTGTGAATGTGTGTGTATGTGAATCCATATAAGTATTTTATTATATTCTGTCTGTTTTCTTGTCAGTTGGCCCTTCCTGGTGCTGTCAATCTACTTTTGTAAAACCAGATTTTATTCCCTAGCTCAGAAGGCTCAAGAAAAACTTCTTAACTGGGACTCGATACCTGAAGGGAGTGCTTTTCAAGGCTGGATTTACCTTCTGTAGTCTGTTTTGTTTGTTTATTTGTAGGTTTGCTCTAGTTTGGAGAACTTAACTGTGGGACTAAAAACAAAATCTCCAGGAACAGGAACCACTGGGGCCCTTGAAACCAAAATCACCCTAATTTTTCATTCTGTCAAGCCTGTCTCACTCACATTGCATGACTCTCCAATCAGACATTTCCTGTTGGATCAGCTGGAAAGAATAGTTGGTGACGGGAAGCATTTTGAGGCAACTCTGGCCCTATATCACTTCCTGTCATCAGAGAAACAAACTTCAAAAGGTGACACTTAAGAAAAGGCACTTTCTATTTGGGGCTCTGTGACAAGGAGTACCCCAGGCTCTGACAAAGAGTTCGGAGTGGGGGATAGTTTTAAATTTTGCTATCGTAGTCTCAATAGATGGCAGAGGGTAGAAATGGGAACAGCCTTTAGGGGCAGTTATTGTGAAGTTCATGATGGAGAGGGCGAGCTTTGGCATGGGTGTTGTAGAAGCAGTTCAAAGTTCTAGAAGTGTGAACTGAATACAATGGATATTACATAGCTAGAGATACACCGAAAAGTCATAATTGGGAAAAGCAAGGCAGACAGTTATTTGCCATACTTCCTTGTACACATCTCTTTTCAGTATTTATTATCATGGAATTGTTTCAACTTTTCAGAGATGTTAGAATGTGAGTGCACTTGCTGATCCTAACTCTCTGGTGAAATGTAAGATAGGTGAAACTGAGGCACAAGCTTTGAAATTTAAGTACATTTTCTATTGGCCACAACCAGGCACAAGTTCTAATGAAACACTTAGCTTTGGGGATATTGACACTTACTTAAAGTGTACAAAGCACTTTTACAGCCATTCTCTCATTTGGTCCTCACTATAGCCCTGGGTGGGAGGGAAGGTATTGTCTACATTTTATGGGTAAGGAAGGGGAATTTAGTTTAAAAGAGTAACCCAAGGTGACTTGCATAGTAAAAGGCAGAGCAGAAATATAACCTAGCTCTTCTAATTCATAGGCCAGTGTTCTCTTAAGTCTACGATGCTTTCTTTCACTAAGATTTGGGGGGAAATTCAATATATATTTCTCTGATGAAGACAAGCTAATGCTATAGTAGAAAAGAATAATTAATAAATTTTTGAATTTGTAATCAAAGTGGACCTGAAAAGTAGATAGCATTTTGGAATGTTATAAGTTGAAAAACCCAATAAGTTAGCTTTATATCTAAATAATATCTGAAGCCCCAAACTACTTTCACTGGGATTCGATGTGTATGTGTATGGAGAGATGGGACAAATTAAGAACTCTATCTCACTCCTGATAACAAAAGAATATTTTGTTATTAGCATAATTTTGATCTTATTACCAATAATCTATACCAGAAATAAATCCAGTATGGAGACTTAACTTTTTCTTTTTGATTGAATTGAGGTATTCTTTACACACAGTTAAGTGCACAAATCTTAAGTGTACAGCTCAATGAAATTTTATATATGTACACCCTCCACCCAGATTAAGATCAAGAACATTTCTTCCCCCTACCCCACCCTGAAGTTTCCCTCTTGGCTCCCAGCCAACACGGCCTCCCAAAGGTAACAACTATTCTTTTAAAAAAAAAATCTTTAACTTTTTTTAATGTTTATTTATTTTTGAGAGAGAGAGAGAGAGAGACACAGACAGAGTGTGAGCAGGGGAGGGGCAGAGAGAGAGGGAGACACAGAATCCGAAGCAAACTCCAGGCTCTTGAGCTGTCAGCACAGAGCCTGATGTGGGGCTTGAACTCACGAATGTGAGATCATGACCTGAGCCGAAGTCAGACGCTTAACCGACTGAGCCACCCAGGTGCACTGGTAACAGCTATTCTGACCACTATTATCATAGATTAGTTTTGCCTCATTTCAGACTTTATATAAACAGACTCATATTCTAGGTATTATTTTGTGTCTGGATTCTTTTGCTTTAACATGTCTGTGTGATTCATCTGTTTTGTACATAAGGTTAGTTCTTTTTTGTTGCTGTGTACCATTGCCATGTATGACTCACCACAATTTATCCATTCCCCTTGTCTTAGTCTGTTCAGGCTGCTGTAACAAAATTTCGTAGGCCAGATGGCTTGAACAACAAACATTTATTTCTCCACACTTCTAGAGGCTGAGAAGCCCAAGTTCATGGCACCAGCAGGTTTGATATCTGGTGAGGTCTCTCTTTCTAGCTTGCAGATGGCCACCTTGTTGTGTCCTCACATGATGGAGAGAGATCATCTCTCTGGTGTCTCTTCTTACAAGGGAACTAATCCCACTCATAGGGATTCTATCCTCATGACCTAATTACCTCCCAAGGACCCACCTCCAAATACTATTGCATTGGGGATTAGGGCTTCAATATAGGAATTTGGGGAGAACACGAACAATGTGTTGGTAGCGCCCCATTGATGGACATTTGGGTTGTTTCTAAGTTTTGGATATTATGAATAAAGCCTCTATGAACATTTTTGGCCATATCTGTTGGTGGACAAAAGCACTCACTTTTCTTGGGTATA
Source organism: Cryptoprocta ferox (assembly GCA_028646485.1). Taxonomy (NCBI): domain Eukaryota; kingdom Metazoa; phylum Chordata; class Mammalia; order Carnivora; family Eupleridae; genus Cryptoprocta; species Cryptoprocta ferox. The sequence continues at coordinate 35,299,649 of CM053579.1, read as the reverse complement.
GGCCTAGGAGTGGAGTCACTAGGGTGGGTGCAACAAAAAGACGTTTTTAACTTACAATAAGTTAACCTAGTATTAATGAAAGAACTGATGGCTGAACATTTTATAAGAAAACCCACTTTATGAAGAGTCACTCAGAATTAAAAAATGAATCTGTGTTTTGTTTCGCAGATCAAGATTCTCTGCCTGTTCAATATTAGAGAGTATTTTTTGCTGTGGTTGGTGGGTTGGGTCTTTCATGCTCTTGGTTAGATATCTATTTATTTTCTTGGTGTCTGGAACATAGAGTCCACCTCAGGGATGAGGAGCCATTTTATTGCAAGCTGTATCTTTTTAAGATAGGGTAAAATTGTCTTTTCTTGGGCAACATGGCTCAAATAATCATAAAATAATGTTGGAAAATCAAGTTCACTTTACAGAAATTTGCCTTAGGATTAACTTGGAATACATCTTTTGTTCTGAAAGTGAAGGTATATGTATATTTTTGTGTAATCCAAAAACTTAACTCTGGCAATATAATTTTACATTACATCAAAGGTAAAGAATTTTTAAACATCATATGTCTGCTGGCAACATTTACTAATGAAGTGTGATGTTGAAAGGGTATGGGGAAAATTTCCGTGGTCTGGGAAGTGGGTGAGGTGATTGTAAACAGAGGAGAAAACTGGGAAAGTGCTCTAAATGAAGAGTACTGTTCCTGGAAAGGACTCAAGAGTCTCTCCCATTGTGCTTTACCACTGAGCATGCCACAAGACAGAGACCAGACAAACCTTAACCCCTTCCTTGACAAAGATGGTCACTTCAGGTTTTGTTGTGTGGTTGTTTTAAACAGAATTTAATTTGATAATGAATGTTAAAAAAAATCAACTAGGATTTGCATTACCGGCAATTACTTGTTGCACAGTTTCTATTCTGCTAATGTATGAGATACCCAGAATTCCTCCTGGGTATATTTGAATGCGTTCAGGGGCTCCATGAAGGCTGGGTTAAGTTCAGAACCCTTACTACAGCTTCCAAGGCTAAATCTCCTAGGCTTGTTTGCCTCTCCAGCTTCAACCCCTGACAGTTTCCATATGGCATCACTATTCCACAGTCTCTCAGTCCTTGGTGTTTTGGTCCAAGCTTCTCCTCTGCCTGGAATATCCTTCTCTTGCCATATTTGCTAAACTTTCATCATTTAAGGCTAAGCCCTGTCATCACCTCTCTTCCCAAAGCCTTCTCTGTACCCTAGGCTGGCTTAGATGATTCTCTGCTGTGCTTCCTTAGCCCCCCATGCAGACACAGACCATATCATATAAAAATGAATCTCTTACTCTCTCTCTTCCCATTAGACTTGGAATTGCTTAACATATGTTACTCTCCCCAGGGCCTAGCACAATACCAGTCATATGGTAGGTACTCCGCAAAGGATTGTTAAATTGCATTTGCATAAACATATAAACCAGCATTTAGACTTTTGTTATTGTGGCCATTCATTCAATAAACATTTGATGGACCTTAGGGGACAAGTTATTGCAAGGCACTATGATTGGAGCTTTAGGGGATATGGAGATAAACACTGTGTGTCCTGGGATGGGAGTTCATTCCAATGGCGGAGAGATGAGAAACCTGTGAATAACACTAACCTAGAGAACAAAGTGCTCAGTGCCATAGAAGAGATTAAAATGGATTTTAGAAGCTCAGAAGAAGGAAAAAGTACTTCTTGGTGGGAAAATTGAGGAAGCAGGGTTCACAGAGAAAGTAGCATTTGAGGTAGGACTTAAGTGTTTAACTAGGACATGAATGAGCCAAGAGCCTCCAATGTATCATGTGGTTTATTTTGGCTGAAAAGAGTAGATCTCTTGAAGAAGTGATGAGCAGTGGGGAACAAATACAAATACATGTAGGAAGTGGTCATACTGGAGAGAGCCTTAAATGCCAGGCTGATGAGTTTGTAATTGGATTCCTATCAGTTGGAGCAATCTTGGAAGCCCATGGAAGTTTCTGAGCAGCTCAGTGACACGACTGAAGAGATCCTTTAAGATTAGTCTGGTAATGGCGTGTTTTAGTATTTTCTTAGTAAATTATTAACTAATTAATTGCCAATAATTACTTTTACTAAGTAGTGTGGAAAAACTCCAATGCCTGTGGCTCCTTGACCTTTTTGCACTAGTGCTTTCTCACTGGAAATCTAGATGAGGTAAGAAATCCTATGACCAATTAGTTCTGAGAAATGATCACTGAAATTGACAGAGGAAGGAAACACTTGCAAGACAGAAATGGCTCATAAAAATGCATAGACGTATAAAGAGTTGTTTGCTTAGGAACCGTGTCCAAAACATTGCCTTCAGCCATCTGGAAAAATCCAGACACAGTATATGAATTATATTATTAATATTTATTCCTTTGGGGTAGTTTAGGTCACTTCCAGTTAAAAATAATTATAATGTTCTAACCTCAGACTGTCTACTCTTACTCTCTCCTATAAACAGTGGGTACTACATTGTCAGTTTGTTTTATAGTATGTTATATAACCAGAGCATCTGATTTCTTCTTGCCACCTTAGGCCAGGCCTTTAACACTTGATGCCTGGATTATTAGAACAACTTTCTCATTGGTGTCCCTTGTCTCCAAGGCCTTGGATCCAGCTTTTATCGTAATAGCAATATTATGATAGCAATAGCAATATACCATCCAGTATAGTGGGAAGTATAGTGGGGAGTATACTGAATTGAGAGTAAGGTTAACTTGGTTTGAATCCTGGTTTTACTTCTCCCTAGCTATATGACTCTGGACAAGTTTTATCACCTCTCTGAGTCTCAGTTCCTTCAACTTCAAACTGGAAGTAATGATCTTTGCCCTATCTCAAGGCCTGTCTCAAGGATCATGTGAAAGCACTCTGAAAACTGTCCATGGCTTTACTCTACTGGTTGGCTTTCCACCCTCTACAATCCAGTCCCAAGCCACTTCTCTAATCTCATTGCTCAGTATTCTCCAGAATTTACCTTGTCTCTGATACATATTTAATGGTATTCCCCTAATCTGGAATATTCTCCTGTCTTACCTCTGCTCATCCTAATTGAAGCAACGATTTAAGGACCAGTTAAAACCCTATACCCTCTTTGAAATCTTGATGGCTCCAATGCTCATTTGATTTCCCCCTTTTCTGAATTTTTATAGCATTCAGTTATTATCAACACTTGCTTATGTATTGCCTTTTATTATTAGATCTTTAATTTACATAAGGCTCATATCTTTAGATATTATGCTTTTATGATGCCTCATATTGCACATTTAACACTTAGTGGATATTAAAAAAAACACTTAGTGAATATTTATGAGGATATTTCCTCGCATCCATCACAGAACCAAGTACAGAACTTAAATAAATAATTGTTGGCTCATTTATTTAGAAATTCACATACAGACTCTCTTAAGAGGGAGACAAGTGAACCCATCTTCTCTTCCCAGAGCTTAAAGTACTCCTCCTAACAACCCACCCTACCTCTACCTCCTACAGAGCCATAGATAGGTTGTTAGGATAGGTCTGTCCAATAGAACTTGCTGTGATGATGGAGCTATCCTATATTTGTAGTGTCCAATATGGTAGCAAGTAGCCACATGTGGCTGTTGAGTGCTTGAAATGTGGCTAGTGCAACTAACTTAAAATTTAAATGTAAATAGCTGCATGTAGCTAGTGGCCACTATATGGACAGTATAGGTTAGACCACTGGCTTTCCAGCTCTTTTGATCCAACAGTGCAATGGGAAATACATTGTATATTTCAACCTATATGTGTATATTTATAAACACACACAAACAAGTTTCATGGAATGTTAATCCTTATTATGTGTGATATATTCTAATATTTTATGTTCTATTTAATCTCATTTTTTAAAGCTTATTTATTTATTTTGAGATAATGGGCAGGGGAGGGGCAGAGAGAGAGAGAGAGGGAGGGAGGGAGGGAGAGAGAGATAGAGAGAGAAAATCCCAAGCAGGCTTCTTGCTGACAGCTCAGAGCCTGATGTGGGCCTTGAACTCATGAATCGTGAGATAATGGCCTGAGCTGAAACCAAGAGTTAAATGTTTAACTGAATGAGCCACCCAAGTGTCCCTATTTAATTTCATTTTTTTAAATGCTGATTTCAACCCATTATATAGATTTCACAGCCCACTGATGAGTTATGATGTGCTGTTTGAAAAATACACTGCTCATTTTATAGATGGAGAATCTAAGGCCCAAAGAAGTACAGTAGGTTCTCTAAGGTCCCATAGCTAATTAGTGGCAGGGTAGGACTAGAAGCTACATTTTAGGTTTCCTAGGCTAGAGCTACTTTTAAGAGGGGTGAAGAGTGATCCCTCCTTCTCTTCACCTGCCAAAAAACCCCCACATTTTTTAATGTAGAGCAAAATTATTTGATATACTCTTCATTTTGGCTAAATACTGTCATGATAGTTTGCTCCCTACATGAATCATGAGGTCTATATTTGAGGATTCCTGCTCTTTTAGTTTGGGTACTGTCCAAAATCAAAGATACAATGCCACAGGGGCTTTTTTGGACCCACCGTATGACGTGGCAGTGGCACTAATGTGCAACTGTACTCCTGTGGAATACAATCACATTTCCCACGTAGCAGATTGAATCTTAACAACAAAACCTGTTGATAAATAATCAAGGTGATTCTTACCTTAGTTTGTGGGATAGTTACCTCAAGTCTTGAATTATAAAACCAATCAAATGTTTTTTATCCATCCATCCATCCATCCATCCATCTATCCATCCAGTGTCCTACCTTCTTTGCATGTCTTATCAACGAAGATAAGCTTTGCAAAAGTGACATCTTTTTCTTTTGAAAAAATACATCTCTCCAAAAAAAAAGAGCAGAGTTACCTTATCAAAAGTAAAAAGAGGCAGCAATTTAGAGGTGATCTATGTGTAAGGTACATTCCTCACCAGTTTGTGCATGGGATCCCATTTCCTCATGGATCTCTCTCTCTTTTTAAGCTTATTTATTTATTTGGAGAGAGAGAAAGAGCTGGGGAGAGGCAGAGAGAGAAAGGGAGAGAGAATCCCAAGCAGGCTCTGCACTCAAACCCACAAACTGTGAGATCATGACCTGAGCTGAAGCCAAGAGCTGGGTGCTTAACCCACTGAGCCACCCAGGTACCCCTCCTCATGGGTATTTCTGGATGCATTTCAGTCAGCAGATGCAGACAATAATTTGTTCTTAAGTGATAACAACAACAAAAATATATTTAAAAGGGCAGTAAGTTTTTCAAAAGAATCACTTTAAAGGAAAACCAAAGAGTCTAATTTTGCCTTACGTTTAATTCTTACCACCATTGTGTCAGTAGGATGAAGTGACTGAACTCTGTAAGATATGTTGTGTTTTGTGGGCCCAAGCTATCAATGGCCCGGTTGATTTTTCTAGCTGAAAAGCAAGGAGTACTTTCATTTAACACTAATTTACCCAACCAGACTGGTTATCCCTTTGCTGAGTTGCCCTGCAGTGGGTCAGGTACAGCCTTCTGTGCTCCACCACCACTAGTACTAGTCAGTTAAATAGAATCTCAGAAAGTCATAAAGTCTAGCTGAATGATAACCCTTCAGCTAAGAATCTATATTGTAAGTCTAAAATGATAAAGGGCGTCAAAGTTTATACTGGTCTGTAGAGAAAAGACGCATGTCTTTTGCGTTATTTGACCACCCAGCATCGCTAGGATTTGACTTGCTGAATACATTCAAGAAAACTCACAGTTTGGGACATGAAAATCCCCCCTGGAAATGATGAGAAGTGATGTCCATTTCTCTATTTTCACAGCTCTTCGTTGTCAGAAAAGCAGGGCACTGGGAGGAAGAGAAATGAAGATGGGGTGGGGTCCGTGCATGGGTGGGCAGGGGCTGGAAAGAGGAGAATGCTAAGTGGACCCAGGAGGAAGGTGGTGAATGTACATTTTAGGCTGAGCTTTGTTGTTCTGAATTCCTTCTGCCTACCTAGGTTCTGCTTATCTACCTGCCATCTACCATGCCCCTCTTCACTTTTTAAAAAAAATCCTTCCTTCGTCAACCAAACCCGTGAGTCCTACATGTTCTGGCTAGACCAAACTTTATCTCCCTACCCTGTACCATGTTTTTCTGCTACCATTTCATCACCCATGCTTACAAACTGCAAGATATTTTTAACTCTGACTCTCTCTCTCTCTCTCCCCCCCCAGCCCCACCCCACACTCAGTTGCTTGCCAAATCCTTTTAGTGAATTTCTTCCCTTCCCCCTTTCCACTTATATCTTATTTCTGTCAAGTCTCAGCTATGATACCACCTTTTCTAGGTTATGGATGGCCCATTCACCCCCAGTTGGAATTAATCGTTTGTTGCCTTCCACGTCACTTTTTTTCTCATTTTAATCTTTACTTATTTTTGAGAGACAGAGACAGCGTGTGAGCAGGGGAGGAACAGAGAGAGAGGGAGACACAGAATCCAAAGCAGGCTCCAGGTCCTGAGCTGTCAGCACAGAGCACACCACGGGGTTTGAACTCATGAACCAGGAGTTCATGACCTGAGCTGAAGTCAGATGCTTAACCAACTGAGCCACTCAGGTGCCCCTTACATCACTTTCTTTGTTCTTTTAAATTTTTTAATGTTTATTTATTTCTTAGAGAGAGAGAGACAGAGTATGAACAGGGGAGGAGCAGAGAGAGAGGGAGACACAGAATCTGAAGCAGGCTCCAAGCTCTGAGCTGTGAGCACAGAGCCTGATGCGGGGCTTGAACTCACAAACTGCAAGATCATGACCTGAGCTGAAGTCAGAAGCTCAACTGACTGAGCCACCCAGGCGCTCCCATCACTTTCTTTTTAAAACTGAACTAGAATTGACATACAATAATATATTAGTTTCAGGTACACAACATAATATTTTGACATTTTTATATGTTGTGAAATAATCACCTTGGTAGGGCTAGTTACCATCTGTCATTATACAAAATTATTACAATATTATTGACAATATTCCCTATGCTGTACAACTGCTTTCCTTTATTGTAATACTTATTGCTATTAATTGTTTCCAGACCTGTCCTCTCCAGTAGTTTAAATGCTTTTGGAGGATGGATGCTACGTCTCAGTGAAATTTTATTCATTGTACACATAGTAGGTACTCAGTGAAAGTTTATGGACTGAATATATTAATAAGTATTCAACGCTTACCATACCTGTCTTCCATGGACATTTTCTTATGTTTCTGAAGCTGTTACTTAATACTATGTTAAATATGCATGTATTGCTGAGAAGGCTTTTCAGGAATCAGCAGTATCCTGGCATGCCTTTGGAATCAGGTGGCCTACAAGGAAGACATGCTGTGAAATCTCGGGCGCCTTGTGGCCCTGAGATTCTGTGACCATTGGATTTCACTTAAGAGAATTTGCGTTGTTTGTGGGACACAAGCCTCACAGAATCTAGGAGCCTTCATGTACAAGAGTCTCTGTTAAGCCCTATCAGAAAATGTGTTGTCTAAAGTCGTTTTTTCATTTGCTTGCAATTTTATAAAACAACCTTTAGAAATACAGTCAATGACTGGAAAAATATTAAAGTAAGACATCGCAGAAATGGCAGAGTGAGGACCTCTGAAAATTCTGTCTGTAAGAACAATGAAAAACACTGGCAGAAATGGTCAGAGTCAACCTTTTTGGAATCATGGAAGTTAGCCACAAGAAAGCCTTTCCCCAGGGGCTTTTTGGGAAAACTATTAGAGGTGCAGCCACTGGGGAAAACAGTATGGAGGTTCCTCAGAAAATTAAAAATAGAAATATCCTATGATCCAGTAATTCCACTTCTGGGTATTTACCTGAAGAAAACAGAAACACTAATTAGAAAAGATATATGCACCCCTACATTTATTATAGCATTATTTACAATAGCCAAGATATGGAAGCAGCCCAGCTGTCCATCAATAGATTAAAAGGTAAAGAAGATGTGAGATACACACACACACACACACACACACACACTGGAATATTACCCAGCCATAAAAACTAATGACATCTTGCCACTCATGACAACATGGAGGGATCTAGAGGGTATTATGTTTTCTTTTTAAATGTTTATTCATTTTTGAGACAGAGAAAGAGAGCACGAGCAGGGGATGGGCAGAGAGAGAGAGGGAGACACAGAATCCGAAGCAGGCTCCAGGCTCTGAGCTGTCAGCACAGAGCCTGACACGGGGCTCGAACTCATGGACCGCAAGATCATGACCTGAGCCAAAGTCGGACACCCAATCGACTGAGCCACCCAGGTGCCCCTAGAAAGCATTATGTTAAATGAAATAAGTCATACAGAAAAAGACAGATACCATATGATTTCACTTATATGTGGAATCTAAAAAACAAAACAAGCAAACAAACCAGAAACAGACTCATAAATACAGAGAACAAACTGGTGGTTGCTAGAGGGGAAAGGCTTGAGGATGGGCAAAATAGGTGAAGGGGATTAAGAAGGTACAAACTTCCAGTTATAAAATAAATAAGTCATGGGGACTAAAAGTACATCATAGTGACCATTGAGTAACATATAAATTGTCAAATCACTATGTTGTACACCTAGAACTAAGATAATATTGTATGTCAGCTATACTTCAATTAAAAATAAAATAATTTAAAAAAGAAAACCATTAGAGGCAACTGATTAACTTCATAGATGCCTGACACAATAGATAACCAAAAAGCTTAAAAGAAAAAACTAGGGAATAACATGTCCATTGGAGCTTGAAAAGTTCTGGCATATCCCTGGGAATCTAGAAGACTATATTCATGCTCAGGACTGTGTGCATTCCCAGTGTTGTGTGCATGCTCAGGAAAGACCTGACAGGGTTCTAAGCTTTTTCTATGGCTGATCTCAAGCTCTGCACAAGGGAAGACTAAGGCAGAGTTATCAGCTGCCTGACTGAGTGTTGAAGACATGTCCCAACATGTATTCAGAGCCTCTTGGCCAAGATTGGGAGACTTTCTGGTTCCAGGAGTTTAAGGAAGTCTTTGTTCAATTATTAGCTGACCACTAAGCCACTCCAGCAGAGACTTCAGTGCAATAATTATTATTAAAGTAAAATGGAACAGAGTGAATATTGTTGTTCATCAGATATTGTAGAAGCTAATTCTTGGTCTGCTCAGCTGTGGTCTTTGTAGCTCTGCCTGTATAGCTCCTATCTTTTTAAACAGGCTGAAAGGGGCAGGAAACTCATAGGAGGCTGATGTCTTGTTTGTTCATTTTAAGGCAAGATAAAAGTAGTTTATGAATTTTTTTTTAAAAAAGGATTGTGTTAGAAGCGATTCTGTTGGAAACGTGATTCACTTCTGCACCTCAATGATGCCCCAGTTTGCTTCTTCATGGCTCTGAGTTCTCCTTGTGGAAGACCTATTCCTCTTTCCTCACTGGATCCTCTTGTATACACTCTCCCCATGTTACTGGTCTTCGCTTCTGTTAATCTCATCTTCTGGCCTGGCTTTCATTTGTTTCGTCCATGTAGCTTCAACTGGGGCTGGCGGTAGCCCAACACCCTGCATTCTGGGAGTCCATCTTCTAAGAGGAGAATCATGAAGAACAGAGACTGTCTTGACCTTCTTGCTGGCCTGAGAAGGGCTGAAGAGAAAGAGGAGAATTCTTTGGCTACCATTTTGGTCAGGGCCATCCCAAGTGAAGCAGTGGAGTTCTCACAGGCTTTAAGGGGCTGTACTAATTTGACCAGCTGGCCAGGCCATGACTCATTGAAACAGGGTTGGCGATAGAGAAATGATTTTTCTTGGCCAATACTAAAAAAAAGACCCAAGGCTTATATGCATACATTCTATACATTCACCCAATGCACCCTTCCTCACCTTTACCAGGGGAACACCAGACAGGCTGTCCCTTTCCCACACTCCTCTCAAGCTCCTTATTTTCTGACTCTGTTTCTAGGCTCCACTGGATGTTCATTTTAACCTGATTTCTCCTGCGTGTGAGGGGTAGAGAGGGGGGTGGGAAGGTACACAGTGTGACTTACACCACCTCAGTCCACCACCTCCTGGGGATGGCCTGACCTGGGTGGTCATTTTTAGCCTGGTATTTCCTGGGCCTAGGCCAGGGGCTGAGGCCAGTGACGGAGAGGCTAAGAGGGCACAGGTTCTCTGGCAGATTCAGCAGTGATGAGTTTTCACTGGGGAACAAAATGGCTGTCTTATTTCTAACCTCTTAAGGTTCGAAATACTGCCGAGACCATAACCTTAATGATTAAAACATCCTGAGGAGAAAAGCTACTTAAATCCCTGAAAGATTGGACTTCTTAATATGTTTCAAGAAAGGCAGTATTTCTTGAACTACTGGGTAGCTGTGTTTCTAAAATTATAACTTCACACAAATTAGAACTTCAATTTGTAAAAATGAGACAGAGCATAACTTCAACCTCCAGCCAAGCAGTGTGAGCAGGTGAACCTGTTTTCATGATCAAAGAGGACTCATTCATATTTAGGAACATTTATTTCTATGAAAACAGCATGCTGCTGCCTTGGAAAACAAAGCCAAAAGAAAACAATTTGTCCTTTCAAGTGAGTTAAACATATCTCACAATGCCATTTTTACATGAAAATTATTCCCTTAGAGCTTTCGGGCACTGCCGTGGGAGAGTCACTGCAGGTGCTTGTACCTACTCTCCCTGAGTTCCCTTCCCCATAGGGGCTAGGGAGCCTCCAAGAGCTCAGAAGAGAAGGCATTGTATGCATTAGCTTTGAACTTGAAGTGCGTTTTCTCATAGACCTGTGTCTATGTGCCACCATATACACTATGAAATATACCATCAATTTGATTTCCTGGTTACAGGTTAAAATAGGTTTCTGTGGGTTAGCTTGGAAACTTGTTTACCACCTATGATACTATTTCTCTCAGAAAATTACTTAAAGAGAACTTTTGAGATTAGGACCCCATCATAAGTCAGTCTTAACTCTTTGAGCAGACTCTTTCCCCACAGGTGGTACAAAAGTGAATTTTACCTCATTTCACATTACATGGTCCTAAGTTCTGAGAGTCTGACCTGTAAACTTACAAAGTTTAATTATGTGTTATTCAGTTACTTTATCTTGAGAGATAACCATAGTCATTTGTGAATTCCAAGAACAAATTATATTTATCGTCAGCTTCAAGATCCTTCTTTGCAGAAGTCATATGTGAATAAAATGGCAAACCAAAGTGCTGTTAACACCTCTGGTCTTCCAGCTAAAACATTACATTTTCACAGTTATGTAATCTTTGGAGTTTGTCACAGCCCCTTCCAAAGCCACCAGCCACTAGAAACCTCATAATATTCCCTGTAACTTGGGCAGGTGCTGGATATGCAAGTATTAGGTATTATTGTATCACCTTGATACACTTTTGCTTGGAGAAGCTAGAGAAGTGGCTATTTCCAAAGAAGACCCCATGACTAAAAGGTTTTGAAATGACCATGAACTAAATATTCGGAGATGGTGCCAAATGGGACCATGAGAAAGGGAAGGTGAAAATAGGTGGTCAAAGGAAATCCCTCTACTAAAGGATTCTGAGGCTTTGTGAGTATCTTTCTTCCTCCAGGAAAAGGATTTGTCTCCATTCGATTCAAACCAATGATCTTTCACCTTCAGGACAAAAGTAATAACCAGTAAAACCACAGAAGCAACCCCCCTCTCTTACATTTTGCTTTAGTTTCTTTCCTTTTCTTTCAGTTTTATCCAAATATGAAAACCAGATTACTATTTTTGCTGACTACCTAGAAGAATTTCCAGATACGGATGAGCTCGTATGGATCTTGGGGAAACAGCATCTCCTTAAAACGGGTAAGGTTTGGTAGCATTTGTCTGTGAGAACCTAAATGAGTTGGGTGTCTGAAGTTAAGGTCCTATCCATTTTTCCTTGTGGGGCTGGTGGAGTGTAACTTCGGTAACTGTTAATGCCACTTGTAGGCGGACATACCTTGCAGCCAGAGGAGGTCAAGTTCGGGCTCCTTGCTTGCACAGATCCCTTCCGAGGCCCTGAGAGTACCTAGCAGCATGTTCACGTGATCATAGGTGTTTGTGCAATTTGAAAGGGTCATATATATATTTTTATTCTTTTCTTTAAAGGATCTCCCCTGAATTCTATAAGCCTTGGCTTTCAAAAACCATGGACCCACTTGTGGTATCACTAACCAGTTTTAGTCTGTAGTGCTTGGGCTACACACTTCTCATTCCCTTGTGTCCTTTTCTGTCTAGATGAAAGACGCTGCCACCCACAGGACTTCTAATCAGCCCATGGCTGTCAGAAACCACGTCAGACACTAAGAAGTCTTGTAGGTGTAAATCTTTTGTTGACTGTAGCACCATCTCAGTTTATTCTGATTTTGTATAGAACTTTTAGCCACTTCAGCTAGATGGAAAATAGGCTTGAATATTTCTTCCTTACCCTTACATACTTATAGATTGGGGAAGACCTTTTATTTTTTATTTTTTATTAAAAAAGTTTTTTTAATGTTTATTTCTTTTTGAGAGAGAGACAGAGCATGAGTGGAAGAGGGGCAGAGAGAGAGGGAGAGACAGAATCCAAAGCAGGCTCCAGGCTCCAAGCTATCATCACAGAGCTTGACACGGGGCTGGAACTCAGGAACCGTGAGATCATGATCTGAGCCAAAGTGGGGCATTTAACCTACTGAGCCACCCAGGTGCCCCAGGGAAGATCTTTTAACCTAAAACTGCCAACAACCCAGCACCCAGATAAAGCCTGAGCTTGGAGAAAGTCAGCTCTGCTTTTTCTTTCTTTCTTTTTTTTTTTATTTTTTAATGTTTATTCATTTTTGAAAGAGAGAGAACAGAGCGTGAGCGGGGGAGGGGCAGAGAGAGAGGGAGACACAGAATCTGATGCAGGCTCCAGGGGAGGCTCCAGGGCAGGCTCCAGGCTCTGAGCTGTCAGCACAGAGCCTGCCAAGGGGGCTCGAACTCACTGACCGCGAGATCATGACCTGAGCCGAAGTCGGACACTCAACCAACTGAGCCACCCATGTGCCCCAGCTCTGCTTTTTCTATATGTCTGAGAAGAGAGCCTCTTTGAAGGCCCTAGCATAGAGGAAGAAATAGGAAGGAGCTGATGGCAAGGCAGGAGGGGAAGTTAGCCTCTTCTGGCTCCTCCCTGGCTTCCTCCTTTGGTTTGGAGAATCCTTAACAGTGGAGAGAGCCTAGGGCTAGCAATTCATAGACGTTTTGTATTCAGACTCTTCCCCTACCTTAGATAAGTCACTTTTTCTTTCTGGATCTTAACTTCCTTCACCAGTACTTAAAATGAGGAAGTCTGGTGAGGATCTCTTCTAGTTCTGTATTCCATTATAACAGGAATCCCCAGGTTGCCAAATATGCCCATATTCAAATGTTAAGTTGGGAAATACCTTTCAAAGTGCACTTATTGCTAAAATGTCCGTACAATTTCCCAGGCTTTTTAGCATATAGGTAAGCTGAAAGGCCTAGAGAATATCAGAGGAAGGAACATTTCAGAAGAGAGGTATATAAAAGCAGCTAACTTTTATCGCAGGCTTACCGCATACTGTACCATCTAAACACTTTCCATGCATTATCTTGTGGAATACTCACAACTCTATGATGTAGGTGCTCTGATTCTCCCCATTTTACAGATAAGAAAACTGAAGCTCAGAAAGATTACGTGACAAGGCCATACAGTTGGCAAGGAGCAGAGTCCGGGCTCCAACCCAGGCAGAGTACGACTCCAGAAGTTTTACTCTTAACCAGTGCAATGGCTATAAGTTCTATACAGATGGAAACATGAAAGCCGCCATATATGTGGCCATTGAAGTAAATTTATGTCATAAAATTCAAGAAATGCTTTGAATAAAGACACCAAAGCTTTTGTGATGTTATCTATCCATTAGATTACAAATGCCAATTGCACTGGGTGGTGTTGATACATTTTTACACACTTAATTTACTTATCAGGGATCTCTCCTTTTTGGTTAAACATACATGCATGCACACATATGCACATACAGCCCCCCATACACACCCCTAGTTTTAGATAATGGACACTGGGTACTGATGAGAGATCCAACTAACTATCATCATTCAGACAGGGGCTGATTTCCTTGTTAGTGGGTTATCCTTATCCCTTGTCTTTTGGAGATGACCCCAGTGTTAGTACCTGCCAGGGCCATAGAGCTCAGTGAGTAGGAGACAAGAACCACCTGGCCAATAGCTCTGGTCAAAACATAGGTGAAAGGGAATGCTGAAATTACTTGGCTAAGATGAGATTGGGTTGCCTATGGACTTCCCTAGCTCCATAACAATGGAATTGACTGGTTTATTTGAAAATGAGTTTTCTGCTGGCTCAGAAATGAAAAGCAGATATCTTTAGATGGGATGTGATGATTTAATTTTAATTTCACATTTAATTTCAGAAAAATCTAAGCTGTTGTCTGATATAAGTGCTCGTCTATGGTTTACATACAGAAGGAAATTTTCACCAATTGGTAGGTATATCATTTGTTGTACTTCGCTTTCTTCCTTGTAGATAGCTTGCCTGAGGTGATTAGTGACGTCCCAGAAACCTCAGAATTGGCAGCTCACTGTGGTGAAGAATTTGCTTTAGGGGACTATATAAGTCTTATACTTTATTCAAAAGTTTCATTGCCCAAGAACTGCATCATGTATGATCCTTGGTGTGAATGTGTAATGCCAGTATACTTAGAAGTCCACCTCCAAGTTTTCAGGCACCAGGTAGTATTACTTGTTTTCTAGGAGCAAAGAGAAAGTCAAACTTCTAGTCTGGGTAATATTTATTAACTTAGAATCCACTGCTTTGTGGAGTTACTTGATTATTAAAGACAGTTATGCATTGAATGAAAGAAAATAATTCCTTTGATTTTTTTCTCCCTGCTATGAGATGAAAGCACCTTACCGAAGATGAACTATGATAGATTTCCTTGGAACTAATTATCAGCTGTTAGGTTACCAGCTGCTATCTAGGAAAAAAAAGGTCAATAAGCGAAGTGAATTGTCTCCCTTTAGAGAAAATCTGTAAAATGTTTGCAAGTAGGGTGGCCTATTCCTAGTATCATGGTCCTGTAGGAAAAAGAATGTCAAATCCAAATGGTGGAAGTTATTCTCCTAAGAGAAAACCTGTCTGATTGATTTTGATGCAGGACTGGACTTTTAATAAATATAGTGAAATCCTCCCTTCTGATCAGTGCCCAAAACAAACTCCACATGGACATTTTTTGCTCTCCACAGAAAGTACCCAAGCAATAAAACACGCACATGAACAATCTTTAGTACCCAGTGATTTTATTTATTTATTTATTTTATTTTATTTTATTTTATTTTAGAGAGAGCTCATGGGTGCACAAGCCAGGGAGAGGGGCAGAAAGAGAGAGAGAGAGAGAGAGAGAGAGAGAGAGAATCCTAATTAGGCTCCACGCTCAGCACAGAGCCTGGCACAGGGCTCCATCCAATGACCCTGGGATGATGACGTGAGCTGAAATCAAGAGTTGGATGCCGAACTGACTGAGCCACCCAGGCGCCCCTAGTACCTAGTGATTTTAAACAGCTAACTTTCTCTAGGTGAAGAGATCTTTACAAGGCTTAAAAACATCAATGCTGATGTTTTAAAAAAAATTTAAGTTTTAAGTAGGCACATTGCCCAATGGGGGCTTGAACTTATGACCTTAAGATCAAGAGTTGCATGCTCTACCGATGGAGCCAGCCAGGCACCCCAATTCTGATAATGTTTTGGCAATAGATGATCTCTTCTTTATCTAGTCTTCATCGCATCTCTTCTATACTAACGTGTCCTATAATTCTACCATTAGTAAGAGCCAAAGGACTCTCTTCCAGTTTATGGGTTGGCTCAACCCTCCCCATCTTGCTGTAGCAACTCTCCTTCAGTCCCCACAACAAAAGGAAAAGGGTGGCCACTGTGGCCCATTTGTCTTACATGGCTGATGAGTCTCCTTAGAGTTAGTCTTGTGAGATCCGGCTTATGAGCATAGTTTTCCACTCCCATGTTGGGGACAGAGAGCAATGAAAGCAGAATGTCTCCTCTGCCATCCAAGTTATCTGATTTCACTGGTACCTTGAAAAAGGATATTGAGCTCACCCTGGCCACATACGTGGGATTTTCGTTACATCAAGTGTTCTTAAAGTGGAACCAGTTGTCTTCTTTCATTTATTAACTGGTTTTAGGCCTTTTAAAGATGCGGCATGTTTCTAATTTATTAGTAGCATTTTTGATTATAGCCATGCTCATAACACCAGCTATTTGCATCATCCTGAGTGGGTTTGTAGAACACTTCCACAGATATTTTCTTACTTAATTCTTACAATATCCACTAACGGGTAGTGTGTGTGCCGTTGTTCCCAATCTATAGTTGAAGCTTGGATTAAGTAACCAGAGACCATTCTTCTGATGCCTAATCCGGGACTCTTTCCTCTGTTTTACATTGTCCTTCTTGCTGTTGAGATCTTCATAATGTATATTTAGAACAGTCAAGAGCCTCCCAGATCTCTTTGACCATGTTAATGATTGCCTTTGGTAGCATTTATTCCTTAACAAAGGTAAGACTGGCTTTCCTGAGAAGTGAGCTGTGCAAAGCCAGGTTTGGTCAGGCAGATAATGACATAGCATGGGCTCAGTGTTGGTAGTCATACCTGGCATCCTCTATAAAAATTGCATGCATACCTCGAAGTCCCCAAGCAGAAAACCTAAGGGGCAGGTTTTGTTCATTTGTTTGTATTGTCTTTGGTCATAGAAACTATTTTGGCTAACTCAGTGTTATGTTTGCAAGTTCCACCCTATAACAAGCCCTGTTTTATATTTGGCTATGTCTCTTGCCTCTCTTTTCAGAGTTTGTGTGTCTGTCTGTATTGTATGATTCCCACATATGCCAATGTTTCAGGAAAGGGCAATCCAGGGAACCCATAGTCATTCCCATCCATTTTGCCAACAGGGGGGACCGGCCCTTCATCAGATGCAGGATGGGGATGTATGCTCCGCTGTGGACAGATGATGCTGGCTCAAGCCCTTATCTGCAGACACTTGGGAAGGGGTGAGTTAAATTCGTTCTGCCTCAGAGACCTCTGCAATAGCACTTCCTTCTGGTACGTTAGCATTGGTGCCGAGGTTCAGGGAAATTCAGTAACAGAGCCAAAGGTCCTAAAGTGCTATCTGTCAGCTCAAGTGATGGGGCTGACAAGTCAATAAAGCCTCCCAGGAGAAGGAAACAGCCGGCACTTCCTTGTGACTCACCAAGCCAGAGAGTTATTTTCCTGGGACAGAACTGAACATTGAGGCAGGTGTGTCATTTAGAGTTTCCATCTTCGCTATTGTTCCAGTGAGTCCTTAAACAGGTCAGATAACAAAGGGAGCAGGAAGACGGGTGTGGTGGTAAGTCTGTTTCTCGACCTCCTTGAAAAAGTCTGCCTAGTGAAGGATGTAAGTGACCTAAAGGAAGTGTCTAATGAGGGAGCTGGCACTGTTTTGGTTTGGGTTTACTGAGAATGTCCACTTGACAATGAAGGAATCCTTAAATTAGCTTTCTCAGGAGGCTGCTTCATTAAGAAACTTCCGGTAATCTTGCTTGGGACGCTTGAGTCTCTTGCTTTCTTAAGGCATGTGCATGCTTCCCTGTGGGCATCTGTAGGATGACCTTGACTGGATGCCAGTTCAGGCACTTGGGTGAAAGCCTGGTTTGACATGGGGATGAGGGAGGGAAAGGACACTTTGGATGACATTGGCCTGCTGAACTCATCGGCTGTTGCTCCTTGAGATTCAGAGGTTTGGAAACATCACTCCTTTTCCCCCACTATGGCAGCCTCACGCACCCAGCTATAGTGACCAGAGAGGTTGCGGGAGGGCCTGGGGAGGTATGAGGGCTTAACGCCTTCTATTCAGAGTTTAGAGAAGCCTAAACCCACTCTTCCTGGGTAGGATCATAATTCCTTTTTTACTGATGAGCAAATTGAGGCTCAGGAAGTACAGGGACTTGTCCAGAGTCAAACAGTAAGAAAGCATGGATTTGGGAACAGAAGAAGGCAGGTCTTCTGACTCGTTGTCCAGTGATTTCTCTATGGTACACATACTTCTTGGAGCAGATTCATTCTATTTAATTTCTCACTTATAAAACACAGCAAGGCGATCCTCCTGGAAGTAAATTTTGTGGGAAGCAAATGAGGAAAACATAAAACCCAACAGTCAGTAGCCTCAGTCATTTTAATATAAAAGCAAATAGTAGGAAGGATTTTGAAATAGATCTTATAGCTAAGATAAATTCCAAGATGTAATTTTGGTATTTTTTTAATGTTTATTTTTATTTTTGAGAGAGAGAGAGAGAGAAAGAGAGAGAGAAAGCAAGGGAGTGGCAGAGAGAGAGGGAAACACAGAATCCGAAGCAGGCTCCAGGCTCTGAGCTGTCAGCACAGAGCCTGACGCGGGGCTCAAAGCCATGAGCTGCGAGATCATGACCTGAGCCAAAGTCCTACACTTAACTGACTGACCCGCCCAGGAGCCCTTCAAAGGTGTAGTTTTGTAAAGAAGTATTTTGGAGTGCTTCCTATTCAGTTACTCCATAATTAAGTATTCGTTCACTCATTGCTGTCATCAGTCAACATTTAGCGGTACTTAGCAGCCAGCTAGTCAGGATTTCTCCAGACTTGGACAATTTGGTACCAAATGAAAAAAAAAAAGTTGGATGTGGTTCACCCTCTGAAGACTGCTGGCCACAAAGTTTAAAAGTTTGATTTCAGATCCATTAGAAGCAAAGAGAACAGAAGACTCCGGAGGTAATGGCCTTTGGTCTCAAGTGTACTTCAACTGTGAGGTTAAAATCTCTCTCAAACCTTCAGGAGAGAAACTTGTATCTTGGAAGCAAATGGAGCCCCAGATATCTGTTGCATTACATAGAGTTCCTAGAGCTGAGGGAAGGGGATAAGCACATCCCCTGTACAGTGGCGATGATGGAGAATTTTTGCAGGCATCCTTCATAGCCCCTGCATTTGAGGGGGCCATGCCTAAGGCACAGATAGGATCCCTAGAGATGTCATTATTTTGGCTTTGGTCATAAAGAAACCTTGAACACTTGATAGCAAAGGTATGTGTTTTTCCATAGATCAGTGTGGACGTTTTCAAGGTTGTTTAAAAATGGTGGCATGCAATGTTTTTAAAGCTTCCTTAGTTGTAAGTTGTGTATATTCCCCTGCACACTGTCGTATGTCAGAAGAGCAGGTCCCCCTCCCCGCCCCCGCCGAGACTCATTTGGCAGCGTTGCCAAAATATAGGGACCAAAGCTGTTGCTGTCTGTGTGGAAATGAGACACCGTGGCATCAGGGTGATCTAAGGATATACTGCCAGGTTTTGCAGTTAGCTCCTTCTCACTGAGTAGCTGACCAGAAAGGCCTTTCCTGACATTGTTGTCAGGTAATATTTGTCTAGCTCCAGCCCTTGGGCTAAGTCAATTTCTTGGTCAACGTCTTGTTTTGCTTTTACTTTACACCCACTGAGACTTTGAAAGTCATGTCTCCAGATGCCATTGTCATCAAGATTGCAGTTACTTAGGAATGTTCTAACTTGATTGCTCCTGCCTTCCAGATGCAATTCTTGTGTTTTCCCTCTAAAGTCGTGGTTACAGTAAGAGTGCAGACAGTGGTAAAGAAACAGTTGTAAAAATGACTTTAACTCATTTTTCCCCTAAAAAGACTGGAACTGGGAGAAACAAAAAGAACAACCCAAAGAATACCAACGGATCCTACAGTGCTTCTTAGATAGAAAGGACTGTTGCTACTCTATCCATCAAATGGGTAAGGTCATATCGGTAGTTTTAAGGCAATGTCTGTACCTGCTGCTTTCATCCCCTGCCTTATATGTGGCTCTGCTAAGTTGTCCATCTGTTTAATTATTTATGCCAAAAAAATTAGGAGTTTGTGGTGTGCTGGAAGAACTTTTGCTAACGTCTTTTCTTTTTTTTTCCCCCACATAAAAACAGCACAAATGGGGGTAGGAGAAGGGAAATCGATTGGCGAATGGTTTGGACCAAATACAGTTGCACAGGTGTTAAAGTAAGTAAAAGAGTCTGGCATCTGTCTTATTGTACTGTCTCCTATGCCTCCTTCTTCCACCAACTCAGTGTCCCATTAATCTAACTATTCCTGCCATCCCACTAAGCCACCAGACATCTGCACCATTTGCCTAGGGTGTTCTTTGAAGTGTGCAAGTGTGGACATCTGTTTTCATATACCAGAGTCATAGTCACTGGTGCCAGTATAGATGAAGGCACCTCAGGACTCATTCAGTATCTGTTGCCTCTGCAGGTTGGTGCTCACCTTCCAGGGAACTATCAGCCTGAGGGTCACTGAAGCCAAAGGGCTAAATACTAAGTGGTGGAGGCTGAGCTAGCCTAGGAAAGACAAGGACTCCCACTCTGTATAGTATATAAAACCTCATTCATTCATTCATTCATTCAAGATTTTTAAAATTTTTTAATGTTTATTTATATTTGAGAAAGAGAGAGAAAGGGAGAGAGAGAGACATAGCACAAGCGGGGAAAGGGCAGAGACAGTGGGAGACACAGAACCCGAAGACAGGCTCCAGGCTGTGAGCTGTCAGCACAAAGCCTTATGCGGGGCTCAAACCCACGAACCGTGAGATCATGACTTGAGCCAAAGTTGGACGCTAAACCAACTGAGCCACCCAGGCGCCCCATTCATTCAACATTTACTGAGTAGCTCTATTGTGCAAGTGCTGGGTATACAGAAATAAACTAGACACAGTCCTTGCCTCAAGGAACTCACCACCTATGGGAGGAGACAGACCCCAAGGGAGTCTTGGGATCAGTTTGTCATCTCTTGACAGACTCCAGGTACCCCAGCATTGTACTTGTGCAGTTACTGTGTTAAATCGCAGAATTTACTGCCCACACCAAGAGGCAAGGTGGAAAATCTAAGACGGCGGACATTTTAGAAGTAAATGGGATGGGTGGCATCAGCACCTATACATGTAGGCCACCTCACCTGTTGTCACTCTCCTTCCTGACAGCCTGTCACTGAATGAAAACTCCGCGAGGGCAGAGATTGCATTTGTCTTGTTCACTACAGTAACACTAGCACATAAAACTGCCTGGCACACATAAGTGCTCAATAAATTACTTGATGGGTGAACGGAGATGCCATCCAGAATCTGAAGCTGGATTTCGGCATCAGAAGATTGAAACCGTTTGGACTCCGTTGGTGTAGCTTGCTTCTTCAATGCATGGGCTCTCTGGAGGATGATGGCAGAACCTGCTCCATGATAGTACAGAGGGGGCACTGTTTCGATCATTAGCTAGTCTTCAGTAAACAAGAATGCTCTGGAAATGTGCTCAAGTGGGGAGTAGTCTGGATTTCCTGGGGACCCAAGTGAAATCTGTATCTTGGCTTTACTCTTTGCTAAGGCTGCAACCCCTCTGAGACCACTTCCTTAACCTTAGTCCATAGTCCCCTTGGGAGCATCATTGATGCTGCTGAGTGAAGAACTGGCCCTATTTCAGGAGGCACCATAGGAACCCAGGGTAGAAGGTATAGAAGATGAAGGAGGATGGCTGTGCTGAGCCCCAAACCCAGACTGAAATGGTTGGTTTTTACATGATGTCCCTCAGAATCTGCTTCTTTCTTCTAAATTTTGAAGTTCTCAACAATAAAAAAATGGAAACATACATTTTTAAAAGAATTTAAGTGGTTGTTTTTGGTGAAGGAGGGGCAGAGACAGAGAGAGAGAGAGAGAGAGAGAGATCCCGGGATCATGACCTGAGCTGAAATCAAGAGTCAGACACTCAACCGACTGAGCCACCCAGGTGCCCCTAAGTGAGTTTTGAATCATTGTGATTGTTATCATTAATAACAGAGTATTAGTGTATCAGGGAAAGGTAATACATTACAAGGAATGAAATTAAAGTGGAACGGTAATTAGCCTCTTCTCGGGAGCTACTTTGATTAGGAAAATCATAGTTTTTTTTCTTTTGTCCAGTGAGACTGTGATTTACTCAAGAATCCCAGAAGTAGCCAGGTTAAATATGCCTTCATTCAGACTGGTGAGAGGGGAACGTAAGGAAGAAATGCCATGGTCCTTTATTTTTTATTTTTTAATCTTTTTTTTACTTTTTCTTTTTTGTTTAAATGCTTTTATTTATTTTGAGAGAGAGAGAGAGAGAGAGAGAGAGAAAGGGAGGGGCAGAGAAAGAGGGAAGAGAGATAATAATCTGAAGCGGGCTCCAGGCTCTTAGCTGTCAGCACAGAGCCCAACATGGGGCTCGAACTCATGAACGGTGAGATCATGGCCTGAGCTGAAGTCAGATGCTTCACTGACTGAGCCACCTAGGCGCCCCCGGCAGTGGTGCTTTACTCAGACCCCAGGTCATCCTTGTGTCAAAGGGTTTTTTTTCTAACCTCCTTTGAAGTTAGAGAATTCAGCACGCTCTCTCTTCAGTTGTTGACCAACAAGGCCCCACACCAAGGCCATCTGCAGCCCATGTCTCTTGAACAGCATTTGCCCTGCACATGGGAAGGGGTGTAAGAGATCTTTCTCTCTCTGCATTTTCCTGAGTCTTATCCTCCAAAGTATGTATGCTCCCAAACATATGTATGTATTTATATTTTATATTTTATACTTGATATATTTATATATGTTTCACGACAGTTTCCTTTTTTTTTGAAAAGAGCAGTAAATCGGAGTATGTTTCATTTAAGAAGAGAAAACAAAAAATCTCCTGGGAGCAAATACATTGGCATCTTTTCTCTTTCGCCCAACAGGAGTCATCATTTTGTGAGGTTGAC
The DNA here is from genome assembly GCA_028646485.1 of Cryptoprocta ferox. Lineage (NCBI taxonomy): Eukaryota > Metazoa > Chordata > Mammalia > Carnivora > Eupleridae > Cryptoprocta > Cryptoprocta ferox. The sequence goes on along the minus strand of CM053579.1, from coordinate 35,276,848 downwards.
TTTTCCATTTTGTAAAGCAGGACTTTTTTTTTTTCCAGGGATTGAAAACAGTGACTCTGTGGCATTGTCAATGTCCCTGGACATAGAATATTCCAGAGCTCTTGGTCACAGGAGCCAGAGCTGACCCGAACCCTAACCTCTCTGTGGCTCAGCGTTCGGTGACTTTAGGAACAGTGGGCATAGATTATACTGCTTCCTACTGTTGCCATCTTCCCCCATTTTGACTTCGTTGTGTGTTGCTTTGCAGAAAACTTGCTTTATTTGATGAATGGAATTCCTTGGCTGTTTATGTTTCAATGGATAACACAGTGGTCATTGAAGATATCAGTGAGTCCCTAGCCTGTTTACTTTCCCAGGTGGTGGGTGGTTGAGGTCCTTCCTCAACATTCAGAAAATGTGTAGGGGGGTGGGGGAGAGGGAGAGAGAGGGACGGACAGACAGACAGACAGGCACTGACTCTCTGGCCTGCTCCACTAAAGCAAGGAAGCTTGGGTGGTGGGGCACAGGACTCTGGTTAATCATTCCCTATGCCTTTTCTTCTCTTTCCTTTCAGCGTTCTGAAAGGAAGAAAACAATGAGGGTCTTTTCTGCCCCTCAGTGAGCTACCAGACCCTTTCCCTGCAGGATACTCAAAGTATGGATAATCAGTTAAACCACCAACAGGTCTTCTGTGGAGGCCCCCACTTGCCCAGCCCTGTGCTCTCTGCCATGGGGTTAGAGAAACCAAAAGATACAGTCCCTGTCTCAAAGGCAGACAGACTAGTCCAGAAATCAGATTTTTTTTTCAGCGAGCCCCTAATATCTGGCAGGAGGTAAGTGAGGGCCCAGTTGCCAGAAGGAAGAGGAGTAAGGGCTGGAGGAGTGGCCTGGGCTTCCTATGGGGCGAGGTGGGGCAAGCTGGGCCCCAGTGTAGGACAGGAAGGCCTCCCAGGCAGATGTCATGTGAGGTTGCCCTTAGTTTCGCCCTTGGCATATCTCATATGACTGGATACCCCTTACTCACCCAGCTCTCTTGTCTTCCGCTCCCAGAAAAAATGTGCTGCGTCCTTTCCTCGAGTGCTGACACAGTTGGTGAGAGCCCCCCCAGCGCTCTGAATGCCTCGAACCAGAGTAGGAGCACCTTTGCCTGCTGCCCAGCCTGGAAACCCCTGCTGCTCATTGTGCCCCTTCGCCTGGGCATAAACCAAATCAACCCTGTCTATGTTGATGCATTCAAAGTAAGTCACCCCGTTTCCCGGGCCCATCGACGCCCGCCCATCACACCGCCATGTGAGCACGGAGATCCGTGAGCAGCAGTCCACAAGTGAGTTGAGAATCTTGCACTCTCTTTCCCTCTAGGAGTGTTTTAAGATGCCCCAGTCTTTAGGGGCCTTAGGAGGAAAACCAAATAACGCCTATTATTTCATAGGATTCTTAGGTAAGAAAAGAGGAATCACAAGTAAGTCGTCATGGGCCAGGGGAGGGCGGGCAGCAGGTTTGCACGGGAGACTAGGCGATTCCAGTTAGGGGGCCCTCTTCTAGCCCAGAGATGCTGTGGCCTCTGACCAGCTCATTCTGTCTCCAGCCTGATCTGTGGAGAGTAACACTTCTCTGGGCCTGCTGGAGACTGGATCCCCCTCTTCGGTGCCCTTACTTCCTTGACTCTTGATAAGATGGTTCTACAGCTGCTTTCCCACTGGACCACCCCAAGGGCACAGCATTATCTCAGCATCTCTCTCTCCTTTCTGTGGGGCCCAGAGGGGCAGGGTTTCACTCTCCTAGCACTGTCGATCCCCCTCTTTTGGGGGCTTGGGCATTCGGGCTAGGAGCCATCTTCTGACTTCCCAGGTCCACACAGCTGGGCCTGCTGCCTCCTTTTTCAGAGCCATGACTAGGTCGATGTGAGAGGAGGCACAGACAGAGCTATCCTGTTTCTGATAACGGAGCCTAAGCCTTAAAACCACTGACTTCCTAATGAGGAAGGTAACAGGCAGCCCAGCATCCGCTGCCGAGGTTGATGCCTCTGGAAATCTAGCCACCTTATTCACCAGCTGTGGTCAGAGTCATTTAAAGCCTGTGGCACACAAGGTGCTAGCCCAGTTCTTCTCAAACTGTAACGTGCATGCAAATCACCCTGAGAGCCTATTTAAAATGCAGGTTCGGCAGGTCCGGGATGGGCCCCGAGAGTCTGCATTTCTAACTAGGTGGTCCTGATGCTGCTGGTGTACATACCGCATGTTGAGTACCAAGGGCCTAGACCACTAGTTAGTGCTGAAGAGCACAGGGAAGGGGGCGATGTGGACTGGAACTGGGCTTCAAGGAACATGAGCTTAGATTACTAGGTAGAGCCTTAGATAGGCACAGGCGAGCCAAAGCAGGCATGGGGAGCGGCTCAAGGGATGTGCAAAGGAGAGGGTGAAATGGGCTTGGCTACCCTCCCACCTAACTCCTTGGAGGTTCAGGGAGGTGAGAAGGGGGTGGAAACAGACATATCTGGCCCTGTATGCAGTCTCCCACTTGCCAGATGTGTGACAGCAGGAAATGAGTATCAACTCTTCAGTCTCGGTTTCCTCTAATGGAAAATAGGGCTGGGGCCCCTGGCTGGCTCAGTTCGTAGAGCATGTGACTCTTGATCTCAGGGTCGTGAGTTCAAGCCCCATGTTGGGCACAGAGCTTACTTAAAAAAAAAAGAGAGAGGCATCTGGGTGGCTCATTCGGTTGAGCATCCGTCTTCGGCTCAGGTCATGATCTCACAGCTCATGAGTTCAAGCCCTGCGTTGGGCTCTGAGCTGTCAGCACCTGTTTCGGATTCTGTGTCTCCCTTTCTCTCTCTGTCCCTCCTCCACTCGCGCTCAGGGCTACCCCCTAACTAACCATGTTGTCACCTCACAGTAAAGCACTCAGCAAAGAGCCAGGAATGTAGTACACACTCAGGAAAAGATGGCCCCACCCTTCCTGACCCCCAACTGGTCAGGTCTTTGCTTGCTCTTTCATCTCTGTGAGGCGCTGGCTACCCAGTTGCCTGAGCTCTCTATTGCTGCCATCTGTTGGTCGAGCCCAAGAACTACAGTTTGATGGAAAATTTGCAAACCATGGAGGCATTTCGTTTATTTCTCTAAGTACAAAATCCAGTATTTGGAGTTATATAAATTTAGACATCCTCTGCTTCTAAGCTTTTGGGCTCCTGTCAAAGAAAATGTTGCAGGGGCACCTGGGTGGCTCAGTCGGTTAAGCGTCCGACTTCAGCTCAGGTCATGATCTCACGGTCCGTGAGTTTGAGTTCCGCGTCGGGCTCTGTGCTGACAGTTCAGAGCTTGGAGCCTGCTTCAGATTCCGTGTCTCACTCTCTCTCTGCCCCTCCCCTGTTCACACTGTGTCTCTCTCTCTCTCTCTCTCTCTCTCAAAAATATGTAAATGTTAAAAAAATTTAAAAACAAAAGAAAATGTTGCAAAAAATCAGTTTCCTATTTTTTGGTACGTGAGGACAAGGCTGAAACAGATTGGGAAATAATTTTGGAGGGGCCTCAATGAAGAGTGTATGGGATTCCCGGGTGCCCTGGCCTTGCCTGCCTCAAGTTACCCAGAGAGAATTTGCCAAGCTGGCACAGCCCTCTTGTTTTGTGAGGTCACTGGGTCAAGGTGACTTTTGTGGGGGTTGACTACTCATGAAAGGGGTGAGGGCAATCTTCAGTTCCCCAGAGAGAGGTTTATATAGTGCCCATTTGCCCACTGGCTTTCATTTGCCCCTTTGCTTCACCTTCATCTGAGGCCCCAAAGTCCCCCCAAGTCCCCTTTTCTGCCTTACCCCTTACTGTATTCGGTTGGGGATTCCGGATTGTAAAATGCCTGAAGGGAGGGAACAGATGAGAACTGCCATTTTCTGAACAGCTGTCTTGTGTCAGAGACCCTGCAAAGTACCACTCCCCATGTAGGTAGGTAGGTAGGTAGGTAGATAACATGTATACATATAGAGTCCTATATAGAGATGTATAGATATAGTTAGCATAATACCCCTGTGAGCTAGAGCTTGTTATTATAGTGAGACTAAGAGTTAGAGGGATTGTTTCCTCAAGGCCATCCAGCTAGAAAGTAGCTAACCCAAGATTCAATCCCGATTTGGCCATCTCTGTTTCCCATACCACATTGCTTCCTGAGGGCCCTCTTTCCCGGTGGGAAGGTGGGAAAAGCTCTCAATGTGGGACGCTAAGGCCAGGATGGGACTCTGGCTGTCCGATTTTGCCTGCTTAGACAGGAGATGTTTGCCCCCTGCCCTTGGGTAAAGAAGGGTTGTTACCTGAGATGCATAGCGTGAGTCCTGTGTCTGCAGATGGTTGACCAGACTGCCTCTTGCTTTTGAGCCTCTTTCGAGACCTCGATTTAGGCCCATGTCACTTCTAGGGCTTTTTATGTATTCTACTGTGTCTCTTTTAAGCTCTCTCAGAAACAGTGCAGCCTGCCAAGCTCCACTACACACACACACACACACACACACACACACACAGGGAAAAGGCCAGAATCAGAGAGGAAACCCCCTGGTAGAATGCTCGATTCCAACCCTGCTCTGGATCTCTATTTTCTTTTGCAGAACTTCCTTTTCTTCTTACTTTTCTGTGGTCATAAGTAGGCTTCCTTCTAAACATTCTGGTTGTTGCTTTTCTTTGTGACTTCATGCTTTTTTGATATAACTGATCTCACCCACCTGTGGTCTAGGGGGAATATGTATGAACCTTGACTTTCATAAAAAAAGTCATGTGGGGGCCCTGATTTTCATGCACTCTTAAACATATATTTGTAGGGAAATACTTTTGAGCCGAAGTGAGATACTTCTATGGCCACCTTGTTTTGTATCGTGTTTTAAGCATTTCACAGCGAATAAATCTTCCGTTTCTTATAATGCCCTGTGAGGTAACTGCAACAGGCCTAGTGACCCCAGTTTAAAACCAAGAAATTTTAAGACCAATTGAATCGAATGGCTTGTCCTTGGTCTGTGACACAGACAAGTTAAGCTACTCGTCAGACACCACACACACATTCTTTGCCAACAGAAGCACTTAGATGGGGTCCAACACAACCCTGGGTGCCATTCCAGGGAGATTCTTCGGGGCATCTCTCCCTACCTCGCCCTCCAGCCTCAGGTAGCTCTCTCTTTGCTTGCCTAACCCAGTTGAGAACACAGAGGTCCTCATGGCCCGGAGGCCTGGACAGTGAGGTTGGCATTCCACCTTAGGAACTTTTGCCAGCTCAGCCTGCCACTGATGAGCATGAGAGGGACTCAGCCGTTTGAACATCAAAGTAGAGCTTTTATTATCTCAGACTCTTCCTGGGTCATCATTGGACTACAGCTTTTCAATGTAACAAAGCATGGCTTTCGTCTCATTTTTAAAGGTAGAACATCTCGAAGTGACTTTTCCCAGGGAGGCATATGTGTCCTGATGTTAAGGCACCCAAGGCAGTGCTTTCCAACAGGCATTACTCACTTGCCAACGATGACTAATTTGCTAGCTAATCAGGACCAGAAGTCAGAGCCCTGGTACCCTATCCATTGCAGAGTCTGCATTCCCATTTCGTTTGAAGGCCAAGGCCTTTCTTGTTACCAGATGGGCTCTCTGACCGGAGGCCTGAGTACCGATGGTGTGGAGCGAGATGCTTTCCCGTGTTGAAGAGGCAGGGAGCTCCCTAAAGGCACCTGGGCTCATGCCCTGGTGATCGTACCTACCACCTCTTTGCTACTGCTGCTCACAGAGCCTGCCATGTCATCTGTGGTCTCTCATTCCTCAAACCATTTTCTCAAACCTGTCACTCTCCATTTCTGGTCTTGGACTTTGAGGAGATGCACATGCTAGGGCAAGTCTTCTCATCGAATGATTGGACTTGGCTTCCTTCAAGTATGATCACCCAAGTTTGGGCTTTCTGTCACCTCATTCTCATTGTCACTAAGGGGGGGGGTTAAGAAAACCAGAGTGCCTCCTCCCAAGGGCAGCAGGGGGGCCAGGGCCAGTGGTTCTTTCTAGATTAAGCATCTCTCATTCCAAACAGGTGATGAGCTCATTTTCTTGGACCCTCACACAACCCAGACTTTTGTTGACGCGGAGGAGAATGGAACGGTTGATGACCAGACTTTCCATTGCCTGCAATCCCCACAGCGAATGAACATCTTGAACTTGGATCCTTCCGTAGCATTGGTGGGTGTCTGAAGGTTAGGTGGGCCAAGAGATACGACAGCACCCTGTTACAGATTGGTTCCTTGGGAGTCATCCAGGTTGCTAGGCAGGGTGGCAAGAGTGTGTTCAGCACCATCCCCTACGAGGGGTACCATAGTATGGGGGGAAGGGGCAGACCCGGAAGATAAACTACTCGAGATGGAATCCAGGCCCTGCCATGTACTAGCTATGGACTTAGTGGAAGTCCCTTAACTTTTCGAAGCCTCAGTCTTCTCATGCCTAAAATGAGCAAAACAATAGTTCCTTCACCATAGGGTCGTGTGACGTACACTATGCATCAGGCACTCAGCACAGTGCCGGGCACATTGTGAGCACACAATCCAGGGAGTTGCAGGGGTTACCTCCCCTGGAAGGATGGCGCTGAGACAATGGGGAATTGTCTATAATTCTAATAGGTAATTGCCTTAAGGTGAATGCCATCTTATTAAGTATCGCCTATAGCTAAAAGTACTATTTGGCTTTTGTCTGTCGGTTTGGTTGACTGTTCCTTATGGATGTGTCTGTTTGGGCACTGAATGCAATGGAATTAACCCCATGCCCTGGAGACTGGCCTTCAAGTTACTGTGTCTCATAGTATGAGGGGAGAGGGATAAGCAGGGCCAGGGATGGGAAAGAGGGGGAGGGAGGGAAAGAGGGAGGTAGGAGGAGAGAGAGAGAGAGAGAGGGAGAGATGGAATGAACAAGTAAATGTGTGTGTGCAGGTGAGGCAATGACCTAGGAGAGAGAAATCCAGCCAGTCTTCTTCATTATTGCCAAAAGACACATCTGTAGAGAGCAGCCCATGTCACAACTTTGGGCCGGTGGCTCCATCTTGCAATGCATAGGGCCTGACTTGGTGCACATGCCCAGTTCTAAGTTGCATTCTCTTGTTTTCCCCCCAAGGGATTTTTCTGCAAAGAAGAAAAAGACTTTGATAGCTGGTGTAGCCTTGTTCAGAAGGTATGTATGTTTTTCTTAGTCTTAAAAACAAAAGTCATTCAGTAGGATTCCTTTTCAAGACCGTTTCTCATAGTAACCTAAATCGAGCCTGCTAGGACTTTATTGCAAGAGAGAAACTAAGATGTGGGGGGTTATGCAGAACCTTGGGGGAACCAAAGAAAAACTTTGGGTTGAAATATGCTTAGTATGTCGAGTGAGTGATTTTTTAAATTTTTTTTAGTGTTTATTAATTATTTTTGAGAGAGAGACACACAGAATGTGGGGGGGGGGAGGGGCAGAGAGAGGGGGAGACACTGAATCCGAAGCAGGCTCCAGGCTCTGCGCTGTCAGCACAGAGCCCGATGTGGGGCTCGAACTCACGGATTGTGAGATCATGACCTGAGCCGAAGTTGGATGCTTAACAGACTGAGCCACCCAGGTGCCCTGAGTGAGTGATATTTTTGGCTAAGTAATGTTTCATGCTGATTTCATAGAGTTCAGCCTAAATTCTTCCTTATTCCGTTCATAATGCTGAAACGGTTGAAGAAACTAAACTAGTTTTCTATTTGTTTAGTGGTCCATTTACAGTTTCCTATAGTCCATTATGGTTTAGGAAACTTGTCTTTCTCTCAACTGTCTCAATTCTATACAATACAGGCATGCTGCCATTAAAGGAAACACAATTTTCAGGAATCCGTAAATACCAAAGCAAGATATTCTTTCTTCTTGGTATTTTGTGTAGAGGGGTATTGATAGTGTTTTGCTAGCTCACCAATCATTGTATCTGCCCCCTCATCCTTGCTCCTAACACATGCCAAATTTGTTGGAGACATTGATAAATGCGTATGGGAAGAATGGAGATCACAGGGAGAAGTTTAAAACGCCCTGGATAGGGTGGCAGTAGACATGTTCTATCTGCAAGAAAAAAAAGTTGAGGAGATGGGATCCCAGAGCCTCTTGCAAGTATAAGGAGGGAAGATTTATCTTCACAAGAGAATAATTGACACTAATGTCCCGAACTAAATCTGAACCCCAATTAACAATCGGCTGAGACACAATGGAGAATTATATTCTAAAGGCAATGCTTAACATTTCAGAATGCAGCAAAACTGTATTTACACCACATTTAAAGTTCAAATGAAGGGTGCCTGGGTGACTCAGTTGGTTAAGCGTCTGACTTTGGCTCAGGTCATGATCTCTCATGGTTTGTGGGTTCGAGCCCCGTGTCAGGCTCTGTGCTGACAGACAGCTCAGAGCATGGAGCCTGCTTCAGATTCTGAGTCTCCCTTTCTCTCTGTTCCTCCTCCCCCACTCATGCTCTGTCTCTCTCTGTCTCTCAAAAATAAATAAATGTTAAAAAATTTAAAGAAAAATAATGTTCAGGGGCACTTGGGTGGCTTAGTCAGTTAAGCATGTGACTTTGGCTCAGGTCACGATCTCTTCCAGTTCATGGGTTTGAGCCCCGCATCAGGCTCTGTGCTGACAGCTCAGAGCCTGGAGCCTGCTTCAGATTCTGTGTCCCCCTCTCTTTCTGTCCTTCCCCCCACCTCAAAAATAAACAAACATTAAAAAATTAAAAACAAAGTTCAAATGAACAGTCTCTTGTAAGACTATGCCATCTAAATTAGGACATATACCTTAAGTGTTGGGCTAAAACCAAAACCATGCCAACATGTACCAGTATTCTCTTGGCGCAGATTTAATGTAATTAGCACACATTTCTTTGGGGCCAACACTTCAGGAACATCTCAGCCCTGTATTGAGTTAGGCCCGTGCAACTGGCATATGACCTGAACCTCCTGAGGACCATGGGCAATGAGTACTGGCCTTCCATCAGATACCCCCTCCCTGATCCCTCCTTTCTGGCTAACGGTATCTAGAATTGAAGAGGGCTGGGTCTTCAGATGGGTGAAGTAGAGGACAGGTGTGTTGGCTAGGGCTTTGTTTTCACCTTTCAACAACCAGGCCCCTCTCCTAGGGTTTGGGATCACAGATGGACAATTGGGCAGAAATGTGGTAAGTCTGAAATGTTTACAACTATTGCTGTGTTTCCTCAGGAAATTCTAAAGGAAAATTTAAGGATGTTTGAATTAGTTCAGAAACACCCATCACACTGGCCTCCCTTTGTTCCTCCAGCCAAGCCAGAAGTGACAACCACTGGGGCAGGTAAGCCATTGGTCCGCGGCTCTTGGGCCAGCAGACCAAGTGTAGCAGTTGTTTTATGAGACAGAAGCAACGGTGGCCCATGCATTCCATGGAGTGTACAATTTCCACTCAGCTGGTCTGATCAAAGAATGGTGTCCCTGATGACTCTAATCTACTGAGGAACTGATACTTACTAATTTCCAAGAGGGCCAGTAGAAGAAAATGAGCTCAATGCAAAAGTTCCATGCAAAGTCAAAATGCTTAGAACGTTCATGGTCCGGTTCAGAAAACAAACCAGAGGCCATGGGTGATTCGAAAGGTACTTCAGTGATTACATAGCCTCATCCTCATCACCGTGAATAAGACTAGGTAACAAGTTCAGTTATTTTGCTTCTTTATAAAGAATTTCTAGCACTCGTCAGTGGTCCCACCTGTGGGTCTCCTCCACACAAGCTTTTCTGCAGCAAAACAGTTAAAACATGCACAGTCTTGGGGCACCTGGGTGACTCAGTCGGTTGAGTGTCTAACTTCGGCTCAGGTCATGATCTCACAGTTTGTGAGTTCCAGCCCCACGTCAGCCTTTGTGCTGACAGTGTGAAACCTGCTTGGAATTCTCTCTCTCTCTCTCTCTCTCTCTCTCTCTCTCTCTCTCTCTGTCCCTCCCCAACTTGTGTTCTATCTCTCTCTCTCAAAATAAATAAATAAACAACTTAAAAGAAATTTAAAACATGCACAGTCTTAACTACTGAGTACCGTACCGACCACTCCAACCTAAGTGTCAAGCTTTCTTCTTTCTCATTTCCATATCCTGATAGAATTCATCGACTCTACTGAACAACTAGAGGAGTCTGATCTGGAGGAAGATTTCGAGATTCTGAGCGTATAGAATAATGAAACCTCAACTCAGCGATCTGTCTTCCATCTGGCACCAGAAGAACACAAAACCCTTATATAACACTTTTCTAGTCAGCAAGTGCCTGATATGCCAACAGCATACAAACTTGATAGCAACCATGACTGAGCCAATCACCATTTCTCAGAAAAATAAACAACAGCAACCCTTCCCCAGAACGAACTAGAACAATCATGGAATGTAGGAGCAGAAAGATTAGGAGCCATCCCTTGCTTCCCAGCTTGTCTTACCTGGCCACCGCGAGTCTTCTGAAACAGCTACTGAAACAAGGAGGTGTAGGTCTGGAAGACAGACAGCAACTCCCACCTTGCTTCCAGCACCAGCAGAGCAGAGATGGTTACCCTGTGCTTCTTCACCCTTTCAGGTGTGACCTCTTTGGGGCTAAATACTAAGAAGCAATCTATTCTATTGCTCTAATAATAAAGTGATTGCATCAGGGAGAGAAAGTTCTTGTTAAATTATTTGAGTATGTATTTTAAATAATTGCAATTTACATCAAAAATGTGTTAAAGAAACTACGTCAAATGTGTACTCGTTGGCCTCCTTCCTATGTGAGGGAACCTCACCACCTGATGGGTTACTGTCACCGTCCTTACTGATGTTTTTGTCAGAGGTCACCCTGTTGTTAAATCACGATCGCTTAAATCGGGGCTTGGCATACTTTTTTTGTGAAGGGCCAAATAGTAAACGTTTTAGTCTTTGCAGGCCATGTGGCCTCTCTGTCACAGCTACTCAGCTCTGCTGTTGAAGTGCAAAAGCAGCCATAAACAGTGTGCACACAAATGAGCCTGGATGTAAGCCAGTAAAACTTTATTTACAAAAACAGGTGGCGAGCTGGATTTGGCTTGCAGGCTGTACAGTTTGCCAATCACTAACTTAAATGTTTATTTTGAGGAAATAAAAAATTGTGTCTGAATTAGACTCCACTTTGGTTGACAGCCATAATTAGAAAAAATTATTCACACGGTGACATTTAATCTTAAGTGCATCAGATGCCATTCCAAGTCACTTCAGGATGAGCAACAGAGCAAATCTTAAAAGTGCATTTTCATCAAATTTGCTTTGCTAAACACTCTTGTGTTGATGTACCTCAAGTCCAAGTGGTGTCTTGCCATTTACCTCTCCTTCCCTGTTAACTTGTGTGCATTTCACCTCCCTCCTCCACCAAATCCTGAGGAAGGCCAGCAACCACGGCTTGAAAGCTCACAGCAAATCCAAGTTTGCTTTGTTTTGCTTGTATATTTAGGAACATTAGGAGACTTGTTCCCTTAAATTCCATTTTATTCTTTTTTTTCCCAGTAGGCTGTATATTCCAGTGGTTCAAAAATCAAAAGGTGCAAAATGGTATGCAGTGAAATGTCTCTCTCCCTCAGGTTGGTTCCCTTCCCTGAACGCTCCCGGTGTCATTATTTTCTTGTTTATTGGTCCAGAATATCTATGTTCTGCATATACAAATATATGCATATATGTCTTAGATTTGGTTTCAACAACTTCGTTTCTCTACTTTTGTCTATTAAAGGATCCTGAAGCCCCAGAGTATAAAAACCCATTTCTTGTACTCTAGCCCAGACAGGGCCAAAAACAGTTGTAGGCATATTTTGAAACAAGTTGTAGATTGGTTGCCTTCTGCCCTTTGACTTTAATTGTATTTTTCCTGCCTCAGTGTTTTCTTATAACGCTCAGCTTGCGTTAATAGGCTCAGGGCGATGGGGGTGGGGGTGGGGCTCACAAATTGTAGTCATACAGACTTTAGAAAAGTTTTCATCAAAGAATGTCAAGAGAGTCAAATGTTGATATTTAATTCCTTTTATTTGCAATGTACAAGGCTGACACCATGCTTATTACTGAGATAGGAGGTGAAGGTAACAATAACTCAGTTATACTAATTATGTTTGGTCTGTGTTGGCACAGTTTACATAATATTTAAAGAAACAGAATCACCTGGAAGGAGTCACCTCATGTCAACATAGCTAAGTATTCTGGGAAACTGATAATTAGAGGAAATGGTGAAAACACATCCCCCTGCACAGAATACAATACACTTTATAGTCAACTCAGGTTTGCTTTAGGTCTGCCAACTGCTAAAGAGAGGAGTGTGCTCAATTTTTATGAGGTTTAAAAACGTATTAAAATCATTTAACAGGCTACCTGTGAAAGAGCAGTTGGATGGACATTTTAATGGAAAGTCTATAACAACAGCCTCAAAGCGCAAAGGACCCAACACACCCGATCTTCGATCTGCCACATTGCACACATCTGGATGGCATTTGAAATAAACAGGGACTTTTGAGAAATTGGGACAAGGGATTTGCCTTTTTGTTCCTGGAGTCAAAAGCAAAATTCACACCTCCTTACCCATCCACCTCTCTACCCGCAGCCTGGGAGAAAGGGCTGTGGTTCTCATTTCCCTTTATGGGCCTGGCTGCATTTGGGGCATCCTCTGCTCTACTGTGGACCAGGCCAAGTCCTAGGTCTCTGGCCTGGGAGGGAGCCAGCAAGGAGGAAGTGATTTGTGTAGGACCCTATGAAGTTAATGAGCTGCTCCCCTGAGCACTATGGCACCCAGTTGTGCTCACCCTCCAAGGAGGCAAAGCTCACCCCGGGCTACCAGCTGGCACCCCATTCCAGGTCTGCTGCCTGCCTAGACACAGTGCACCTCCTTGAAGAGTGAGAGCTTGCCCCATGCAGGCTTGAGCCATCCATGAACATTTAGCCAGAGATTTCTTGTTTTTAATGTGGAAACACTGGGTTCTGGTTTAAGCCAAATAATGCGTGGTACTCTCTGGACATAAAGAGGTGACTTATCAGCTATTACAAAGAGCTTTCTGATCAAGGCAGCGAGGAAAGCCAGTGGTCTAAGGAAGCAGTAGCCCAGTGGGTCTTTCTGAGGTAGCCATGAATAAACACAAACATCCGAATCAAACGGTAGCACCAGGTTGACTGAAATGGGACAGCAGATCTCAGTAGGGTGGGCTCACCCATTGGGCCTGAGGGTTGGGGCGACCAGTGTCCAGTAATCCAGCCCAAATGAGACTCCAGCGTACAACTTGACAAGTGGGCAAATAGGGTTGGGACTTCCTTCTTCAGATCATTGGGGTTTGTGAGGTGACTGTTGTGTGGGGGAGGGGAGGGCAAGGAGCAGGGTGGCAGGTGTCCTCCCCTACAGGCTTTTCATACACACCTGGCAGCGGCTGACCCGGGTGTGGAGCTGCCCAGCCTTCAGCGTTTCAGACACAGGTTCCTCCCTAAACTGCTGCCTCTCTTCCACCGTCGTCAGCCAGAAACTGTACTTGTTGGCAAAGTAGTGGCAGGTACCCCGGGCCCCACTGCACTCGATGAAAGGAGTGGCACGGAAATCCTCCAGGCAGGAGCCGGGTGAGACCAGGGACTGGCCCCCGCCCTCGGCGCCAGCGGCAGTGTGCTGAAACAGACAGGGTCAAGTGTGTGAGCTGCACCCGCCGCGGTGTGGGCCCTTCCGAAGGTCCGGGCCCTTGGCTCAGCCACAGCATCCAGAAAGCTGTGTTATAGGACCAGGGGCCGTTCATTCTCCCTCCCGCCTTGTAGCTCCTCAGGGCCAGGAGCGGCCCCTAGGGCCCTCCTAACCCACTGCACTTGGACAACGGGTACATTTCAGCCAGCGTCTCCCAAAATGCCGCTGTCCCACTGAGTTCCGAGGTGCGTTCGCTGCCTCTCCACAGATCTCCACAGACAAGTAAGTCTGAGAAAGGCCGGATTAAGGAAGATTCAATAGATTTTGGAATGCAGGTCGCAGGGCCCTTGTCAGCTCCCCAGCCCTTGGTGATGTACTCCAAGAAAGAGCATGCGCAATGCTCCACAAAGTGGCTAAACCACGGCCCCTCCCCCAGCCTATCTATGAATAGCGCTTACTCTGAAGTCACCTTCGTTAGAACTTCTTATGTTTTCAGTCTGCACCACCCGCTTCAGGGCAACATACCGTGTTTTTTGCTTGCTGAGTACAACTGGGCCTTGCATTTGGCCTAACGTCCTGGCCCTCACTTCAGGGCTCCCTCAGCATACAAAGTCAGGATTTCCCCATCAGTGCCACTCATTAGCCCATAGTCTCCAATCACTGTACCCACAGACAGCGGTCCCTGTCTCCTCACCCTCCATCCCCCCTCCTCCCTTCATGTCAGCTGGGTTATTATCTGGACCACAAGAGGTGAAGAAGAGGCTTCATACACACCCGGCTCAGCCAACAGCCAATGGGACAGATGGCCAAGTCGGACACTCAGGGATGGCGTACTCTACAACCTTTTGGGACAGTTAGTCTCCATCTAAGTGACCTTTCCTAATAGGTGCAGCATCAGAGTTTTCCTTGTTTCGATCCTCAGAAAACTTTCTAGAACAAACGACATGCTTCCCTGCCTTACTAAATGGCAGACACTGTGTATTTTACATTTTGCACATTATTGCTGTGAATGTTGGTTTTTGTGTTGGGCAATTGTGGAGGGGCCCCACACCCAGGGACACAGCTTGTAGAGTCCTTAGGCCACCTCTGAATTGTTTTCTCCCTCATTTCTCGTCTTTAGTAGGCACGTCTTATTGCTTCAAGGTGCCATACTGGGCAGTCCAAATTCCCACCCTTACAGGTCTTCAGGAAAATGTATTCTAGTATGATAGAATTATGTGTAAAGTAAAAGCAAAGAGATCCTGAATAAGGTCTTAAGAGCATTCCCACGAGCAAAACACATAAGATTTTGCAAAGCTTTTGTACCATTCCTTGTGGAAGCTCAGGGGCCTTTCCAACGTATTTCCCGGTCTGGGTGGTGGATAGGACAGAATGACAGGTGAGGTGATTCTATATTCCTTTGGGATAAGCTGCCCAATTCACACAGACAGAACAAAACGAGGAATGGCCTCATCCCAGGTATGTGCACCAATGTGAGGAAGCCTAAGGCTTTGGTGCAAGCTAGCAAAAAAGTTCTGGTGAGGCAGGGTGCTTCAGTGGGTGCCACAGTGATTTTCCCTGTGAGTTATTCTGGCCATAAACCTGACCTTTTGCTCATTTAATGTCCCCGATATTCACGGAACGTCATGTGAGGGACCTGATGCCTCCTTGGGCTTATAGACATTCTCAACTTTTTCTTAGCAATGCGTACAGCCTTCCCACTGAAACGGAGAAGCAGCAAAAATCCCAGCAAGGAGATAGAAACACAGCGTGCCCTCATCTGAGCCTTTCAGGAGGAGATGGCAGTGGCCAGAGGGGCCTGGGAGAGGGGGCAGAAGAGGAGAAATGCCCGTGCCCGGCCTGAGCAATTAGAGTGTGTCCCGGCCTTCAGTGGGGACAGCCTCTCTCTCACTGTGCACCGGGATCAGATGTTTCATCCTTCCCTTGCTTGTGTCATAACTGAAGCAGGCATAGAGATGTTAGGCCCTTTGCCAGTGATTCATCGATATTCTCACCCCTGAACCACTGGGTGCAAACTGTTCCCTTCTAATCATACTCAGAATACCAGTCATTCGTGCAGAACTGAGCCTGCTTGGTCTTTAGCCAAGGCCAGGCCAAGCATGTTCCTACTTTTCAAAATCTTTGGTTCCTATCTCATGTCCCTTGAGCCTGAGGACCAGCCTGAGGCACCTTCCGAGGGCTCCCTGCCCTCCATCTCTACACTGGGGAAAGGGGGCGGTGCAGGTCCTTACCATGAGGAAGGAGTACCCGATCCAGAGGCTGCGCCAGCCCAGGGGGCACTGTGGGATGCTGATGTCCTGACTGTGCACGGCAATGGCTTGTGAGGGTGCCTCGCACACAGAACAGCGGCTGATGTACTGGGGAATCTGGGTCTGGCCGACGGGCATCATGGGAATGGGGGCGGTGGTGGACAGCCAGTAAGATTTATCGTTGCGCCTGGCATAGTGGCACACTTCATTGATGTTGCAGTAGATGAAAGGCATGGTGCTGAAGCGGGGCAGGCAGGAGCCAGCAAACCCTGGGAGGAGAGAAGGTGGGCAGAGGCAGGTAAGGTCTGGCTGAGAGGCGGGGCTGAGATTATCCCCAGGGCCATTAGGACTAGACTACATGGGTTTACATGCAACTTCCTGGACGGGAGCAGGGATGCCTCTCCCTACAATCCTGGCACACCATACATATACTGAAGTCTGTGGCTCAAATCCTATTTTCAATGCACCAGGAAAGCGAGGGAGGGAGGGAGGGAGGGAGGGAGAGAGAGAGAGAGAGAGAGAGAGAGAGAGAGAGAGAGAGAGAGAGACCCAAGCAGGCTCTGCACTGTCAGAGCATATGGAGCCCGAAGCCAGCCTTGAACTCAAGAACCATGAGATCATGACATGAGATGAAATCAAGAGTCGGACACTTAACGGGCTGGGCCACCCAGGTGCCCCGAAAAGAATCTTTTTATAAACCGAATAATGACTCCCTAATTAACCTGCTTTGTAATACCAGCATTTAATAGAGCGAGTCTGCGGTTCAGAGTCAGCACACCTGTAGACAAATACAATTAAGCCTTGGGTAATCACTGTTGCCCCACAGGTCATCTTGTTACTACTAACATACTACTAATCGCTAATGTTTAATGGATACTTAATATGCCAAACATTGTTCTAAGCAATTTACATTGGGTGATTCATGCAACTCTTACACCACCCTATGAGATAGGTTCTAGAATTAGCTTTGTTTCCACTAAAGGGGAAGTGGAAGCTCAGAGGGATTGAATAGCTTGTCCAGGGTAAGTCTAGTAAGTGGTAGAGCCAGGGTTTAAAAACCATTTCTTAAATGGTTTTATTTATTTTTGAGAGAGTGCACGCACGAGCCAGCAGGGGAGGGGCACAGAGAGAGGAGAGAGAGAATCCCAAGCAGGCTCTGCACTGTCAGCACCAAGCCCGATGTGGGACTTGAACCCATGAACATTGAGATCATGGCCTGAGCCAAGATCAAGAGTCAGACGCTAAACCCACTGAGCCACCCAGGCGCCCCACACCCAGGGTTTAAAACCAGGTGTGCCTGATGCCTTGTGGTTGTTATCCACTACCCAACAGTAGGCCCACCAAGGGCTGAGAGGACCGAAGAGGGTGGCTCTCCGTCCTTGTGGGGACAGATGGCCATGGCTGGCGTCAGAGCTGGTACTTACCCAGATCCTGGTTGTGGGCTTTCTCCTGCCCCTCCACGAACAGCAAGCTGTAACCCACCCACAGCTGGCTCATCCCGACGGGGCACAGGGGCACCTGTTCCGACTGGCTGTGCTTCACCAAGGTGTAACCCACTCTCACGCTCTGCCCAGGCATTCCAGCCCTCCCGAAAGGACCCTTCTTCCCTGGAGCTCCTGAGAGGGACAGAGCAGAAAAGGGGCGAGCTGGTCATAAGAGCAGCTACTGACGTTGTGCTGAGCGTTGAGCAGGGCACACTGTATACACACACGTGTTAGCTCAGTGGGTCCTCATGATCACCTTATCCCCCCAATTTGTGCATAAGGAAACAGGCTCAGAAGTCCCACAGCTGGTAAGCGGTAGAGCTGGAATGCCAACTCAGAGGAATCCAGCTACGGAGTCCCCTGTTTGAAAATGCACGCAATCCAGCTTTCCTCCCACGGCCTCCTGGCCTTGAGTCCTCTACAAGAGGATGAGAGGGCAGAGGGGGCTACTTCTTGGAGCCTGCATGCTTTCACAAGACACAACTAAGTATACCTGCTGAATCAGAGGCAGCAAAAGCAGTATTGGTGTTGGCAGGGCAAAATCACACCCTCTCTTCCACCCATGCAGATGTGGCTAATTAATCACACTGCTTTCCCACCAAGCCTCAAAACTATTCTCTACTCAGGACAACTGATTTGCCATCTCTGATATAAAATGGGAGATAAGTAGTGGCCATACATTATCTTGAATTTTCTTATCCCCTGAGTCATCCCCCTACCCATCTATGTCAGAATCTGTGGGCAGAAGATAGGAGGTGCAGGGCGGGGTGGGGGGCATGCTAGAGTACAGTCATAGCTCTGAAGAGCTGGAAGAGAAACCAGAAAAGGATTTGGAAGAGTCCTTTGCCTTCCAGAATGTAGGGCTCTAATCCTTCACAGGTGGGAACGAATGGAATACAGTTTGGTTTGCCAGGCTCCTAGTAGTGCCAAACTTTACTGCCAGGTTTCCTACTTCTCAGCTCTGAGATTCTGGCTCACCCCCAAGGCCTCATACCCTCACAGAAACCCTCTGCCCCCTAGTGCTGATATCACCAGACCTTCAAATCCTGGAGGGCCTTGCAGTCCAGGGAGGCCAGGATCACCAAGAGGCCCAGGCGGGCCGGGGAGTCCATTGAGACCATCTTTGCCAGGGATGCCAGGTAAACCTTTGGAGCCTGCAAGGAGAGAAGGCCTACAGCAGCGTACTCAGTGGGGGAGGTCCAGAAGAGCCACCCCAGAGGAAAAGGACTCATGTGTCATGCCCAGGACTCACCAGGAGAGGGTGCACTGGCCACGATCTTAGAGCCTTCAGGGCTGAGCTTCCCAGGCTAGTCCTTAGTTCGAATCTCAGTATCTCTGTCCTGGGACCACCGCTCTGAACTTAGCCTTTCTGAGCCCCCTCACACCCATTTCCTCCTCCCTTCCTCTCCTCCCAGCGATGCACACAATGCACAGAAACTGCCAGTGTCCCATGTCACAAATGAGAACCCCTAGGCCCAGAGAGACTACTAACTTACCCCAGTTGGTGGAAAGCTGGAATTCCCATCCCCCCAGCCCTGGGCTTTCTCCATTGGTTTTTATCCCCAACCACACACCCACCTTCCCTCAGCAGCACATTAGAGAGGGACAAGCCGGCTGGAGCAGTTGCTATGCTCTGCCCGCACATTGTCTAAAGCCAAGTAGAACTGCTGACCCAGCTGGCCCTGCTTCCTGGCAAGAAGGTTGGGAACTTCACGAAGGAACATAGGAGATACTTGATGCAGATGCCCCCTTGGGGCTGAGGTTCCCACCAGTTCCTTCAGCCTCTCAGCCAAGGATGCCTTAGCTCCCTGAGAAGTCCCCTTTCTCTGGTGCCCTCCTTACCTTGTAGGCCTACAGGACCTTGAACCCCAGGGTCTCCTGTGAGGCCAGGGATGCCATCGATGCCTGGGAGACCCATGGATCCAGGAGGAACCTGGACAGCTTCCGCAATTGGTGTTTGTCCAGGAGCCCCCTGGCGTCCGGAAAAGCCTGCAGGCAAGTGGGGGACATGGGAATAGCAGGTGGAGGCCAAGGAGGCAGTCAGCATGGGTCCCCAGAAGCCTTCCTTTCCACCTCGCAATCACCAGTTTCCTGCTTTTCCTGTCCACCCCCCACCCCCCGCCCTGCAGTGCCCACTGGATACCTCTGGGGTGACTGTCACACTTTACACAAAATGTCATCTTTACCCATCTATCTCCCCAGTGAATTGGGAGAATCTTGAAGTCAGGGAATGGGTTATATTCATCTTGTTTCTTCAGGGCCCAGCACAGGAACTGGTACATGGTAGGCAAGTCAGGAAATATTTGTTGCAAACAAAGGGGGGATGCTGAGCTTTGGTTCGGGGCTGGAATGGTTGGTTTATTCACTTACTGGTCAGAGCACAGGGCCAAGGAGGCCAAGGGATGCATCCAACCTCAGAGGTTCAGTTGGCATCACAGCCTAGGACCCTGAGCCTAGCCTGCTGGCTTACTAAGGGAAGCGAAACAAGCCAATTTGCTTACTGATTCATTGAACAAATACCTCTCACGTGCCTATATATGCAACACCCTGGTAGATTAAGGGGTGGAGGAGTGAATAAGACAGACCCATCATGGGGATTATGGTCTGGTGATAAAAATGAAAAACGCATAGTCTGACAAATACCATTAGTCTTACTGCAAGTCTGAGAAGTGCTACAAAGGAAATGAATAGTGCAGTGACAGTGACAGGGAGCAGAGGGCGCTATGGGGTGGAGAACCTGCTTTAGAAAGAGGGACAAGTGGCCCCTTACAAGCAGTGACATTTAAGCTGAAGCCATTAAGGAATTAGAAGGGGTGGGGTGCTTGGGTGGCTCAGTCAGTTAAGCGTCTGACTTCGGCTCAGGTCATGATCTCACAGTTCACAAGTTCAAGCCCTGCGTCAGGCTCTGTGCTGACTCAGAGCCTGGAGCCTGCTTCAGATTCTGTGTCTCCCTCTCTCTCTCTGTCCCTTCCCTGTTCACCCTCTGTCTCTCTCAAAAATAAATAAACATTAAAAAAAATTTTTTTAAAGAAGGAGCTGGGGGGCGGAGGGGTTACAGTGTTCCAGGAAGTAGAACTAGCACGTGCAAGGGCCCTGCAGTCAACCAGGTTGGGTAAATGAAAGAGGCTAGTGTGGAACGAACAGGAACACAAAAGAGGAAGGGCTGATGATGAGGATGAAGAGGGAGGCGTCACATAGGACTTTGTGAGCCATAGTTTAGTCTTATGCTATGGGAAGCCAGGGGATGATTCATGTTTTCTAAGACCCTCTGACCCCTTCGTGGAGAAATGATTGTTGGAGGAGATGCAGAACGGAGGAGGAAGCAGACAGATCAGGTAGCAGGTCACTGCAGTGATTCTCATGAGAAATGTCGAGGCCTTGGATCTAGGTAGCAGCAAAGGAGGTGCTGAGGGGTGAGCAGATGCAAGGCACAGTTAGGAGAGGCGACCCTCAGGGCTTGCTAATGGATTGGGTGCGAGCGAAGGGGATGGTGGTAAAGGATGGAGAGTGTCATTCTTTCTGTCTGGATTGAGCAAAAGGGTGAGTGGTGATGAGTGCAAACCCAATGCCTGCTGATGCAGAAAGAATGCAGAGGGGAGATCAGTGGGCTGGACCCGTGGTGGCAGTGGCCTTCAGTCCTGGGAGATGATGGAGGCAGAGACATCCTCAAGGTAGAGAAAGAGCCTCCCAGGAGGAGCATCATCCAGCTGCCCCAGACATCCAGGCTTTCTTGGCGTGACTCCTATAGGACCATTACCCCCAGGCCCGTCCCTTGAGCGAGCTCAGGATCAGCTGGGCACATGTTCTCAACTCACCTCTTGGCCCTGCCTTCCCCTTCATCCCGGGAAGTCCTGGGTCTCCAGGTGGCCCAACCTTGCCTGGAATCCCCATGAAGCCAGGCTCACCTCTCATGCCTGGCAAAGTCCAAATGAAAGCAAGTCAGGGCCTGGCACGGTGGTGCTGGTGGGGGATGGAGGGGTTGAGATTAAGCAGATTTGAGGGCAAGAAGAGCATTCGTAGCTGGCCTCTCTTCACAGGACTGCAGGAAGGAGCCATCTCTAACTCCGGAACGGGTAAGGGCCCAACAGCCAGCCAAGCAGCCATACCTTTCAGTCCTAGCTCTCCAGGAAGGCCAGAGAAACCTGGAATTCCTTGGTCTCCCTTTGGCCCTTGAGGGCCAGGAATTCCAGGGAAGCCAGGGTCTCCAGGGTCACCTTGATTGGAGGATGGCCCAGGGGGCCCTGGGGGCCCTGGAGGGCCTGGGCGGCCTAGGGATAAGATCAGAGAGGAATGAGGGCAGGTGAGAAGAAGGCGGCCACCGCTGAAGGCCTTGGGGCTAATAAGAAGCCAAAGTCTGTTCCCAGGGCAGAGAACATTCCCTTGCTGAATTTGGGATCTCAGTGCCTGGACCTTCCCAAACCCTTTATGCAAAATGCAGCCCATTGCACGTCCCCCCTGTTGGGGGAGGGACGTGAGGCCACGCGGGCCCTTGCATGTCCAGCAGTAGGAATGTGGCTGGGCTGTATTAGGATCTCTCCAAACTCCGGACAGAAGGCAAAAGCCAAACCCTTTTGGGTTTCCTGTCTTTACCTCGCTCTCCATCTAGTCCTGGTGGCCCGGGGTCGCCAGGCTGTCCTGCTATGACTGAAGACAAGGAGAGGCCTGGGGCACCGGGGAGACCAGCAGGACCCTGGAGGCCTGGGAAACCTGCAAAGAATAAATAAAAGGGGCTGCATGGGCTTCGTGTGGCCAGGCTCTCAGAGAAAATGGAAATTCAAGCAGAGAAAATGGAAGCGGCTAGGTAGACGCCAGACCAGCAAACGCCAGCAGAGGGCGTTCTCCCTTCAGTCTCCCTTCGCAGCCGGCAGAGGAACACGGTCTCAACACACAGAGACAGGCTAGGTCTCAGCCGCTCGCGGTTCCCGTGCCCCGCCCACAGCAAGTGCCGCAGTTCATGGGGATGGAGCTTTGGAAAGTTCTAGCTCCCAGCGTCGCTGGAAATGGAAATAATTTAGACAGATATCCCTCAAATCGGGAAGAAAGAAAGCATGGCTGCAGCACCTGGAACTGAAGTCACACATTGTCATTAAATTAGCCAGTTATGTCTGATGGTGCCCAGAGATGGTTACAAAGTGAGGTGGGGCACTGGCTCCAGCTCATCCAAACAGACACCTGCTGGGTCAGAAATGGAGGTTGCAAGGGTAGTGTGGCTCCTGGTGTCTTCTAGGGCTAATTTCTGGGTCTTCTAGGCAACCTCGAAAATGCTTCTATAGGTAATTCATTATACCAGCTGAGTGCTTGCTTAATTGCCAATAGAACAAATTTATCTACACTAAATACCTTCCCCCTTTTTGGCCAAAGAATAAAGCCATTTATTAGAGTAGATACAAGAATACTTGTTTGTTCACGTTTTAATACTGCGTGGCGTGTTTTCTGTTTTTGGAACGATTTCCACTATAATGTTCAAAACCAAAAAATTTCAACTGATTACAGAAGATTTATTTAATATTCACACATCAGATACACACATGGAATCTTGATGGGAAGCACATTGAAGCCATAGATACAAATGTAGAAGTCCATGTTATACTTCTAGCATGAAAGTGATGTATTTATTATTCTGGTATCTTCTAGAAGAAATTCAAATGAAGAGAAATAGATTCACACTGGTTGATAAAGTATTCTGGGGGTTGAGATGATTTTTTTGTTTGTAACAATGAAATCCAAAAATATTAAAATTGAGTTGTATTTTTCTGACAAGGAAAGCCAAAAATACCAATGTCAAATTTCTCATATTTAGGTAAGGAAATAACAAATCCATAAAAATGTGTAAAGAAAGATGGCAGATTGGTTAATTCAGGTGTTTTTTTACAGCTCAATCGTTAGCTGAATGTTGAGGAAATATAAAGAATAAAAAAAGAAATTTCGAGAAAAGTCTCCAATTATTATAGGTCTGGAAAAGAAACAAAAGGAAAACAAAAAGAAAAACTAGCTTCAAAGCCACATGGTGGTACTTTTAGTATGATCAGTTATGTCTCGATGAACCTTTGAAGTATTTTTCTTTTTCACAAGGGTAATAATCTGAAAAGAAAGACATATTGTTTTTTTTCCTGAAAATATACCTTTATATATGTACATATCTATGCTGAAATTAAGCAAAAACCAATAAACAAGACACCAGATAGTAGTGTGGGCAGCACACAGATTATTAAAAGCTCCCATAGCAGTTTTTGGAACTGCCTTCTCTTTTTACCTGTTTCTTGATTTTAGAATTACACCAATATATCATTAAACCTGAAATAGGGGTACTTCTGATCTCAACTAGTTAAAAAAAAAAAAAGAAAAGAAAAGAAAAGAAAAAAGAAAAGAAAAAAAAAGCTCGTGTATTTCTTTAAGAATGAGACACTTTAAATGAGTACATGAAAATGCACAATGGCTTGCTTCTCCAACTCACTTCAGTGTCAGAGACTTAAAAACAAACCTAGGGGCGCTTGGGTGGCTTAGTGGGTTAAGCGTCCGACTGGATCGGGTCATGATCTCATGGTTTGTGGTTTGAGCCCTGCATCGGGCTCTGTGCTGACAGCTCGGAGCCTGGAGCCTGCTTTGGATTCTATGTCTCCCTCTCCCCCTGCCCCTTCGCCACTCATCCTCTCTCTCAAAAATAATAAACATTTTAAAAATTCATGAAAAAGACAGAAAACCCTAAATACACATGCAGCTTCTAAATATTTAGTGCAAATATGAAAATGAATGGTGTAATTCAGAATTATTTAGATAAAGGTAATAACGGGGACAAGGATTGCTTTTGGAAGATTGCCTGGGGTAAATCTTCATTTTACACTGATTTCTATGATCATATCAGAGAGAGGTTCCTATGGGGGGTATGATATTTGTTGTATACTTTTAAAACAATGTTTTAATTAGATACTGAGAAGAGCAGAAGAATATTTATAAATCATAAGTAAAAAATAACCCAGATACAATGAACATCTTTGTTCCAATGACCCAATTTAAGAAAAAGAAGATAGCATTAACTTTGAATTTCTTTGCATGTCCTTCACAGATCCTATCCTCTTCCCTCCCTCTCGGGGTCAACCACTCCTGAATTTTGTGTTCAGCACCCCCACACTTTGACCATGCATATCAGTATCCCTAAAAGATATTGGTTGTTCCCATTTATTTATAAACTTTTAACAGTGGAATCATACCCAATGTATTTCTCTGCCATTTGCTTTTTTTTGAAATCAACATTATGTTCCTGAAACGTATCCATCTTGACATGCGCTGTTTACTGCATTTGTAATTGTGATTTTTATTACCTCAGATAGTGAAAGGAAATGGATAATTTAATGGCCGGGCATTCATAGTCCAGATTTGAAAACATCTGCGTTTTGCTTCTATCTGAGTCCCCTCTTCTGTACCTCTTGTGAAAGAAGCCACACGATCCCCCTATAGGCTCAGACCGTGTTTGAGCTCTCCCTCTGGAGAAGCTGCTGGCTTTCAGAAAAGAACAGGTTGGCCAGACCAAAGGAATGAGTAAATGCAGAAAGAGCAGATGCACCAATATAAAATTCAGCAGAAAATGAATTAACGTAAGAATTAGTTCCTGGAAAACATACACACATTATGCAACCATGGACATAAATAAAATGTGGTAGGACCTCAAGCCCTAGAACTATAACAGAGGAGCAGAGCATTTTGCAAATATGATTTCTCCGGGTACTATGTAATGATAGACTGGGCAACATTTCTTGAGCACCTACAATGTGCCAGGTGCTATGCTAAGTGCTTTTATACATATTACTTCACTCCTCATTGATTCCCCACCAAACCTATGGAGTAGATTCCATTATGCCCATTTTACAGAAAAGGAACATTAAGAGTTCACTGGGGACTAAGGGGCAAGTAACTTCCTTGTTCAAGGTCATATAGCTGGTGAGAGGTAGAGCTGGAATTTGAATCCACTGGTCTGATTTCACAGCCCATACACCGAGCTGTGATGCTACACTAAATTCATTTCCTGTTTTACACTGAGTGCAATGTATATGGGTCTTCAGAACATTCCTAAGGAGGATTAAAGAATCAGAATTAATTCTCACTATTTGTGAGGTGGGGAGAGGGAGGCTCAGAAAGAGACTTCAGATGATACGATAAGTCAGGGGCCAAGATTAGGGCAAAACCTGCTTGCTAGTAACCTATGAATCCTAATCGAGTGTTTGTGTGTGCCTGTCCCAGGGAGACATATATCTTCTTAGTCTTGGGCTCCTTCCGGCAGCCGCACTGTCTTCTCAGGTTCCTGGGAGGGCCATCCATGCTGGACATTGAGGAACTTCTGGCAAATCTCTTGCAAACGGACAAGCCCTGTCCCTCAGGACCATTAAATTCAGGCTCTGGCCAAGTGAGCAAGAGAGACCCTGAAGTTAATAAGGGAGAACAGGAGGGAACTCACTAGACTGTTCCATGACACTCTTTCCAGGAAAGCCCTAGCATTCTAGCATGGCCTCCCTTCTCTTTCTCAGAAGTCAGTTCCACTAGGTTCTGAGATTCCCAGAGGTATGAAGACATGCACAACTCAACCCTGTGAGCTACATGGTCCTGATGAGCCCCAACCTTGGCTCCCTAGCAAGGCCTTACTCAGCTTCTACAAGGCCTGACTTGTGCTCGCTTACCTCGGCCACCTCTCTGTCCTTTCATTCCTGGCTTCCCTGGGGCTCCGATGCCAATTCCTGGAGAACCTTTTTCCCCTTTGGGACCAGGCAGGCCAGCTGGCCCAGGCACACCGGTTATACTAGGTCCTAGGGGGAAAAGCAGAAAGAGGACAGAACTCAGTGTGGGTGAGGCCCTCATGCCTCTCTCACTTGCTGGAGACCTGCCTGACATACACTATAAGCTGAATACTGAAAAAACAGGAAGGAGAGCTCATTCTGGATAGAATGACACACTCCTTCTTCCTTCCTCCACAAATCAAGGCACCTCAAATTGGGGGCTGGCAAGGAGATCCATGAGTTTAAGGATATGGGATACACCACAGTTGAGAACTCATGGCCAGCCTTTGCCAGCCTTCTGCAAGAGCTGGCACTCTCCTGCTTGCCCTTGAGGGTCTTCCTAACCTGGAGTTCCATGGGTTCCCTTGGTTCCTGGAAGCCCATTCAGTCCATGTAAACCAGGAAGTCCAGGGAAACCTGAGGGGAGAGAAGATCAGAAATGGCTCGAGCAACTCTGAATCAGGAAGGGTCCGCAAAAGGTCTTGCCCCCAAGGGCATTGCAAAGTCCTCATTTTAAAGGTCGTGGTCTTCCTTAAGGCATGACCTAAGGCCCGCAGGGAGACTGAACCACCCCTAACCTCCACTCTCCACCATCCCTTTTCCTGACTCTCAGTAGAAACCAATACAGTTTTAAGAGCAGGGTGGTAGATAATTACATATCTTCAAGAACACAGAGTGGCAATGCCAAGGTCTTGAGTTGCCAGCTCCCAGAGACTCACTGCCCAATCTTGAAGTCAGGAAAAGGCTACATATGCCAGGACAACAACCTTCCTCACTAACTCTTCTCTCCATGGATCCTATTTTCTCCTCTTCCCATTCTTGCTTGCCCTCCATTCCTCCTCCTCCTTCCCCCTTCCCATTATCTGTCACGTGGCCTCATCGATGACTACCTTGGATATGGCTTGCCCCAGATAGTGTCTCGTAATATAAAGTAGTTGCTGTCCTTTCTGGGGGTGGAGGGAGCAGAAATCCTCTCCCCACTTCCTCCTCTCAAATACATACCTTTGGTTCCTATCAGGCCGGGGGCTCCCAGGGGCCCAGTTGCCCCTGGATGGCCTGCAGAACCCGGTAGCCCTGGATTTCCTCTCATGCCTGCAATCCCAGGGAGTCCTGAAAATGAAAGCAAGGTAGCAGTTCAGAAAGGGTCATGGCTTAAAGCTAACCTTCACTTTATCAAAGTAAAGTCGTCCTGTGGCACAGTAAGTACCTGGGGAGCCAGGAAGGCCAACATCTCCAGAAATACCGACTTTTCCATCTTCACCTTTGCTTCCTGGGAAACCCACATCACCAGCTAGTCCATCTTTTCCTTTCACGCCTACAAAATCAAGAAAGATGCTGAGTGATTAGGCCACATTTCAGGCAACGTATTTCTCCAAGGGAGGGAGGGAATGAGCAGGCAAGTGAAGCCACTTGACCTGCCAAGAGAGCTAGGTCCAGTGAAAAGACTCTGAACACGATGGTGGCAGCTGTAACTTCCCATTTGAAAGGTGCTGCCTGCTAAGGAAAGTAAACTTGTTCTGAGTGCCCCCAGAAGTAGGAGCAATGGGTGGAAATGTTCGAGAAACAGTTTAGATAACAATAAACTAAGGAGGTGGATGCCATCATCTCAAAGGTCTTATTAGACTTATCCCCATGAGTCTTAAAGGAGGATCAGGCTAGTTTGCTTGGGGAAGCTGTAGGCTGCCTGTCAGGTAGGAATTTCTCTGCACTGGATAGAACTTGCAGAACTTGGGGTTGACCTCCCAGGTTCTTCCTGATCCTCAGTGTGGAGGGATGTGTGAAACACATGAGGTAAAAAATACAGTGGACTTACCTTTAAATCCAGATTCCCCAGGTTGTCCCTTGAGTCCTGGGCTACCAGAAATTCCAAGGGTCTGGCCTTGATCTCCTGGGGATACGAAGATATTGTTGAAGTGGTCAGGAGAAGCTAGAGCTCATTTTGTAGCAAAGAGATCTTTTGATGGCAAAACCTTTTCAGATTCCATGTAGACAGAGGAGATCTTTGACAAAAGTATGCAATGGGTAAAAGGTGACCAATCACCAAAAAAAAAAAAAAAAAAGCTGGGATGCTCTCAGACCACTGGCAAGAAATGCTGCTTACAGGAAGCATATCTCCACTAGGAAGACATTGCTAGGTTCAGTCTGGGCAGGGAAGATGATAGAAGGAGGGGCCCCAGAACATCACCAGAATGGAACAATGATGGCAGCAAGGATGGGAAGTTTTCCTGCCCAGGGGGCTGGGTTCAATAGGGGAAAAGACTGTTAGAGCCGAGGTTCTCCTCTGCTGCTGAGTCTGGAAGGCACATGGGTCAAACCACTGTTTGTCATATGTCTATGAGGAACAGAGACTGCAAAGGGGGTTTGGCCAAAAGGGAAATGTAAATCAATTCACTTTCTTTTAAACACAGAGCTTCCTTCCAGAAGAGCCCTGTGCCTGCTAGAAATCCACCTTGCTCTGGAAAAACACATTAAAAGAGAAAACACTCCTCACCTTTTGAACCCGGAAGACCAGATGCTCCTGGAAGTCCCGGAGCTCCATTGAGACCCTGTGAACCCTTCGAAGCAATATGGAGATCATTATTTCTGCCCACAGCTCAGGGCCTCCCCTGCTCTCACCCCCCCCTCCCTGAACCACTGCCTTTAGGCTGTGGCAGGGGTGAAGTAGGTTGGGGGAGAATCCTCCAGAAGGGAGGGTGATGAGCAAAGGGTGGAAATGCATACTCAGGAGTTTTAGGGGAGGGATTCTATCTGCAGATGAATCCTGGTCTGGTCATTCATAACTTCCCAATGCCTATCCAAATTGGAAGCTTGGGAAATCAGGTGTGGCTGTTCTAGCAAATCTCTTAGAAAACACAAGACGTGACTGTCAGGCTGGGGACTGCTGGTGCGCAAAGCAGACAGTTGGATAGAGCCAGAGCTCTGGAGCCATTATGCACAAGAAAAGGTATTACTTCGCCATGCAGGGCTTACAGCCCTCAGCCACAGATTCTGCAAGCTGCAGCTTCCTGCAAGGATACCAGGTCGCAGGCTGTATGTGTGCATCCTGGAATCTGAATTTGGGCTAATGTTACCATTCTCACAGGAAAAACTGCCTTTATGACTAATGTCCAACACACTATTGGAGTCTGGGAAGCAGGCATGTCAGCTGCTATCAGCATAGTTATTTTTACTCTGCTATCTGGTTTTGATGTGCTGTGATGTGCCCTGGGTGGGAGTCTAAGTTCTAGACAAGGTCACTGTGCTCACTGACCCACTGCCTAGGATACCTCCTACATTTGCCTTACTTTTTCTGCACATTGGGATATCTGCTAATTCTGAGCCTTTGCTCATGCTGGGACCCCTCCCACTTTGACTCCATTCCTTTTAGTGTATGAGTAGTCAGAACTGTCCGGCTGAGAATGATTTCTTTTGCAGTTGCTTCAGGGATGGTGTGTGTGTGTGTGTGTGTGTGTGTGTGTGTGTGTGTGTTCCCTCCATCAGATGGACTGAAACTTTTAGAGGACAGAGACTTTGGGGTGCCTGGGTGGCTCACTCGGTTAAGCATCCGACTCTTGATTTCAGCTCAGGTCATGATCTCATGGTTTGTGAGTTCGAGCCCCGTATCAGGCTCTGCACTGACAGCGCAGAGCCTGCTTGGGATTCTCTCTCTCCCTCTCTGCCCTCTCTAGCTCATGCATGCTCTCTCTCTCAAAATAAATAAATAAACTTAAAAAAATAAATAAAGGACAGGGACTTTGCCTGTAAGGAGCACAGGTGTTCTGTGACCCAGTTTATTCAGTCCCTTCAATACTGCTACAAGTATTGCTACTACTTATTTAGAGCCCACTATTTGCCAGATACCATGCTAAGTGCTTTACACATATCATCTCATTTAATCCTCACTACTGTCTGAAGGAAGTTTGAATATCATTCCCATTTTGTGCAGATGAGAAAAGTGAGGCTCAGGCAAGCTAAGCCATGTGCACAAAATCATAGAGCTAATGAGCCATGGAGCTGAGATTCAAACCCAAGTCCATCTCATTGCTACCCCTACTCTACCATCCTGCCTTTTGAGAACACAGACATGCTGATTTGATTATTTGCCAATTGTTGCCTCGCATAGAGGCAACAATGGTCTTCTTGAAATCAAAACAAATCAAGAGGCCTGTACCAAATCCTTATGATGTGCCAGGCTCAATGGGTGATACTGACAGTGGGGTGCAGACAAAAGAGCAGGTAAGGCAGTTCTTGTTCTCGAGTCCTAATGACCTCGTTGAGGAAATCAGACCCATACAGAACCGACTGGGATTCATATAAGCAGTGAGAAGTGTAGCACGCTAGCAGGGTGGGAGCTCAGGGGCTCCTGGAGGAATGGGTGCCTGGGCTGGGGCTCAGAGCACAGGAAGGCATTAGACTTAGCTGCAGAGTAGCAGTCTCTGGCACATGGGAGAGACAGCATGAGTAAAGGCCCAGAGGCAGGAACATTCAGGAGACGGTGAGAAGACCTGTCAGACTCAATGAGAACACTTTGTCTGGGATGAGGTAGGGGAAGGGACTGAGAAGTGGGCTTGCGCCAGAAAGATGGACAATAGGGGCATGTCCCCCTGCTATGGAGGCCCTTCCCTGGTAGAGAGACAAAGATCTGGGCACACTTACACTTGCTCCTGGTATTCCTGGGAAACCTGTGATTCCAGGGGACCCTTTCAGGCCGGGTAAGCCCCGTAGCCCAGTGGAGCCAGGAGGGCCTGGTTTCCCATTAAGTCCCTTGATGATACTGGGGAAGCCGGGAACTCCAGGCAAGCCTGGTGGCCCCGGGGGGCCAGCCTCTCCTTTGTCACCTGGGAAAGAAGCAAACAAGGCTTAGAAAAAGGACTCTGGGCAAGAGAAAACCTACTCCCCCAAGGTGCAGGTACCCTGGATCACAGGCAAAGTGTAGCCTTGGGGACGGTTAGCTCAGGGCTGAAGGTGTGGGTCGGGGAGGTGCCTTCAGCCTTAGGGGACACCAGTCAGGGTGATTGGGCCACCCCAGCTCTACCACTGCTAGTACCCACGCCCCATCATCTGCCAGACTCCTCCAGGGGTACAACAGCCTGTGGCTCAAAATCTCAGTTCACTGCAGTGGCAGTGAACATTGGCAGCCTTAAAGTTCAGCACCCCTCAGGCCCAGAGAAGGCAGCCTCCTTAGACCCCCTGCTGCCACCTCTACTGCCAGTCTCTGGGGTCTTGCCCTTTCTCAGGAGGGAGGTTAAGTTTGAGCATTTCTCCTGCTCCATTGCCTGCCCCAGCACCTCTGGGCCCAGGAAATCCATCGGATCCAGCTGAGCCTCTAGAGCCTTTGTCTCCTTTGAACCAGAGGTTCAGCATTGGAGGGTGTGGACTGGGTACTCCAGCTGGCCCCGGATCGCCTCTGTCTCCTGCAGGGGTGGAGATCACAGGACCTTCATGAGAGGAAGCTTAGACATGGGGTCAGGCATGAGCTGACCTTTCATCTCAGCTCTTCCCCCCTCCCCCTGCCCCCTGCCCCAGGCCTCCTTTCCAGGCCCTTCCCCAGCCCTGTTTCCCCAACTTTGCATCAATGTGCATGCCCTCTCCTTTGACAAGCCCGAAGTCCATCAGCAACGTTGGACCCTACTCAAAAGCCTTCTCCACTGAGCATCTGGGAATGTATGGTGGGGCCTTTAACATGTGATGATAACTCAGAAGTGATTAGGTTTCTCGATTTAAAGGGATTTCATTCAGGGAGTGCCTGAGTGGCTCAGTCGGTTAAGCATCTGACTCTTGGTTTCAGCTCAGGTCATGATCTCAGGGTTATTGAGATCGAGCTTCGCATCTGGCTCTGTGCTGACATTGTGGAGCCTGCTTGGGATTCTCTTTTTCCCTCTCTCTCTGCCCCTCCCCTGCTCATGTACTCGCATTCTCTCTCTCACAGACAATAAATACATACTTCAAAAAAAAAAAGACTTCATTCAAAGGCCTCACATCTTATTATCTAACACAAGATGGGTACAAGCCACAGCAGCAACAAAGTTGACAGACAAAAGGTACCTTGGGAAGCATGGCTGGCAAGTTCAGAATTCAGTGTTCCAGCTTACCTTTTTCACCAGCTCTACCAGTCTGTCCAGATGGTCCCACTCTTCCAGCTGACCCAGAAATTCCCTTCAGTCCACTTGCACCAGGAATACCAGGGAGACCTGATATCCCTGGAAAACCTACCAGCCCAGCAGAGCCCTTCTCACCTGTTGAGAAACAAGAATTTCTATTATGATCTCTCATTTACATACAGGGAAATGGAAGCTCAGAGAGGTTAAATAACTTACCCCAAATCACACAGCTAGGAAGTTGTAGAGAAGGGATTCAAACCCAGGTTTCTCTAACTCCAAAGCCCAAGCTGTCAGTCCTTACACATTATACTACTTCCCTGAACAGGGGCATGACACTAAGCAACAGAAGGGAGAGAAGAGGTGGGCATCTCTCTTATGAGTTGCCAAGTTAGAGCTCACAAACAAAAAAAGGCCGAGGACCGGTTGTGTGACCTTGGACCAGTCATGTACCCCAGTAGAAAATGGAGATGCCTCCCATCCAACCTCTGGTGTCTAGCAGGACAATCACAGAAACCGAGAGCAATCGGGCTCCATGGTAAGTGGGTCATGCAAATGAATAACCCCAGTGTGACTGTTACCATCCTGTGCTTTACTGATAGTGCTCCTCAGCCCAGTGTACTGCCCGGCCAGCAGTGAGGGTGATTCACCATGGCTGGGAGTCTTCCCTTAGTGATCGCTTTGTCCAACCATCTTACCACAAAAAGTCCCGCTCACCTCCCTCTCCACCCCCCATGCGCCCCCCCGCCCCGTTCCCCGTTCTGAGGCAGAGAAGCAGGGCAAGCTGGGCAGCGTGGATGATCCTTTTAGGCGCCCACTAGTGCCTTCCTGAACACTTTACTTACCCTTGGGACCTGGCAGGCCTGGCGACCCAGTGCTCCCTGGCAAGCCCGAGTTCCCCAAGAAGCCAGTCAGCCCTGGAGATCCTGGAAGGCCTTTCAGCCCAGGCAAGCCTCTCTTTCCAGTTGATGCAGGGGGACCTGTCTTGCCTCTTAAACCTTTCTTTCCAGGATGTCCTGAATCAGCATGGGAGAGAACATGGGACAGCCGTCAAGCAAGGCTGTGTCCAAATCTGGGCCACTGCCCATTCCCATGGCTTCTGGTTGGCTGGCCGGCTGGGTTTTGGAGATGGTCCTTTAACCATGGCCTTGGCAGGCTGCTAACTGGCAGAATTCTTGGCTGGCTGAAGCATTAGCACTTACCACCCAGAGCACCACGCCAGCGGCTGTTACTCTCAGCGTGGCAGGGCCAGCAAACCCCCTTCTGATTAGAACTTCTTCCCCCTTTATGAATGTGGTGACACATTTTAGCCTGTGAATGGAGCTCTGGGAAGCCAAGGTGGCAATCTGGACTCCAGTTTCCTGGTACTTCCAGTCTGAATCCTGCCACAATGGCTGTTTCCTGAGCCAATCGCTGAAGTAGAGGTTAAAGCTGAGCCATTGTTTCGGCCTCCCAGGGAGCCACAGATATAGGGCTGCCCTTTTAATCCCTCATGCAAGCAGTTAAGTCAGCCAGTTCCTTGGCATTAAGGTTGAAAGGCCCCCCAGTGCCAAGTACTGTAGAAATCCCCAAGGCCCATTTGGTCTCCTAGGTAGTCTGAGACTTCTTTCACCAGGTTTTAAATTGGTCAATGGGATTAACCTCCTGAGCTGCTGCCAGAGTGGAATGTTCAGGTACAAAGCAAGGAAATTAAAAAACCAAAGGATTAAATCAGGGATGACAGAGGTATTTGGGCCCCCAAGGACCTAATTGAATGGCTGACTTGGCTTTCTATGATTTGAAAAACATCAAGTAGCTGCAAGCCCCAGGATTCTAATGGGGGGCTGTGAAGGGGACTCCACAACAAGGGAAGGAAATTCAATGGGGTCCAGCCCCACAGCATGGGCTTGGGGACCCCTGGCCTTGCCAAGGTTAGAGTGTATAGTCAGATAATTCCCTGAGCAGGAAAGCTGGTGGGGGTGTCAGTCTGTGGGCTTATATACATTTTTCTCACCTGGATGGCCTATGAGAAGACCCCAGAAACACAGAAGGATAAAAGGGATTATAAAGGATTTTAGTGGCTCTGCAAAAACTCAACATCAGTCACGTGGCCAGGAATAAGGGGGGGTGATGTAGTCACTGAGGCAGGGGTGAGGAGGGCAGTGCAAGAAAAAGCCAAGCTTCAAACACTAGGCCAGATACAGGGGGTGTCAGCCCCAAGGCCCAGTGAAGGCCACTTTGGCCACGGGCCCTCAGAGGCAGGCTCGCCTAAGTGGCAGGCCACCGCGCAGTCACCCTCCTCTCGAGCCTCTCCCCCCAAGCCCAAGCAGACTCTCCACGGCCCCAGCCAAGGTGGTGGACATGGCTAGACCCACCTCCACAACCAGGGTGGCTTCTCTAACTGGGAAAGGCAGGAGGGAGGCTGAAGCACGTGGAGGGGGAGTGAGGCCATAGGGGAGGGGCGTGGAGTGATCTGTGGTAACATTTTGGAAGCCAAACTGCGGAAATCTGTTCTGCTCGGCACTGCAAGGGTCACTTGAGATTGGAAACATGAGAGGTTGGGAATGTCAGGTGTCCTTCTAAACCCTGCCCAGGTCTCAGGGCTGCTATGGCCCTCAGGGCACCAGGGCCCAGGACCCAGATTACATCTGTCAAGCTGGGGCCCCTCCTCCAAAGGACCTACCTGAAGGGCCTGGAAAGCCTGGTGCTCCTGGGAGCCCGGGTTTGCCCTTGATGACGAATTGACCATCAGGCCCTGGGGACCCTGGCTGTCCCCCATGGCCTGGTGTTCCAGGCCTGCCCCGTTCACCTTTGGGGCCCAGCAAGCCTGACTTCCCAGGCAGACCTAATGAAAGCAAGGGGCAGGTGGTCATAGTCTGGATCTAGAGCAGGGACTGGTCACCACACCAACTTCCAGTGCAGAAGCCTGGCCCGGGGGACATCCCAGATGTCACTGTCTTCTTGGCGCCAGCATTGCTGCTGTTCCCAGCAGCAAAACCAGGGGTTTTACGAGAGATCTGACTATTCCTTGTGGTCACTTCTGGATTTACTAAGAAAGGAGAATAGACTCAGGTGATTTAAGAAAAAGTTCCCAACAGGGAGAGACAGAACAAAATGACTTTTTATTTTTAACCCACTAGTTAATTCATCAGCCCCGGCTCCTGCGTATATTCATGCAAGGCTACCCACCACTGGAAGACTTTCTGTAGATTGTTAAATATGTGAGTCAAAAAGAGTCACCCTTGGGTCCTGGAAGGCCAGGGTCTCCAGGAAATCCTCGGTCCCCTGGCAATCCCTGTAGGCCTTGCTCCCCCGGAGCACCATTTTCAGCACCATAGATGTCACCAGGGGCTCCCTTGGAACCTGGTAAACCTGGACTGCCAATTTTCCCAGGCAAGCCATCTTTTCCGGGGAGCCCAGGAAACCCAGGCAAGCCCTTCTCCCCACGAGGTCCAGGAAATCCTAAATGTAAAGAGGCAAAAATAGAAGGCCATGGAGGTTTAGAAGTGACAGGTATGGGTAGAGATCTCTGACACAGATTTTTTGTTTCTATTATAAGAGCTAACTACGGGCCCCTGGGTGGCTCAGGTCATGATCTCACGGTTCGTGGGTTTGAGCCCCGCATAGGGCTGTGTGCTGACAGCTCAGAGCCTGAAGCCTGCTTAGGATTCTGCGTCTCCCTCTCTCTCTCTGTTCCTCCCCCACTCATGCTCTCTCTCTCTCTCTCTCTCTCTCTTAAAAAGAAATAAAACAGTTAAAAAAATTTTTTTAAAAGCTAACTAGCATATTAACAATGTGTGTCACTTCTCTTGAAAGTCAGGAGCCCCTTGGTCCTGGGAGGACTTGCCAGAAGCAAGGACTGTGCCATGTGAACCTAAGAAGCTTCTAACTCAGTGAGGCCAGGCCTTGGGCTGATCTTAGCAACCCACTCCTGGGGCTGATCCATTGGCCAAAGAGCATAGATTACACCCAGGACTCCCTGTCAAAGGCCCAATTCTTCTGGAGTCATCCAACCCCTGCTGTCACACCTCCTTCTTCCTGGGGGGTGGAGGGAATTGAAGCACCAAGAAACCATGGATTGTGTGGCCCTGTACTGTAGAGCAGGGTGGTTCTCAAATAGAGCGTGGGTCAGAACCAGCTGGGGGAAGGGTTGTTTGGTAAAATCCAGATTGCTGGGCACCACTCCTTGAGCTTCTGATCAGTAACTCTGCCAAGGGGCCCCAAATATGCCTTGTTAACAAATTCCCAGGTGATGCCGGTGCTGTAGGGAACACAGTTTGAGAACCACTGTGCAGCATAGAACAAAGTTGCAACAGGGTGTGAGCAAAGGGATAGATATGAACCGCTTCTCTCTGACTCATCTGAATCTCTTTCTCTGACCTAGAGGGAGTTGATCCAGGAAATTGCCAGAAGCACTCAGCAGTCAGATAACCTGGTAGAGTCCTAGCTCTGTTACTAGTGGTTTCGTGACCTCAAGCAAGTCACTTTCCATCTGAGCCTCAATTTCCTCATCTGAAAGTGAAGGGGTTGTCCCAGTTGATGGCCCTTATTGCTCTGATATACTGTCACTCTCTAGCTTGAAGCTCTGTCTTGTCTGAGTATGAAGTCAAAGCCATCCCACCCAGGGGTGCTTGGTTGGCTCAGTCAGTTAAGCCTCCGACTTCGGCTCA
The DNA here is from genome assembly GCA_028646485.1 of Cryptoprocta ferox. NCBI lineage: Eukaryota > Metazoa > Chordata > Mammalia > Carnivora > Eupleridae > Cryptoprocta > Cryptoprocta ferox. The sequence goes on along the minus strand of CM053579.1, from coordinate 35,240,018 downwards.
GGTCATGATCTCGCTGTTCACGAGTTCAAGCCCCACGTCGGGCTCTGTGCTGACAGCTCAGTGCCTGGAACCTGCTTCAGATTCTGTGTTTCCATCTCTCTCTGCTCCTCTCCTGCTTGTATTCTGTCTCTCTCTCTCTCTCTCTCTCTCTCTCTCTCTCTCCTGCTCTCTGTCTCCCTCTGTCTCTCTCTCTCAAAAACAAATAAAACATTAAAAAAAAACCCATCCCACCCATACCAGAGTGTGTACCTAACTTCTTATAATCAGTGAATGGCTACCACAATTCAAACTCACACTCACACAAAAGGAGAAGCAGGCGAAGAAAAGCTTCTTTCCTTACCTGGCAGTTCAGGAAGGTGAACTAATCCTGGACGTCCAGGCTTTCCTTTATTTCCACGCAATCCAGGTTGGCCTGGAGTCCCAGGGAGGCCACGGGCCCCTTTAGGGCCTGCAAACCCAAACATGAGTGGTGAGGGGAAAGGAAAGTCAGTGCGGTTAGTTTCATTTGTGATATCCACTCAAAAATCCTAGTCTCTTGGAGGAAATTTTACCCTTACCTCCCCACATGGACCTCTCCAGGAGCCATTTTAATGCCTCAATCTTCAAGGCTGCCCTCTCAGGAAGAATGTGGATCCCCAAATGCTACCAGGCTATGCCCTGTTCCCTTTGGCCCATGGACCTTACAAGTCTGTTCAATGGATTTCTCTGGCCTCATTCCATACCTGGGAATCCGGGAGTTCCTGGTAAGCCTGATGGACCATATGACCCAGGAATTATACACGGCAAGGTGATCCCTGTAAATGGTAACGTGTAAGCATCTGGTGATCCCACCAAGTCAAGTGGTCTTTCCTAGCATGCTCCTTTACTCCAGTTCCGTTGGATGGGCCAACCAAGCTCTTCCCACCCAGCAGCTGGGAGCCCATGTAGAAGAATCCTGGCATGAGCAGCTCTTGGGAGTTACCCCTAGTGCAATTGCTTATAGGTAAGAGTATTCCTAGTGTCCAAGTGCCAAAATGTCATCTCCTAAACCATCAATGTCCAGTGGGCAGGCATCTACCTATGCATCTACCTATGCAGTAGATGTTACCTAACAAGATTTCCTAGAGGTAGCCTATATAGGAGCAGCAGCAAATGGCAGTGACCTTCTCACCCTACCCTCATATGATGCCTCTCCCTAGGATGGGTGTTTGGGGCTAGTCCTAAGGATCCATTATGGCCATGTGACTAGATTGGAGGGTTTGAAGACAAGACCCATCAAGTTCACATGTCTGCCTTTTTTTTTGGAATGAAAACAAACCATTGGGTTCTTTTCCTAAACCATCAGGTTCTGTTGACCCATCTCACATGGGATCTATAGAAACCCATTGATGATTACCATGGGTCAGAGGTAGCTTATTTCTGTACCAGGCAAACACTGAAGGCCACTCTCTTGGCCATGACAGACAAACAATGACCATTCCCTCAGCTCCTCCTTTGAAAATGTCAACTCTGCTACTTAGGGAGAAGTGGTACTCAGTTTCAGTGTTCAAGACATTGAAATTGGCATTCATAGCCTTTCCCCTAGCAAATTCTTCCTTGCTCATTCATAATGCAAATAAAAAGAGTCTATACAAGATCACAGAGGGGAGGTTTAATAAAATCCCGATGAAAAATTTTGTGTTGTTTCCCTCAAGGATCATTTACAAACAATTGCTATGCTAATTAAAATTAGTCTTGTCTATTCATTAAAACAATTCCCCAAGGCCTGCTTTAAGCCACAGAGCCAACAGTTCACGTAAACTGCTATAGTTTTTGCCTGTACCTAAAATAAATCACAAATTGCATTTCTTAAAGATATGTCTACAACCTATGATTCAGACTGCTTACTCAACTAGCTGGCATTCCTTCTGCACTTGTTCTATTCCCAAAGCAAAATGGGGAATTGAATAATATAGTGTAACTCTTAACCAATACACTATAGACACTGAGCCAGACAAACCTGAGCTTGTATCCTAGTTCTGCTACTAACCAGCTGTTTGGGCAAGATACTTAACCTCTCTGAGCCTCATGTGTAAACAGGAGCTACTTTTCTCATGTGGCATTTGTGAGGATTATATGAAATAATGCTAATGGCATTCTGCACAGTACCTGGCTCCCTGGTGGTTGCTAAGCAAATGGTAGTTTTTTTGTTATCTTATTTAAGGAGGAGCATTCAGAAGAGCTCCTCCAAGGACAGCCCCTGGTTTCTACCTTAGTCAGGTTAGTGACGCTACTTTGTAGTCTGGGCAGCAACTTTCTGCCTTTTAGACCTCAGGTTCCTGTAGTCATACTTCCACAGATGGAGAGATGGCCATAGGCCTGATCTTGCCCCATAGGTGGTCACACCCCATCCTGCCAGACATTGAAATGATGGCACTATTTCACAGGGCTATTTCCCTACTGTGGAACTATAACCTATAGGCGAGCACCTTATGACACGATGCCTCACTGGGTGAGGACTGCCAGTCCTGTGCTCAGCTTGGGCCGCAGTCCCTTGGACTAGGCTGAAGAACTGCTTCCCTAGATGGCATCGTGAGAGGCATCCCACAGAAGATTCTCATGACCCAACTATTTCAATAGCCCATTGACTCCAATGTATCAAACACTGCAGTTTCATTGCTTTCAGTCTTACAAAACAAACAGTAAAACACAAATATCTCTGTGCTGGATCCAAACATGAACCATCCATCCTCACTCAATTCATCAGATAAGTTTCACAAATTATCTTTACCTGCAAAAGCCAGATTAAAAACAAACCTTTAGAGGATGGGGCCAAGGACAGGCATCTGGAAAGGTTCCAGGACAGGACAAATAATGATAAAAGGGAAGATGGAAATCAAGGCTATATTTCTCCTTTGCCTCAGACCAGACCTGTACACCACAGCACACTTGTGTATGCAAGTGGAGGGTCAAAATTCTGAGAAGGTAAGACCTTCAAGTCATCCTGGTATCTGGTTCTTTTACGTTACATCTCCATCTTCTACTTCACATCCCTGAATTCAGAGCCTTCTTCTCAACAAAGCAGAAATCAACTCTATCCATGTTCTATTCTATAACAGATGATCTAATTAGTCAGGATTTTCCCCATTAATGCCCAAATTCATCTTCAAAATAAAAAGCACCTCCGCTTATCAAGATTCTAACATTTCAGTTAACTCTGGGTCCAGTGAATAAACATCAGACATGTGTGCATCCTTCCAGCTACCTCCCAAGGCAAGTTATGACCCCAGCTAAGTTCATAAAATGAAGGTGTTCAAGGCAGATATAAGCCAAGCCATCAACATGCATGGTGAAGGAAATCAGTCCCTCTCAGAGACTGCATGCCCACATACTCTTGTATCCCTCCCGGAAATCAGGAGTGATAATGTCAGCTTTTGTGCACCGCCCTCCCCGCCCCCCCCCCCCCGCCAGAGGCTCCAGCGTGGTACTCAGGCCATCATGAGTGTTTGAGAGAAAGGTGAACGAAAAGGAAGGGAGATTTTGGCAATATCAGTGTTTGAGAACCTTGAGACTGAGCTAGCTCTCACCTCCCTCCGTGTCTAAGCCTCCTTTACCAATGCTCTTCTTGCAGCAACAGTCACCTATACCAATCAAGTAAAGAAGAAAATTAAACCCGGACAGAAGTTCCTTGAGGCCCAAGGGAAGTCTTGTCTGCAGCCTGGGTATGCCCACCAATCAAATTCCCTATCTGGATTGAATGGAGAGAGCTGACACCCACACAGGATCAAGGACACAGTCACTGTTCAGTAGTAACTGGGGTGATTGATTACTGTGAACATCTGGATCAGAGCCTCTTTGGAAACAGCCAGGTGTCTGCTCATCCAAGGTTTGTAATTACTCACATCACTAAGTTGAAAGGCTTCTAGAGACTACATCCCCTTTCCTGGCAATGCAGCTGCTCTAGCCTGGGCCACCACCAGTTGGAGTGAGTGCATTTAAAGAATGACATCTTTGATTTTCCTGGCAACAGTAATGGCCTCAATGCAAATGTCAGGGGCTCCCAAGTTATGCCTTTTCAAAATTGTGTGGAAAAATAAAGATAGGTTTGAGGAGTTATGTGTGGTTGCCATGGAGATAAAAAGAAAGCTAATGCTCTTATTGGAAGTAATTTTTTGGAAAGTCTTGGTACTGCAACAAGAACATTCTAGGCTAGAGTTTACTATATCACTATAATCCTAAGAACTTTCTGTGTCTGGGGTCTAGTGACATTTAGGATAGAAATGGTCCCATGGGCCTCCCTCTGTTACTCAGCCTGTTTTCAAGCAGTCAGAATGTTGACAATAGCCAGATATGAGTGGGTGTAAGTATATAGGTAACTCAGTTTATAACTCAGTTTAAAATCCAGTTGCCTACAGAAATGGTTGGCCTAGAATAAAGACCCAATTGGCACAGGGGTAATGGAATGACCATGAATAATATCTCTGGGAACAAAGGCAAAGCTGTAGCCTGGAGGCAAAGCTGTAGCCAACACCAGGACTTCGAAAGGCAGAATGCTTTAGTTTGATAAAATTTCTCACAGCCTGTAAACTGAAATACGACTTGGTTTTAAGAATCTTGAATCATCAATTTTTAACCTATACCATCATCCTTAGCATACCAATGCATACAAGTAGATTTTTTAAGTCAATAAACATTGACAAGACCTGGTTTCTGTCTTCTCTTTTGGTAGTTCTTCAAGGTGACAAAGTAGAACAAGAAGAAATAGCTGTAAGAAATAGCCCCTAGGTTATTGAGAAGCCCCTTTTTTTCTGTGAGTATATATTAGTCTTTTATGGAACATTGCACTATACTAGACAAATTGAGAAATGCTCAAAAGAATTGCCTTCTTTAGTATCCAGACACTTACAAAGCAGTTGGGAAAACTAAAACCATTAATGGAAGACAAGTTACAATTTAAGTGGCAATGACATATGCTGTGGAGGTCAAGAGAAGGTTTAGTGGAGAAGTGGGGCTTGTACCCTGAAAGATGGATAAAATTGGACTGCATAGAAAAAAAGAGGAGGAGCGTTCCATAAAAAGGCAACTGCTTGTGGCTTTGGACTAGGGGCAAAACATGATGATATCAATATCAATATTGAATTGGCAGCAGTGTTCATAGCAGAACTGAGTGGGGAGGGTCTGGAGGTAGGAGATGAGAAGCCACTTAGGAAGCTGTTTGTCATTCACTGACTCATCCATCTATCCATCCACTCATCCTTCCTTCCAACCATTCATTTATTCCAACGAGCATGTAGGTATTTGATAAACTTAGGTGTGAGATAATGAGAACTTAGTAGCAAGAAGAGGAAAGAAAGAATATAAGAAGCACTGCAAATGAAGAATAAGAAGTGAATTTCAAGTTTTCAAACTTCAGAGGACAATAAGAAGGGTGGTACCACTAATGGAAACAGAAGTTGGGATGGAGACCTATCCTGGCTGTATGGGAGAAAGTGAGTTATTAACATACCACCTTCACAATCTACAAGCCGGACTGTCACTCCTTACAAATCCTGAAATGCTGATAGGGAAAGAAGCTATACAAATGCTAGGAGGTTAAGGTATGAAATAAAGAATAGACTAGATACAAATAGAGTCTCTTCTCAATCTGAGATCTCATAAATTAAGGAAAGGTTCTTCCCTGGTGATGATAGTACCATATAACTTAAGAGGACACCTATCCAATCTCTCACTCATTACTTCGATGGTACTTGTAGCAAATGGCCATCCAGCATCTGCTTGAAATTTTCCAGGGATTATGAGCTCATAACCTCCCAAGGCAGCTCTGTTACATTTTCAGACTGCTCTGTTAGGAAGTTGTTTTTTTTTTTTTTACTAAGTAGAACTGAAATCTAGATTGCTCTGTGTAAGTGTACCACAATTATGTACAATTATGATCCTTTTTCTGCATGAAAACCCTTAAATATTGCAAGGAGTGATTATAACCAGCCAAGACTCTTCTTATGACACATTTCATGTACCTGGGCCATATCCACACTCTACAAGGGGTCAGTTTTTCAAGTCCAAGGCCACCTGATTCCATGACTCACCTGGAAGCCCAGGGAGGCCTTGCTTCCCTGGTAATCCATCTATTCCTTGATCTCCAGGAAGCCCACGAGGTCCGGGAGATCCCGGCAGTCCAACTCCTGGGGGACCAGTTGGACCACTGTGGCCCTTTTCACCAGGAAGTCCTGGTAACCCCTTCTCACCTGGGAAACCCTGTCCACCATCACCCTAGAGAACACATAAGAAAGAATAAGATCCCAACTTAAAGATTCATCCAGAGAGTCTTCTGACCAGAGGAAAGAGGTAGCCAGCATGACCAATGTTTTTTTTTTTTTTGGTTTAAATTCTCTATCACTCTAGTTTATCAATCAATTCCTCTGATTTAGTTCATGGAAATGAAGCTTGTCAACCTTTGATGATCTGATAATACAAAATATTCTAGATCAGTGGTGGGGAGGGGGCAGGAAACCAGAGCAGGGTGACAGTCCTTGGCCAGGGGTGGGTCACCGAAAGCAGCTAGATTACTTGCAAGGGAAAGCTACTGAGAAGCTAAAGCATTTTCAGTGATATGGTCAATGGGTACTAGCATTTCTCAAATGAGGCAATGACTCATTTTGAGAAAAAGATTCCCATTTTACAGAAAGGAAAAGCACAGAGCAAAGAGTATCAGTGACAGGCGGAAGGAGATGTTCTACCCCACATAATGGTCTAGTGGCCACCAGGACCCCCACTAAGTCGGAGGGAGGTGAGGATTTATAGAGCTAATCACCCAAGAACGATCAACTTACTGGGAGGCCTGGCAGACCTGGTAAACCTGGTACTCCATCCTTGCCTGGGATTCCTGTCTCACCAGGGAGCCCCTGGGGGCCAGGATCACCCTGCTCCCCTGGCATTCCCAATCTCGAACTTAGAGTTGGCTCCCCTTTCTCTCCTTTGGGGCCTGCAGGACCCCGAGGTCCAAATAAACCCTGCAAAAGAGACAAAAGAGAATAATCAGGAGATGTAGACATCATAGGACTCTGGCACCTAGCATAGGTCTGACCTAAAGCAGAACCTTGATAACATTTTCACATTGTTCAAGGCACTTGATAGTGTCCTCATCTGGGATTATGACTGCCCATTTATTTTCTTATCCTTTCTAAATCTTTGAAATTTTTGAGGATGGTAACCCTTTCTTAATTCAATTTCATCTTCAAGTCCCAGTGCAGTGATAGACAAATACAAATAATTTTGTGGAAGGAGGAGAGGGATTAAGGAAGGGGGGAAGGGAGGGAACATAGGTAGGTCAAAGCAGAAAGGGACTTCGGAGATCAGCTAGTCTGACTTTTTCATATTACAGATCAAAAACCTGAAGCTTTGTTTTATTCCCATCTGTATTTCCTGTGTTTTAGGAACGTGATTGGAGAGGAGTAAGGGGCATTGGAAAGCTCCCATTGCTCCCTCAGGGCCAAAGTTTGGTAAGACTTACTGGAGTCCCTGATGGGCCCTGTGTACCCCCAGAGCCTGGATCTCCTCTGGTTCCTTTAAGGCCTGGAAGGCCAATGAGACCTTGTGGCCCAGGCAGGCCTGGCTTCCCAGGTGGCCCAGTGTTAGGGACACCGCCATCACAAGCACAAAATCCCGAGTCCCCTGGAGGAGAAAAAGACAACATTAAACAAAGTAGACCATCTTTCTAAGAAAAAGGATGATATGACAGCGGTAATTTGTGACTTGAACAACTCCATGGAGGGAATCAGAAGGTCCACCGAGAACAGACTCACATGAACTAGGTTTATGAACCAGGTCTACTCTCCATCAAAGTACATCTGTACCAGTGATTTGGATTTCATTAGCCTGGGGAGAGACAACCCAGTGACCAGTGAGTCTAATTAATGTATAGCCAGAGTTAAGAACCACTGACCTATGCTAACCACTTGGGTCTGGAATCTAAGCCACTGAAAAATTCTCTTCATCATAATGTCTTTTCTCTTGTCTTCTGTGCACAGAGACAAATGTCAAATAAGTGTATGACAGGGATTTCAGCAAGACACCTTTGAAGAAGTATCAAGGAGTCACTAACACTATAGCCCAGCCACCTATGCCTTCCATGCCTATGGTCTGGAAATTTATCCCAATGCTTATGCCATGCTTATGTTCTGAGAATTTAGGCCTATGTGGGTGACTCTGAGGTCCCCTAACATCCTAAAGGGCCTCTTTTTACTTTTAGAAAACTGATAATCCCTGAAACTTGGAAAGAACAGTCTGTAGCATTTCTCAATGGATCACAGTCAGGTATGTTGCCTGTTCATAAGGCAGCTTGCTGGGCCTCTCCCCAGTTCTAATAAAGTGGACTCTCAGGAGGCCAGAACCAAGAATCTAATTTTAGTAATCTCCCTTAGGTGATTCTCATGTACAGTGAAGCCTGATAATCACCATCACTATTCCAGACTTAGGGAAAACCTTCTGGTCCCATGGGAATATAGAAGGGGGAGCATTAGAGTTATCTCTTTTTTTTTAGGAGCAAGAGTGGTATCAGGAAGTACACTAGCTCTGTAGTGAGTCACAGAATGGCCAAGGTTAACATCCTAAGTCAAAACTTTCAATTCAATCTCCTTTCCCTCCAAATAGTCCTCCTTACAGCTGAACAACAGAGATGCAGCTTTTAAAAACTTCTCTACTATACTTAAGTAGTGACATTTTATGATTTGGCAATGAGAAAGGGGAAGAGTAAGTTAGGACCTCTCTGCCTGGGGCTGAGAAGAGCTGTTAATTCTGTGAGAGAAGGGGAAAGATCTCAGATAACTTGAACCCTGTAGGCCATCCCCAAACCTCTCTGGAGCTTGGAGTTTCACCTTTCCTCCACCTTGGCCTGGGCTGCAACTAAAATGAATTGATTTATTTGAGCTTTAAGCATTTGCTCCTCAAGAGTATGAAACAGAGGAATGACCCAAAGGCAGCAAGAAAATGGAGAGAGCGGTGCCGCCAAAGGCTGGGGTAATTAGTTAGCCCTTCAACATGAGGGCAGTGGGGAGGGGGATGCAGTTGTTTTTCTGGAGCCAGTTGGCTGTTTCAGAGTTCCAGGTCTTGACCTGTTCAGAGTCCTTTCCTTCAGGCTGAAGGTAATGATAAGTGGCGTCCAGCCTTGGCCTTGAAAACTGAAAACTGTTGCCGCATGTGCTGGTTAACAACCGGGGCCAACGGCAACAGCTTCTGCAGGTGGACAGACTAGAAGAGCAGCCTGCAAGCCACTTTGTCCCGTGTGACCTCAACTGCCAGCCTCAGTCTCAGAGCTCTAAACATAGCCCTTCTGACAGTTCTATAATCAAATCCCCGATCAAGATCCCAAATTGCTTTTGTTCACATTCCCAAGGCCATTGGTTTGCTCATTCCCCAGAAAGCCTTCCACAAGGAGTGTGGAGAACAGAGAAACCCAAGGGGACAACATTACCTTTTATTCCTTTGAGGCCTGGGTTTCCTTTTGGACCTCGTTCTCCTCGGAGACCAGGAAACCCTGGCTCTGTGTTCTGTAGTGGTCTAGTCTCAAATGCTCGACCTTCAAGACAAAGGAAACATGAAATTGGCACCTCACACGAGTCTAGACTCATATGACTTAGTGCAGCAGCTCAGTCACTAAGGACTAAGCATCCTTGGGGCTAAACAACTGAAGCAGAAAGTTTGCAGCAAATCTTATCCCCTATTGGCCCTATTCATTCTACTACTACTTACAGAAGTTCCAGGCACTGGACTAGACACTGAGGGTACAGAAATGACCCAGATAGCTTCAGTAAGCCAGCAGACCCAAAGTCTACCCCAGAAATTTCGAGAGAATGGGTGCAAGCTGCAGAAGTCATGGGGTTTATATTACAAACAGACAGGCTGGGCATATTCTAGCCTTTCTCTTAGATACTAGAATTCCATACTCAGGTAGAAGATTTAAGGAAAATAAGCCTTGTAGAGGCTTTTAGCAACCAACTTGAAGATCCAGGCTTGGTTTCCCATTTCTCAGGCTCTCAGCCCACCCCACTGGAGCTTGAAAGAGCCAATGTTGCTTCATCATGAGCTGCAAGACCAGAGGCCAAGGTGCTGAGAACAGAGGAGGGTAGGATGAAAGGAGTACAGAAATTGGAAGGAATTAGATAGTGTTTGGTCATCGAGGTGGCCTAAGCTTGCTTTTTCCTTGATGAGCACTGAGTGTTGCAGTCGCTAACCTGTAGATGCATGGCTCTGACTCAGAGAGAACAAGGCCTTTATCACTGTCCCTCTGCCAGTCATCGTGTATCCTGGCTATTTCTCCTGTGAAATTCTCTCTCCCTCAAAAATCATGAGTGTTCTGTCATCTGGGTTACACCAGAGTCTCAACACCAAAGAGAAAAATGAATGACTTACCGGGTAGGCCTGGTAGGCCTGGTAGGCCTGGCAAACCATCTCTTCCAGGGGGGGCAGCTGCCCCAAATGTGGTGTGGCCTGGGTTTCCTTTGTCCCCCTTGAGACCTGGAACTCCTTGACGTCCTAGGGCACCTGGGACACCTGGAAGAATAAGCCCACATAATAATTCTACTCATGTCACCCTACTCTTCAGGGGCATTGCAATTAGTAGCATACTAACTCCAAGGGAAGAATTTGGAAAAGCATTTGCCCTTCTCTTGCATCAGAGTTAGAGGGGTCCTTAGGAATCATCTAGTCTAACCCCTTGGGAAGTTGAGTCCCAAACATGGGGAAACATGGTCAAGGGTGCAAAGCTTTTTAGTGGCAAACCTGAGAGGGAAACCTGGTCTCCAGCCTCATACTTTGTGATTTTTCAACTTTGGTGGTGGGATTAGCTGTACCTTCTCCAAGGGGTTGCTTTAAAAGCACAGGTATCCTTACAGAAGCCCACCTCCAAGGAACTTAGAAACTGATGCCTTTAAAAGCAATGTCTGAAGCTCTATATTTGGGTCACCATGGCCTTTCAGAATCTGGTGTGCCCTTTCTCTATTTACTACTATAGAATCACATACGGGTATGCTCCTCTAATTGTTGTTTCAAGGGTGTCATCCATCGGATCCTGGGCCATTTAGTACCTGAGTTAAGCACAGAGTGAGGGTCTGGGTACAGACTCTCCTCTGGGCTTTTGTTGGCCCCTTCTGGCAAGCATCAGCTGGGATGGCACATCCACAGAAGAGTGACAGGGTTCTAGCAGGCCAACACTGGCCCCCTCTGGTTATCACAAACCTCCATAGGATTGCCTGTCTAGTAATGCTACATTATTCAGGCCAAAAGAAAGCTGCTCACCCAGGTCCTATCCTCATATGCATTAGCCTTGGGCCGGTGGTGAGGAGCTTAGTGACTACTGTTTACCTTTCCTTTGACTTTGACTAGGTATGTACCCAGACCAGAATGGATAGAGGACAATCTGTGCAGGGGGTGTGTTAGTTTACTTCACCTGGTAAAGATGGCAAGCCAGGGATGCCAGAAGGGCCAGGTGGGCCCTGGTTGCCTTCATCTCCTTTAAGTCCTGGGAGGCCTGGCATACCGGGGTCTCCAGGGTAACCTGGCATTGTGATGAAAGAAAGAAGCAATAAGCAAACCCATAGAAGGCCAACAAATGCCATAAAATGCCTAAGAGGAGTTGCAAGGAGATGTCCTCATGGTGGACATGCCTTTCTTGCACTTCATAGGTCTCTCAGATGTGAATGGTCTCATGTGATAATGGGCCCACTTGAGCTAAGGCTCCAATACTGTTCAGAACTGTCTGGCCAGGGCTTACCTTCCATGGTAAGATCTAGTAAGTACAGGAACATTTTTCTACTACTACCAACCTGCTGTCATGCCTCAAGTGTCTACCATTTAGGTTAAGGTGTTAAAATCTACTATTCATATTATGCACATAAATTCCCTGGAAGTGGAATATAGAAAGCCACTGTCGATCATTAACACTTTGATTTCAATGAATTTGCCAGATAGGGCATGGGCCAGAGAAGATGAGAGAGGAGAAATAATTTAGGAGACCCAGCTACAAGAGGTACGATAGTAGAAGCCTTTGCTCAAGCAAGGAGTAGCTGGAGACATTGGGCATATGGATGTTTGGAGAAGACTGTGGAAAGAGTTGGATACTTCTCCACCTCCTATGAAATCGTCAAACCCCAGCATGAATGGGATCATGTAGATGAGACTCCAAGTGTCTCATGGTATCAGACTTCAGTCAGCCTTGCTGGGGAGGGTAACAATCCTTCCCTAAGCATCTTTAGAAGAACAATTTTCAGCAAGTTCAGGCCCAGTCTGACCCAAATCCTAGCCTTAGTGGACCCAACACAAACATGGAGTATAGGACTTGGCTTCTTTGCCCAAAGACATGGGAGTTTAATTTTCTAAGTATAGGATTCATGAGGGGTCTTTGAGGGTGCTGGGTTTAGCAGCAATCCAGTGGCTGACAAAGTATCCTTTTAAGAATCACAGGGAATATAGAATTTAACTCCTGGTCCTTTCTTTTTCACTCAAATCAATGAAAAGTTGCACCTGAGATCACAGCACCATCTGTATCGATGAAAACATCTGGGCCTGGCAGGCCAATGCCACCCTTTTCACCCTGTAAAGATTCAATATGTTAAACGCAAATATATCTGTGACCTCATCACTCAAGATCTATGTGCCATCAAAGCCACTCTTCAGGAAAATTAAAGGTTTCTCCTCCTGCAACCCCTGATTCCCAAGGCCAACTGGTCCATAGGTTAATTCCAGAGCCCAATAAATTTTATATGAAGGTAACATAAGGCAGGCCAGCGGCCTGACACTCAATTGCAAACCTGTCAAAAACAAGGGATCTCAATTTTATTTTGCAACCTGACTCCAGGATAATCTGCTTCTGGGCCTGGGAGACATATCACAAGAATAGATACCATTGTTGCATCAAAGAGGTGCAAAGGAAGGAGCAGTTTCAAAATTTTCCCCACTCTTAGCAGGCCTAGGACTCTGCTGCCATCACTGGCCTTGTTAGTGGATGATGTCAGGCAGAGGGAGTCAAAGGACTTCCCAAAAGGGGGACTCAGGTATCAGAATCAGATACAGTGGCATATCCAGGTGGGGTGGTGGGAGCTGCCTGTCTTAGGTACAGGCAAGAAGGGGATGCATTGTCTGTAGAGAATTTAAAAACAATAATAAAAACCCAAAATTCAGCAGTTCTAAACAATGTCAGTAGTAGAATATTCTTCCTTGTAGAGATGGATTTGCTTTCACACCCTCCCCCTCCTTTTAGTCTGCCACTGATCAAGTCGAATCTAAGGAATGAATGCAAAATGAGTGTGCTCAAAGTAGTTCATGCACTTCATATGAAAAGAGCAACATTTAAAATGTTAAAAAAAATACTTCATCTCATATGTAGGCATTTGTAATGGTCCAAGTGTTTGTGTCCCCCCCACCCCTGCCACGTCCTCAATTCATTTTGAAAACCTAATACCCAAGGTGATGGTATTAGGAGGTGGGGCTTTTGGGAGGTGACCAGGTCATGAAGGTGGAGCCCTCATGGCTGGGACTAATGCCCTTATAAGAGAAGGCCAAGAGAGCTAGCTTGCCCCTTCCACCATGTGAGGACACAGTGAGAAGTCAGTGACTTGGAAGAGGACCCTCACTCAACCATTTTGGTACCCTGATCTCGGGCATCCAGCCTCAAAACTGTGAGAAATAATGTTCTGTTGTTTATAAGCCACCCAGTCTGTGATATTTTCTTATAGCAACCAAATGGACTAAACAGCATTTATGGTAATTCTTCACCCATCTACGTCCCCAATCCTGGATTTCCACTTCCCAACAACATTACCTTAATTCCTGGGAATCCATTAAACCCAGGGAAACCTGAGGACCCTTTCTTGCCCTGTGACAGAAACATAGTTACAAGTAAGTCAAATGTCTAAGAGCATAAGAGGGACTGGTCTTTGGACGAGGCCAGGGCAAATGGCACAGGGACCTTGGCTGGCATGCCAGAGTATGCATGGATTCTACCTGACTCTGGAGGGTGTAAAAGGTTCCAGAAGGCAATATGGATGAGGTAGCCACCTTGCATCTTAGGAGGTATAAGGGCCACAGGCTAGAGATGAATACAAGCAGTCTGGCCTTGCTAGATCCCGATAACATAATAAAGAAGTATGACCATGGGCACAGCACTGGATTGGTAACACTGTATACTCAGATTCTTGGGTCAAGACAAAAGAAGAGAGTGGCTGAGATTATACCACTCACAGAGAGGTAGACACTTTGTATTATAAGCAGTGGCTCCCTTTGGACTGATGGCAGTGTTAAGTAAGGCAAGAGGGCCTTTTAATTAGGACTTTACACGTGGGCTTTTAATGATATTAACCAAAATACCTGACTCCCTGGAGGGCCTCGGAGTCCTTCTAAACCCATTGGACCCTGTAAAGAGAATGGAGGCACCTTAGAAAGATTAATAGCTCACCCTAGAAAAAGTCAATAGACTTACATAACAAAGCTATCCAACTGAGTTCAGGATTTAGCCTATCCTAAAATCAGGTAAGAGAACATTCCTAGACCTCGCTTAATGACTTTTTTTTCTAAGCACTAATCCATCAGGCTGAATAGCCACACAGAGCATTTTTAAAGAGCTAAACAAATGGAAACATATTAAGTACTAGGTGGAATTTGGTAGAAGGGATGGGTGGTATTATACTTAATGTGCATTAGTTCCAAGTCATGAGAGTTTTAAATAGATTGTGGGAGGACCTCTTGACTCTCACCCCAAATGCATTCTTGGTTGGTGATTATGTCTTTTCAAGACAAGAGAGTAAAGTAGAGAAAGAAATGGCAGGGTAATGGGTGAACATTGCTGAATACTCAAAAGACTCTTAACAAGTTTTATGATCAAGCTAAAATCATAATTTTCTAAAATGTTACTTCTTTAAGGCTAAAGGTTGGTTGATTTTTACAGCCCACCAACTAAGTGCCTGAAGCACTTAAAATCATCGAGGTTAACAATTAGGTCATTACTGGAAATTGTTGACCGTGAACAGAACATCACTCACTATGTTCTAGAACATCCCAGGCTTGTTTCTGTCCTATAGTTTTTACTTGGCCCTCTTTCTTCCATTCTTGCAACACCCACACTCTTGCTCCCATTCCCTCAGGATAAAATGTAATGAAACAAGACAACACTCACACCACTTTTAGCCCAGAAGATAATTATGTATGATGGCAAGGAGAGTAAGTAGGCTGAGGAGTCATTCCTTATTCAAAGGAGACACTAGGTCAAGGAAATTGGGCAAAGTGAAAAGGAGGGGGTCATAGGAACCTGCCACAGGGCTGAGGAATAGAAATAAGAGAAGTTTTGGTGGCTATCAAGTTACATAACATAAAGATGCAAACAGGACAAAAAAATATGGACTGGGTGACTTGACAGACCCAGGCAAGCAACATTCCAGATTCATACCCTAGGTCCTGGCAAACCGGGGATTCCCTTTTCTCCAGCAGTTCCAAATCCCTAAAGGAAAAAAGAGACCACAAGTTAAAACATCCATTTCCTCATAGGTCTCCTGGCTCCATCCAGAGCAGGGAGGTAACTTCAAATCAGTGCCATTGACCCATTGGGGAGGCTCACCATAATGAGTCTCTTGTCATTGCCTGAGAAGCACATGGGTCCTGAATATAATTTGCACCATTCATTCAAGGTTCCCTCTTGGTTTTAGAAGTTATGTCATGTTCCCCTAAACATGAGTACATGTATTCATAGCAACATGTAGTAACAGCATAGAAATAACTAAATATCTAACTTCATTGGTTTTACAGATGGGAAGACTAACATTCTGAAGGATTAGCATGTTGTATGGGTTACAGAATCAATGAGATGGCCATGTCTTCAAACTTCTATTCCAGAGCCCTTTCCATGAGAATAGGCTGTCTTCCACCACCTAGGAGCTCATTTCTTAGGCCCACAAATGGAGAATTGTGGTAATCCTTGGGGGCTCAATACTAGAGGGAAGAGCTTTTGCCCTCTGTTGACATGATGACTGTGTCATTCTCTTCAGTGGGAAAGATTATTTCTATCTAGGTGTGGTCTAGAACCCTGCAGACCCTAGCAGCACTCCGAAGGGCACTATGAGATGGTCTTCAACCCCTCTTGCTCTGCTCACAGAAGGTGAGGGCTTTCAGTCATAAACCTGACTTGGGGACTCTCTAGGGGACAAGCAGAAATCCGAAGAGCAGAGTGAGTGAGAAAAGCTTCCTTCCCTCTGGGTCCAAGGCAAGCATATTCTGGGCCCTTGAGATACAGAAAACTTCATTACCAAAGTGGATAGAGTCTTTCACGGTAAACTTCATCAGGCCATTTTGTAGTTATTGTTTAAATTTGGACTTTCTGGAGCATAGATTTTGGCAAACAACATTCATGCCTATTGTAAGAGTAAAGGAGGCAATGACGCTTTCTCAAATGTAAGCTTGTAAAAGATGGTAAATGTTGTGGCATGTCTCTTGTTGTCCTCTTAATGTGACCTGGCTCAGCTGGTTATGCAGGGCCTGCTCTAATCCCACTTATAGTTTTTCCTTCCTCTTACCTACTCAGAGCATTCCCATGGGTACTGAAAGCTGACTGAATAACATTTAGCTTTTCTAGGAACAAGTTGTGTGGGTTTTTTTTTTGTTTTGTTTTTAAAGTGTTGTTTTGTTTTTTGTTTTGTTTTGTTTTTTTTTTTTTTTGTCTTTTTTATTGCGGGGTAGAGTGTGCATCTGTGAAGGGTCTATGTCAAAGCAGACTTTGGTTCCCACTCGCCTTTCTTTTCTCTACATCAATAGTTGTGTGTCAAATGGCTCAGACCTCATGATGAATGGAATTTCTATTTGAAAGGCCTGTGGGTCAAATGAACGCAAACTTACTTGAAATTTGTTCTGCATCTCAAATGGGAAACGAAAGCATGCTGCCACCTGGTGGAATGTGTCTATGGGCCTCTGAAGTCAAATACTATAGCAGCTCACACTACCCCCAGACTCTTACAGCACTGAGATGACGTAAATGTATGAAAGTTTGTAAGCGAGAGGTCTATATCACACTCACTTCCATCTCCTCCAAGACACATTACTCTCTGCAGGCTGAACACATACAAGGTGGTTCCATACATACTTGTTGAATTAAACAGAATGACCTGGAGACTAAAACTGTTGCAAAAAGTGAAGCATGTCCTGGAAATGTCCAGGAACTGTCTCACTTTCTCCAGCTATCTTGCCTGCAGTTGGAAAGACAACGGGACTTTGTCCTCCTTCTTCAGAAAGCAGAAAGGGTCTCTGGACTCTTGCTTTCTCAGAGACCTTGTGCTACTATGTGAACAAAAATAAATACCTAAAATGTTTAAAAAGGACAAAAATCATAGAAACTTAATTGTGTGTGTGTGGGGCAGGGTGGTGGTGGTGGTAGTTAAAGCCAATAAAACATATGTGACTTGGCAAGATATTGGGATGTAGGCTCAGCTTGTCTCCCAGTGCAGGGAGGCACTGTACAGGGCCCTGCTGAACAAGCGGTTCTTTTTTTTTTAATTTTTAGCATTTATTTGTTTCTGAGAGACAAAGCATTAGCAGGGGAGGAGCAGAGAGAGAGGGAGATAGAGAATCTGAAGCAGGCTCCAGGCTCCGAGCTTGAACAAGCTGTTCTAGCAAGATGTCCTGGGCTTCAGCCCTGTCACAGCCAGTCCTCGTCATGAGCTGTCTTGCATCCACTGCTCCCATACCCTTTCTTACCCATGTCCAGGAAAACCTCACTAGAGCACTGGCTTAGCTATTCATTTTTGGTTAAAGGTTGATAGTGGCTCTGTAAAAACTCAACGTCAGTCATGTGGCCAGGAGTAAGGGGGGGTGATGTAGTCACTGAGGCAGGGGTGAGGAGGGCAGTGCAAGAAAAAGCCAAGCTTCAAACACTAGGCCAGATGCAGGGGGTGTCAGCCCCGAGGCCCAGTGAAGGCCACTTTGGCCACGGGCCCTCAGAGGCAGGCTCGCCTGAGTGGCAGGCCACCGCGCAGTCACCCTCCTCTCGAGCCTCTCCCCCCAAGCCCAAGCAGACTCTCCACGGCCCCAGCCAAGGTGGTGGACATGGCTAGACCCACCTCCACAACCAGGGTGGCTTCTCTAACTGGGAAAGGCAGGAGGGAGGCTGAAGCACGTGGAGGGGGAGTGAGGCCATAGGGGAGGGGCGTGGAGTGATCTGTGGTAACATTTTGGAAGCCAAACTGCGGAAATCTGTTCTGCTCGGCACTGCAAGGGTCACTTGAGATTGGAAACATGAGAGGTTGGGAATGTCAGGTGTCCTAAACCCTGCCCAGATCTCAGGGCTGCTATGGCCCTCAGGGCACGGCCCAGGACCAGCTTAAGTCTGTCAAGCTGGGGCTCCTCCTCCATAAGACCTACCTGAGGGGCCTGGAAAGACTGGTACTCAGTTGAAGGAGCACTCCACATGCCCAGTAGTTGCCTCAGATCTACTCAATAGTTTCCTCAGGATTTGCCAGTTTCTTCTTTTCTCCCCCCCTTATCTTTTACATTTTGCTTTACACTGTGTTTGCTGGTCCCTTGGAAAACAGGTATAAGATTCTCTCTGATGTTCTCTATAAGAGTACCTGTGCCCGTAAGTGGGGGTGAACTGCTGGGGACAACATGGCAAAATGTGTGAAGCTGGGGCTGAGCCAAAAAATCAAGGATGTTTGATCACACCAGAGGGGGCAAGACAAGGAAGGTGACACATACATTTGTCAGGTTGGCCATTTGTCAGCAGCTCCTGCAAAGATTTGGGTTCAGATGGAAAGGAAACAAATGCTTAAAGAAAACATTTTTGGATTCCCTAGAGATTTGCATCCCCGGCGCTGCCTTGTTTCTCAGTAAGTGTGGATAATTGAAAGCCAATGTGCAGGTTTTGGATTTGAGAAGCGCGTTTCCTCTGGAAAAGCCTAGAGCATCTCAAACACGTTACCATCTTTCTTCTTACAACCCTTCTGTCAGAAGGCACATAAGGTGCCTGCAAATGTTCCCATTAGGCAGATAGAGATATTAGGAGAAGAACGAATTATTTGCCCAGGGTCTTACATCAAATCTATGCCAAAGTCGGCCGAGAACTCTGGGTTCTTGACTTCCACCCTCTGAAAATATTCTGTGCTACATGAAGGGAGGTATTTTCCAGACTAAATGTCTTTACAGTCAACTGGGGTTTCTATTTTGCATCCTACACAGCGAAACCCCAGAAATGCTGAGATTGAAATGGTACTGCAATTTATAACTGTGCATTCTTGTCACTCAGTCTCCCTTTCTTTTACAGGACAAAAGGGAATGGGGTGAAACTGTAGTAGAGGAAGTCCCCTGAAGCACAACAGGAATGGAAGGGAATGGGAGGGAGGGAGCGTGAGCCAGAGAACCCAAGAACACCACCACCACCATGAGAAGAACGAACTAGACTGTAGGGAGCAGTATAATAAAGGCAGTATGAATTGGCCAGCTTTTGAGAAACCTGGATTCCAGTCTCAGCTCTGCTAATGACTTTCTGTGTGACTCTGGACATGGCTCTTCATCCATTCAAGCTATAGTTTCCTTTTCAGTACAAGAGATAAACCCATACCACCTTGCTTACCTCTTGGGGATGATGTGAGGTGACTAGAGTCTATGTGCAATGCTTAAAAAGGAAAGTACAAACCTTATTTCCCAACACACTTGCAAAGTATCTTGTATTTGTGCTGTCTAATAGAAATATGTGAGCTACTGGGGCACCTGGGTGGCTCAGTCAGGTAAGTGTCCGACTTTGCCTCGGGTCACAGGATCTCATGGTTCGTGAGTTCGAGGCCCGCATCAGGCTCTGTGCTGACAGCTCGGAGCCCAGAGCCTGCTTCAGATTCTGTGTCTCCTTCACTCTCTGCCCCTACCCACTCATGGTCTGTCTCTGTCTGTCTCTCAAAAATGAATAAATGTTAAAAATTTTTTAAAAATATGTGAGCTACTACATTATTCTAAAATTTCTAGTAGCTACATTATAAAAGCAAAAGAAATTGGTGAGATTAATTTTAATAATATTTTATATAACTAAATATATCATAAATATTGTCACGTTAACATTGAAGTAAAAATTATTAATGAGATGTTTTTATTATTTTTTACAGTAGGCTCCACACCCAGAGCCCGACATGGGGCTTGAACTTAAAACCCTGAGATCAAGACCTGAGCTTATATTGAGAGTCAGGCACTTAAGTGATTGAGCCACCCAGGCACCCCATTAATGAGATATTTTAGAACATTTTTCTCATACCTAGTTTTTGAAATCCATGGGTACTTTACAATTACAGTATATCTCATTTCAGACAAGCTACATTTCAAGGCTTGGTGGCTACATGTGGTTAGTAATTATCATACTGGACAGCACAGCTTTATACTTTGTAATTAAATGTCACGTATATTGTGAGTTGGGCCTCAAAACAGTAGATATGACCATTGCCATGTTACAGATATACAGAGAGGCTCAGAGACTTGAAAAGGTTCCAGAGCTGGACCTGGATCTGAAGTCTAGGTGTCCTGTTTCTAACTTCGGGGCTCTCTTCCGTTCTGATTCATTAGACATTAAACTGATTAAGATCAAGTGCCCCTGTGCTTCTACAGGCCATTATGGAAGCATTTCAAAGAACTGTAGGGGAACTCTGGAGTCATCTATCCCCACTCTGCAAGCAGAGGCAGGCCTGGTCATCTTGAATTCATCCATTTCCCTCCTGACCCCTACACCCAATCCATGAACATCTTGTCAACTCCTTCTTCAAAACACATCTTACAATTTAAGGGACATATCAACCAAATGTGATGTGTGGGCCTTGTTGGATTCTGATTCAAACAGGACAAGTATAAAAATATGTATTTATGAGGTAACCATAAATCTGAATTCCGACTTAACTGATATAAAGTAATTACTGATAATTGATTAGCGATGATGATACTGTAACTATGTTTTTAAAAAGTTCTTCTCTCATAGAAATACTGAAGTATTTATTGAAATGATTTATTTTATTTATTGAAATGAATAAATATTATTTATTTATCATTTATTGAAATGATATGTCTCTTACTTGCTTCAGATTGGCCATGTTGCTAAATATCGAAGCTGAGTGATGAGTACAAAGGAGGATCATTATACCATCCTCTCCACTTGGTGTATGTTTAAAATGTCCCATAATGACACATTTACACTTTTTACTACTCTCCATTTCCATTGCTATCATCACCATCTCTCCCTTGGACTCCTGTTTGCTGCTTCAGCCTCCCTTCATCCTCCACGCCCTGCCTCCACCCATGCCAGACTGATCTTTAAAATGTAAGTCAGAACCTTCTGATGGCTTCCTATTACATTTAACATAAAAGCCACATTCGACCTACAAAGGGCTTGATCTGGTGCTTGCCTATCTCCCTGGTTCTTGCCTTTGCTCACTTTGTTCCACCCACTCACTTTCTTGCTGTTCCTCACAAGGAGTGAGCTTTTGTCAACCTCAGGGTCTTGGCACTTGCCAAAACCACTCTTGCTGATCTTCATGTGACTTGCTTCTTCATAATGTGCACTTCCTCAGAGAGGCTCTTTGTGACCACTCTGCCCAAAGTAGCCAACCCCTTTCTCAATCCACATTCCATCACTTTACCCCTTTTTTATTATCTTCTATGTATCACTTGCTACTATATGAACTTGTTCTTGATGCATTTGTTTACTTGTTTAGTGTCTGTATCCTCCCTCACTCCCCCATTAGAATATACTCTCCTCAAGGACAAGGACTTTTACTTATTTGACTGTTATTTACTGTTGTCCAGCAGAATGCCTGACACATAGGACCCCTCAAAAGGTATAAGTTGAGTGAAAGGCTCTAAGGTACAAGGGCAGGTAGTGGAGTGAAGATAGGGTTACTAAGATTAACTATCATTTACTGAACAATTGATAAGTGCCAGGCATGTACTCAGCCCTTTTCATGCATATTATCTCTCTTAATCCTCATAACCACACCATTATCATCCCCCCTTTTTTTGAGGGAAACTGGAACTCAGAAAAGTTAAGAAACTTGTCCATGTTCACATAGCTAGAAATTGGTAAAACCAAAAGTTGAGCCTAGGTCTGTTTTAATTCTAGAGCTTGAGCTAATAACTGCTAAGATATATGGCTTCATGAAGAACCATGCTAATGTCTCCTTGGGTTTGAGAAACAAGAACATTTCCTTAAATACCTTCTAATAATGAACATGATAGAATTGTCTACATTAACCATAGGAAGAGGTCTTCCTGTTAGCCTTCTATTGCTATAGTTCTTGTCCAGTCAGGTCCTTGAATATATGTTGACCAAACAGGGAGACTTACCGGGAGACCTGGAGGGCCACTTATTCCTGGTAAACCTGGAAGCCCTGGCTCACCCTGGAAAACCAACCAAAGATTAGTGAGTAGCAGCAGGAAATAGTGAACACAAAGGACATGGCTCCCTTGAGCTGCTCGGGCTGGGCACTGGAGAACCAAGGGGTATCAGGTGGTGTAAATTCCCCAGGATCACGAACTAATAACTGCGGCAGGATATCAGCTTAGGGATAAGCTGGTGTGGGAAGGACCAAGGTCCAAGGCAGGGAATGGAAACTGTCTAAAACAGAATCTCAAATGTTGAGGCTAATTGTGAGACAGAAAAGATGATCATCTGTTATCTTCCTAGAGGAAGAAACTGTTTTGTGTGATTTCCTGTTGCAAATTATAGGTTGCAAAGAAATCAATGGTTTGGGGAAAACAGTGACAATTACAGTTTGGATGGGGACCTGTAACACTCTAATTTGTCTTTCCCTGTTATGCTAATTTACCTATTTGTGCCATGGAAAGGCTCCTTAAGGTTTAGGAATGACCAGGGAAGCAGGCGATCTTTCATTTGTCCCCAAACTGTTCCCAAATTAATGCTTGCTTTCTGTAAACCTAAAGAGGGCCTGGAGCTGTTGCTTTCTCAAAGGTAAAATTAAAGAAATGGGAGTAACCACCTTCCCCTGCCTAGGTCCTTTGACCATAGGAACAGAGTCACAAAACTTAAGGGAACCCCAAGAAAGAAGGAAGTGCATGTTACTGAAAGATATCTGCATACCTTAACAGCATACAGGCATTCAAATATTACACACTCACTCACATCAAAGTAGAGATTATAACATATCTCAGATAAACAGGTCTAACAGCTTCAGCCTTGGTAGTTCATATCAGGTGAATTAGGGCATCTACTGTCACTTGGTGACAGTATATCCTATTTGTAAAGTCAGGTTTTGAGGGCAAATAACCTCTTTAAAAAAATAACTTAAAAGCAACCATTTATACCCCATGTGTTCTGTCATAGTGCTATGGGGACAACATAAGTATTGAGAGGATTGGGAGTCAGGAGGAAACAATCCCAATTATTTAATGTTTGTTTTAAGTTATTCAGCATCTTGATAATTGAATTTGAAAAAGTGAAACACAGAAAATAGGACTTAAATAAATACTCAGAAGCCCAGGCCCACTCATATCCACACACCAACACACAGACATTTTAGAGAGCTTTTCATGAGGGACAAAACAAAGAAGGCTTTACCCTCACTTCCAAACAAAAAAGCATTACCCAGAACCCTCTATCCTTCCAATATGGTCTGGTTATTAAAGTAGAACTTTGGTATTAATAGGAAAAGGGTTATTAGCATTTCCTGGGCTTAAATATTCCCTACCTTGGATCCTTTCTTCCCTTTGGGAAATCCCATAAATTCCAATTCTCCAGTAGATGGTGGGGGTCCTGCAGGGCCTGGGAGGCCAACATCCCCCTGTGAGATCAAAGGGAATGTTAAGCAAAGCAGAAACCACACAGACCACTTCAGAGTCTAGGTTTGCCCTCTGGATATAATTCACAAATAAACTGTCCATTATTTTGGCCTCTTTACCCTCACCCTTGCATCAGTGAGGCAACAAAACTATCAGTGTCAAGGGGTGGGAAGAATTATAAGCCTGACCAAATGCATTTTGTACCAGCACTGCAGAGGGAAGAAGCAAGATGTATGAAAGGAAACCACAAGTTCATGGTTGCCATGATCATGCATCAAAGGGTGTTTAGAAGAGAGCAAAACAGGGTTTTGAGCAAGGTGAATGGCCACCTCTTGGCAATGGTAATCAGACTATAACTGGTCCAGTCCTTGCCAACAGCACAAGCAGAGGCAGTGAAATCTGTGTTGGAACACTGGAGGCTGGATTTGCTCCTTGAAGGTAGTGTGATCTACAAGAGGCAGCCATGAAGGGTGGAGAGAACAAGCTCCCAGTCTCCCTCAAGGCTCCCAAATCACTTTCCAGTTTGTGCAGAAGGAAACAGGTGAATGAGGGAAGGGGAATAGAAGAGAATGTTGAAAGAGAGGTTAAGGAGGAGAGGCAGAGGGTACAGAAAGAGAGACAGGAGGAGAAAAAGGAGGAGGAAGAGGAAGGATGGCGGGAAGGGGGAAAGCAAAGAAAAGGAAAGAGAAGGTGACACAATATACAAAATACCAGGGAAATACCCAGGTGGAAGGAAGATGGAATCTGTTTCAAGAGAGTATGTTTGTAAGATATACACACTTCACAGGAAGGAAGCAGAAAGACTACAATATTTTGAAGGAAAAAGACCACAGGAGCCTATGTGTGGCATGTGCACATGCAGCCCTTGACAGATCCCACCAGAGGATCCATGTGGAGTGGGAAATGCTCATTTCCCAAGACAAGGGTCCAAATCCCCTTAAAACACAAGCAGGCACATGTGTGCAGCCAGAGATGTTTATTGGAGCATATGGAATGCACATTGTATTTTCCAAAATCTATTTACCTTGACTCCTTTCTCTCCTTGGAAACCTAACCCCATATTCCCCTGGGGCACAGGGATGCAGGGAGGAAAAACAAAATCAATTACTAAACAAGCTCTAGGAACTTAAATTGGAATGCAGTCTTTTTTTTTTTTTTTTTTTTTTTTTTTTACCAGAAAGTGTGTTTAACCAAACCAGAGTATCTCTGGAGAAACTAGAGTACTTAGTGATAAGATGCCAAATGCCCGAAGACAAAGTATACTTACATCAGGACCAGGGAAACCGGGGGGACCTGGAGGACCCTGTATTAAAAAATGGAAGGAATGAGCACTTGTTAGTTTCAGAAAAAAGAGCCGGGATATGTTGAGAGTCACTGGAGATGGGTCTCCCACAGTATAAAAATATATATATTTTTAATTTTTACTTATATTAGAAAGAGAGAGAGAGAATGTGTGAGCAGGAGAGATGCAGAGAGAGACAGAAACAGAATCTGAAGGAGGGTCCAGGCTCTGAGCTATCAGCACAGAGCCTGATGTGGGACTTGAACTCGCAAGTTTCGAGATCATGATCTCGAAGTTGGATGCTTAACCGATTGAGCCACCCAGGCGCCCCCCCCCCCCAGTATATTCTGGCTTTAGTGTAGCAGACTCTAGCTCCTTCTCCCTTGGTTCCTTAAAAAAAATCTCCTTTGGAATCTCCCAAATTGACCTGATAACCACATTCATGCTAAGGTGGTAAAGACTCATGCATCATTCATCACAAATGGCCAGAAATTTAAAAATAATGGCCTTTGGTGAAGCTAAACCAAAGTAATCAGTGGTGAGATTTCATACACTGTGGAGAGAGAACAATCTGGGGACGGGCCTTTCCCAGAACCACACGGATAACTGGCTATGTACTCTTTCTATACCAGTGAGGGTAAACAGGTTTGGTATCAGAAAGACAGGTACGTAGGCAGCACTGTCTAGGGTGCAGTGTGGAGAAGGATTTTGAAGCTTCTTCTGTGTTCAGGGTGGGTGATGGTGGTGATCATGTAATTAATTGGCAAGGTCTGTCATGGGTGATGGGAGTGGAAGGGGACAATAGATGTGCCAGTTACGCCCCTGGGCTATACTTTAGGTTCAGCTAGAGTAGGAGGCTTTGGAAGCACAGAGTGAATAGTCAGACTCTTATAGAGACAACAATGAGCTTCTTATAGGAGCATGCTTCCCTTTAATCCTTCAAGAATGGAAGTTGTCTTTTTTCCACTAGGAGAGCCTACATAGGCTTATATTTAATCCTGGCATGGTGGGGAAAGCATCCCTGTGAATACTGTGATCACATGGGTAGATTAAGGTTGGTCTTACTTGCAATCCTGGTGGTCCCATGGGTCCTACAACTCCTGGAGATCCGGGTGCTCCTTGTGGACCCTGAAGATACAAGTTTTTACCCCAAGGTCAAAAAGAAGAAAACTTCTCGAGAAAATTGGAAATATGTGTCCACAAGAATTGCACAGGAATGTTCACAGCAACTTTATTCATAGTAGTAAAAAAATTGGAAATATCCCAGGTGTCCATTGATACAAGGACTGATAAATAACTGTGATGCATCTATACAGTGGAACAAATACTCACCATAAAAAGTAACAACCGACTGATATATGATGCAACATGGATAGATCTCAAAAGCATTGTGCTAAGTGAAAGAAGCCCAGACTCCCAAAGGCTACATATTATATAATTCCCTTTATGTAAAATTCTAGAATGGGAAAAACTGAACTATGATGGAGAGAAATCAGAACAGTGGTTTCCTTTGGGTGGGGGCAGGGATTGACTGGGGAGGGGCAGAAGGGAACTTTTGGAGATGATGAGAATGTTCTATACCTTAAGATGGGTTTGGGTTACATAGGGGTATGTATTTGTCAAAACTCAGGAAATATATGTTTAAGATTTGGGTTTTTCAGTGTATGTAACTTTTACATAAAAAAAGCTGCAAACACATTTTGAAGCCTAGGTAATGATAGGCATGCTGTAGCATTTAGGGGTAAGAGTACTATTGTCTGCAATTTACTTTGAAATGCATCAACAATAAGATGGATTGATGGATGGATAGGGATGGATAGATGGATTGAAGTGGGATAAAGAAAGTATAGTAAAATATTAATGATATAGTTGTTCACTGCAAAATCCTTTCAGCTTTGCTCTACATATTTGAAAATTTTTATGTTAAAGCAACATAAAAACAAAAACTTAAAAAGAACACAAAACAGTTATATTAACATCAAATAAAGTAGACTTCGGGACAAAGAATATTACCAGAGATAAAGAGGGGGCATTTTGCAATGATAAACTAGGTCAATTGATCAAGAACACATAATAATCTTAGATGTATATGCATCTAATAGCATAGCATCAAAAGATATGAAGCAAAATCTGACAGAACTGCATGGAGAAATAAACAAATATGCAATGATAGCTGGAGAATTTTAACATCCCTTCCTCAGTAATAAACAGAACTAGACCCCCCCCAAAAAAACACAGAAAACAAAACAAAACAACAACAACAACAACAAAACCAGTAAGGACCCAGAAGATCGAAATAACATTATCATCTACCTTGACGTAATGGATATTTTTTAGATTGCTATACCCCAAAACAGCTTGAACACATATTCTCATTAAGTGCATATGGCACATTCACCAAGATAGTTTCATATGGTGAGCCATGAAACAAACGTCCACAGATTTAAAAGGATTGAAATCATACAAAGTGTTCACTGTAAGTGCCATGAGATCAAACTAGAAAACAACCATGTAAAGATAGCTGGGAAGTTGCCAAATGTTGAGAAATTAAACAACACACATTCTGTGGGTCAAAGAAAAAACCAGAAGAGAAACAAGAAGATACGTGTAACTGAATTGATAACAACAATATTACAAACTAGACAACAAAATCTGAAAAGAAAGATGACATGGGGCAATGTATGGCCCAATTAAAGCTGGGGTATGGTAATAAGGTGATATGTAAGGGATGGAGGGGCTAAGTGAAGTCAAGAGAAAGTAGGAATTCAGAAGTTCCCCAGGAAGTAGAACATTGCCTCGACAAAATCATAACCTGTGGTCTCCTTACTGACCACAAATCTCTTATTCACCGACCAAACCATCCTCCCCAAATCTAAGTGATGTGTTTATCATGCCTGTGTATGTAGACGAACACTGTACCTTTGTGGGCAGATAAATGAATCCCTAAGAAGACCTATGCAGCTAACACAGTGGATGTGATTGTATAAATGTAGTTAACACACCATCTAAGGCAGTGCTGTTTGGCACTAGGGGATCTGTGTGCCCCTGGTCTTTACCTACCTCCGATTTGCATGTGTGCTTG
Source organism: Cryptoprocta ferox (assembly GCA_028646485.1). NCBI lineage: Eukaryota > Metazoa > Chordata > Mammalia > Carnivora > Eupleridae > Cryptoprocta > Cryptoprocta ferox. The sequence goes on along the minus strand of CM053579.1, from coordinate 35,211,906 downwards.
TATTGCATCCTGTTTCCTGCCTACCTACCTCTTCTCACACTGCTCTCTCTGTTTAGAAAGCTTCCTCCCTTTGCTGGCCAGCCTAAACATCACCCACACTTATCAGAGGCTACCTTCTTTGTCTTAGATATAAAGTCTCTCATGATGCATCTTTAGGTGTACAGCATCTCTTTCTCAAAGCTGTTGTGGAATTCTTATGCCACAGTCTTACTAGTTTTTCACATCTTGGTGTGTGTGTGTGGAGGGGGGGATCGGGCATGGGTGGAGACCATGTCTGCACCATCTCAGGATCACTCCTAGCACTTTGCTGCTAGTGGGAGCTCAATATCCATTCTGGAATGAAAAGAAGAATGGAAGGAACCCTGATATAGGAAAGAAGGAAGAAAGAAGGGGCTTTTCTTAAGCCATTTCAAAGGAAAGCAATGACAATGTGGCAATTCAAGGAAGTAGAAAGCTCTTATTAATACAACTCATAGCTTCTAATGGACTCCCTATTATTAAGAGTCCCTGAAAGGAATTTCTATATGGAATAGTTCTAATTTTTTTAATGTTTATTTAGTTTTGAGAGAGAGAGACAGAGCATGAGCAGGGGGTGATGGGGAGGAGAGGGACAGAGAGAGAGGGAGACACAGAATCCGAAGCAGGCTCCAGGCTCTGAGCTGTCAGCACAGAACCTGTCATGGGGCTCGAACTCATGAGCCATGAGATCATGACCTGAGCCAAAGTCGGATGCTTAACCGACTGAGCCGCCCAGGCACCCCTATACGAAATAGCTTCTAAAGAAGAGTGTTCTACTTTTTTTGTTTTACCCACAGCACTTGACACACACAGAAAACAGTAAACACTTGCTGAATGAAAGGCAAAATTCTTTCCTAATACATCCCAGGGAGTTTGCAGGTCCCTGGCCTAAAGGGTTGAAAGCCTGCCTGTTGTGTAACTTGAGGGGGATTGTCTACCCTATCAGAACATTCTCACCTGGAAAATGTCAACAGTGTGACCCGTTCTATATCAACTGTCTGGATTTTCCTTAACAATATCTACAAAGACCTTCGAATACCATAAAGAATGCAAAGGGACCAGCAGTAGCTGTTGACTCAACAACTTACAGTGATTCCATCCAGTCCAGGCAGTCCAGGCTCCCCCTGAAAAACAGACAAAGGCAGGACACTGAAGAGATTCATTAAACCTGTGGTATTATTTCATAGATAACTGACTCACGCTTCACCGGTAGAAGCACACACTGCTGATGCTTGGGCCTCCTCTGTCAAGGTCTTGTGTTTTAAATAATACATGAATTGGACATATTCAGCCACTTACTTTTTTTTCCTAAGAAAAATCTGGACTCTAGAACAAATAATATAGCCTTGGTTGAACAGGGTTTCATATTTTATTTGGATTATTTAATTTTCACCTTTGCTAGGAACTTATCAATTAGAAACGGCTTCTGTAGGCTGGTGATTTTCCTGCTCTTTTTGGAAGAAAGCAAAGCTACCTTCCCATGTGCCTTCATCCCCAGAGAATCTGTGCCCATATGTATACAATGCAAATCAGACATTTCAAGGGAGAATCAACAGAGCATACAGTCTCTGATTACGTTTAATTACTTTGCAGCATCTTAAGTCACTGTATGAATCTGTAATATAACCATCTTGTGGAAATTGCTGTGTTCCCCTGGGTCCAGGGTCTCTTTGGTTTTTGACAAAACCATTTAATCAGTGTTTGCTATGACAATGGCCATATTTTGACACCTGCTAGTCTTACCCCATCTGGCTTACAGTCAAAAATCAGCTCTCTGCAGCATGGAAAGAGCACTGCCTGGGTTTTAGCGCTTTGGTAAACTGGCTATGTGAGTCTGAGCAAGTCACACAGGCTCAGTGTACCTCAGTTTTTCTATCTGTAAAGTGAGCAACATGAATCCGACAATCATGGGTTCCTTTTCAAGTCTACCATTCTATCTTCTGCTGTGGAATCTAAGCCAAGAGCCCAGACACTGTGCCTTCTCCAGTTCTCAGCCATCCACCCCAATCACTGTCTTCCAAAGTAATTTCCAATGTTCCTGGTTCTGTGCATGGATGGAAGACAGGAAGGTGCCATCCTCAGCTGAGTGAACATGTGTGCATCTTCCCTTCAGATGTTGGGCACATAGATACCATCTGCTACCAGGGAGATGATGAGCTCACCTCCCACTCTGCAAGGGAATAGGGTCAATCATTTGGCACCAGAGTTTACTGAGGGGCCCACTGGATACCAGGTAGCATACATCATGAGCACAGTCACAAGAATACAGAAGGTTCTTGTCAATTCTAGGAAGAGATGAAAGTTTTCCAGCCAGCTGTAGAGTTGATGGGCAATTTTTGCAGACAGCGAGGGGCCCAGCTAGGGCAATGGGCTGGAGTGCAGGTACAGAAAAGGGCGGGCCGGGATCCTGGGCTGGTGGCCATGCTGAGATGGTCAGAGACATACATGGCTTCATACCAAGGTATACAGACATCAAGGATTGTAGAGTAGACAAAAGGTATCTGCCTCCAGGAAATGTCTTGGTTTGTCAAAGAAAATGATACCCAGGCAAACCGTTTGTTTGCTGATCTGTCTCCTATTTTTGGTCTAGATCTTACAAAGCAAATCTCTTTGATGGTATGGTTGCAAACATTTCTGCAGTGTTTCCACCACAAAAAGCTCCAGATCCCTTTTAAATCTAGCTTGGTCTGCTCCTTAAATAGAGACACAGATGCTAGTTCTGGAAATGTTTTTTTGGAGGTGGGGCCCAATCCCAGGGAACTCAGCTTATAGCCAGCTTACTTAGATGTCTGTCTGAGAGGCTCTTACCTTTATTCCTTGGAAACTACTTTGGGTAAGGACAGGTTCACCTTTAGAGCCTTTCTGACCAGGAAACCCCTGAGTAAAATAAGAAAAACTTGTGAGGAAATGCACACAAAGACACACACAACTTTGTTAATGGTACGATCTGATCACATAGGGGATGCGATAGCAAGAGTGTAAAATTATGTGGTTTATTTTATGGCAGAATTGGCTGTGTTAAGGAGCAAAAAGTATATCCCCCAAACAGGTATTGTGTCTCAAAGCTGTATGCCTGCTTCCCCAAATCCTGAGTCCGAAGTCTATAAAGGGATTAGAAAGTAAGAGACTTTGACTCTATTCAGAACACTGATCTGAATGTCCACCTATAATAAACATGTCATTCATAAGCTTAGAGCTCATCTGCTCCACCCCTCATAGATATGTCACCGACAGGGCCTTTGTTTAGGACAGGGGTTGAAGAACTCCTGTAAAGAGCCAGATAGTAAGTAATTTAGACTTTGTGGGCTGTATCTGGGCTCTGCCTTATATTCTTCTTCTCTTTTTCTGCACACACTTTTAAAATTGTAAACCTAAGCGACAGGCCAAGGGCCACATGGGCCAGTTTGAAGCCCTCTGGTTTAAGAGATATCTACAAAATCATTTCCATCCTGTGCTTCTGCCATACGACCTCAGCTTCAACACCCATTTAAGAGGCTGGTGTGCCTCACTGTTAACATGGAAAACAGTTCAAAGTATACCCAACCTGTCTGTCAACCAGGCTTTTTACTGTCTCACTGGCAGATGCTGGCTAATGTCTGCTAAATGTTGCCCTCCTGGGGAAAACCAGTATCCCTACAGCTAAGGAGAAGTCAGGGGACTTCCCAATTAGTATTAGGGGTAAGACTAATCTCTGGGGACTGAAGAGTTGCCTGAATTATGGATCCCTTGAGCTCAAGGATCACAGGTGTGCTAGAAAAACAATATGGTCCCAGAAAAAAAAACAGCTTAATTCCTAACATTTCCTGTTTCTCCTTATTCTTATGGAAACTACTTTCATCAAAGAACCTTGAAAGAATAGCCACTGGGGTTTCAGCATGGTTATTAAGGTTCAGCTTAGTAAAATGTAAGTCCTAGTTCCTATTTAGGCTTAAGGGGAGTCTTAGGGACAGGATTAGGTTTTAACTTTGTCCTTTTGGCTGTCAGGGGATGTTTATTATCTCAATATTTCTTTTCTCCCTCTTGGGGGCAGCATTTACTTACTTTGCTTGATTTCCATTCTCAACACAGATGTGATTTGTTCTCCTGTTGCCATGGCAATGTTTGGAGGCCTTTGTGACTCAAGCGGCTCATACTATGTTGGTAATACATCTTTCTCCATCCCCCACCCCTGCTGTATATTGGTTTGGTCTTTAGATGTCAAGGTCCTTTATGCCAATCTGAGGCTTGTGCTTTGTCTGTCTCACTTTCTTACACGTATACCCACACCCACAACTTGGTCACTGAAGGCAATGGTGCTGCTTTTCCAGTAAAATGCTAATTAAATAATGCTTCAATGAACAGAGGGTGCATATACCTTTTTGAATTAGTATTTTGTTTTCTTGGTATAAATACCCAGGTATGGAAATAACCTAAGCGTCCATCAATGGATGAATGGATAAAGATGTCACACACACACACACACACACACACAATGGAATACTGTTCAGCCATAAAAAAGAATGAAATTTTGCCATTTGCAACAACATAGATGGACCTTGAGGATATTATGCTAAGTAAAGTAAGTCAGACAGAGAAAGACAAATACCATATGATTATACTTGTGTGTGGAACCAAAAACAAAAACAAACAAACAAAACAAATCTCAGATACAGAGAACAGATTGGTGGTTGGAGAAGGGAGATTTGTAAGGGGATAGGGAAAATGGGTGAAGGAGATCAATAGATAAAAACTTCCAGTTACAAAATAAGTAAGTCATGGGGATGTCATGTACAGCATGGTGATTACAGTAAATAATTTTTTAAACATTTTATTTTATTATTATTATTATTATTTTTAAAGTATATTTCTTTATTTTGAGAGTGTGTGTGTGTGTGTGTGTGTGCAAGCGGGGAATGGGCAGAAAAAGAGAGAGAGAGAGAATCCCAAGCAGGTTCTGCACTGTCAGCACAGAGCCTGATGTGTGGCTCAATTCCATGAACCGTGAGATCATGACCTGGGCTGAAATCAAGAGTTGGATGCTTAACCAACTGAGCCAGCCAGGTGTCCCTAAAGATTTTATTTTTAAGTAAACTCTATATCCAATGTGGGGCTTGAAATTACAATCCCAAGATCAAAAGTCTCATGTTCCACTGACTGAGTCAGCCAGGTGCTCCTATAGTAAATAATATTTTACTGCATACCTGAAAGTTGCTGAGAGAGTAGACCTTGAAGGTTCTCATCATAAGAAAAAAAATTTTTGTCACTCTGTATGGTGACAGCTGGTAACTAGACTTTCTGTGGTGATCATTTTGTAATGTACACAAATATCAAGTCATTATGTTGTACACCTGAAACTAATATAATGTTATACATCAATTATACTTTAATAACAAAAAAGATCACAAGAAAGCTTTGGAATAAGACATACTGAAAAAATGCCAATTAATTCATGTAGTTATGGAATCTGTCTAATAGCATGATTTCTAGCTAAATATATCACATTAGTACCTTTGGTTGCTTAGATAATTTCAAGTAAGGTTGATGATGGACTTGAATTGTTATTTTTCTTTTTCCAGTCACTTATAAAAGCAGCCTTACAAGGGCATGGCATCTATTAGACATCCTTTAGATCCAAAATTTGAGCCCTATCTGGATGAATAGAATTAAATAAAAGTGGTGACATCAGGATCTAATAGATGTCTATCAATCCCAGAACCAAGGGTTATGAGGGTGTGTGTGTGGGGGGGGGGAACTGTGTCAGTGTAGAGTAGAACTTCTCAATTATTTCTTACTATTGACACTTTAAGGCAGATGATTACTTGATGTTGGGGGTAGCTGTCCTGTGCTAGCAGAATATCCCCAGTCATGACAACCCAAAATGTCAATAATAACTGGAAAATATTCCTTATATTCCTTGGGGTGGGGAATCACCCCTGGTTAAGAATCACTGGTCTAGACCAAGCTTGCCAAACCCTTTGGGTCATTATTAGAGCTTCCATGATCCCATGTAAGCCCTCCAATAACTGCATTTTCCAATGTCATCTGATGTGGGAACATGTCAAATAGCCCAAGTGTGTACTTTGCTCTGAAATTTACTACAGTCTTTTAGCAATCTTGCCAACTCTAAAAGGATCATTAAGAAAAAACAAACTCTAAGTAGTGGAGCATGTGGACACCCCCTGCAAGTGATATTCTTCTTTAGACTTTTTAATGTTGTACTGCCAGCATAGACTCCTGCATTGGACAAGGGGCTGCAGTGGTTACCCTACAGATGCTTAACGACATCTCCATAAAAGCAGCAAAGGGGCACACTTGGAGGCAAAGAAAGCCATTCAAAATAATGTACAAAGATCTGGCAACATACGGGTGGTCCGAGAAGCCCAGGATAGCCATCGGGGCCTGGATATCCAACATCTCCTTGAGTTCCATTACAGCCATCCAGGCCAGGTGGGCCTCTGGGCCCTGGCTGTCCAGGGTGGCCCTGTTCGAGGAGAAAAGAAGGGATCAAGTCAGCCACAGGACTCTTAGCTACTCTGACAAGCTCCACAGTAAGAGAAACCAAGTATGTTGTCAAACTCTGGCTCCTTGTTCACTCCCTTAGCTCTATGAGAGCTATACTCTTATAGCTTTCCTTTATACTCAGTATATGTAGCTCAGTGTTTCCCCTCCCCAAAGGATCGATGCACTAATGGAACTCATGCTGAAGCCAAAGGGATCAAGCCTAAAGAGGTGAGATACTCAGGATGCTACAACTTCATCTTTCCTGGGTACAAAGATGTACTAAGATAAGGCTCAGCTGGCTGGCAGCAGAAGTGCTACCATCAGGGAATCATGCCAGGCCTTGGGACTCCTCAGAACAAGACTAGAGCCTGGGCAGCTTGGCATGGCTTTTTGTATTGGAAAAGCCTGGGGGTTTTATATGTCTCAACCTAGAAAATGATGTTGGCTTTTGGTCAACAGAATAGAAGCAGTTTCCATGGCACCATCTCTCTTAAAAGTTGTTTGATCAAAAATAAGCAAGTCTTGGAAGAACCACACTTCCAATCTGATTTTTTCATTATCATATGTCAGGCTATTGCTCCAGTTAGGAAACTGTATGTATCTTCTCTTCTCCATACTTGCTACTGAGGCTGTTGTTTTGTTGGGGAATTAGCAATCACATAATTGATCAGAATTCAATACTTTTCTAGAGTGGAGCTTCCATGGTGCACAGAGTCTGCCTTTTGGAGGGAATCTATCTTTTTGAATCTATCAAAAGTGGATTGTGTGCTGGGTATGGAGGAAAGAGATGACCTGAACACCAGAAATCTAGATGGGTCAATAAAAGGTAGACTCTACCCTCCCACATGCACTTTTTAAAGCCAAGTATGTATATTTAATAATTTGAGGGAAACATGCCATGTGTTCAAAAATCAACTTTTCAAATTATTAGAGGAAATGAGCTTTTGTTAAATTCTTATTGAGAAACTACTCTATAGAATTTGGATGCAGTTTCATTGTTATTATAGTTGTAGGAGATAGACCATCTGTTGATACAAAAAGTATGAGTCTAGACTGCTGGACTCATGGAATGCTAAGAACAGAAGAATGGGCAATAAACTTATCTTTGCAATAAACTTGCTATAATCTGTGCCTGCCCAGACTCAGGTGATGATTTTTAGCTGCACTGGGGAAATGAAAACAGCTTACCAAGTCATCAACATTTTATTACCAAATGAAATGGCTATTCTTGTTTGCCCTGAAGATCTACACTCCACTTTCCCCAGATCTGTGCCTTGGGAGGCTGACCTTTATGAACAGTACCACCTAGGCTCCCTTGCCCTCTGTTTCCTAGTTGTATTTATTTGGCCACTGGGAGACACAAGCAGAAGGTCAAAGAACAGGAGGAGAAAGAGCACAGGTCATTTATTTCCCCCATGCCCTCTCTGGCCATATTTCTGGAAACGGCCACATTTCTCTACAAGTATTGGCTCTTGTTGAGCAACCACTATTCCATGGGTCCAGGTCTGAAAGGGTTCCAGTATTACCATTCTTTCTTTCCCCCTTGGGCCTAGGGGTGGCAAAAGTGATGTGTTAGCTGCTTTACAATCCATTGTTATTCCCCTGAATCATGCCTACACCCCCTTCATGCAACTCTCTTCAATTAACCCTTCCAGGTGGAGTGTCTATTTCTTCTTGGGATCCTGATCACCACCTTAAAATGTCTCAGCCAGAATGCAAACTGGTGCAGCCACTCTGTAGAACAGTATGGAGGGTTCCTCAAAAAGTTAAAAATAGAACGACCCTATGATCCAGCAATTGTACTCCTAGGTATTTACCTAAAGGATAAAAATAACACAGACTCAAAGGGGTACATGTACCTTGATGTTTATAGTAGCATTATCAACAACAGCCAAACTATGGAAAGAATCCAAATGTCCATCGACTAATGAATGGATAAAGAAGATGGGGTATACAATGAAATATTACTTGGCCATCAAAAAGAATGAAATCTTGCCATTTGCAACAACATGGATGGAACTAGAATGTATTATGCTAGGTGAAATAAGTCAGTCAGAGAAGGACAAATAACAGATTTTACTCATATGTGGAATTTAAGAAACAAAACAGATGAACATATGGCAAGGGGGAAAAAAAGAAAGGAAAACAAACCATAAGAGACTCTGTATGTTAGAGAACAAACTGAGGGTTGATGGAGGGAAGTTCAGGGGGAATGGGCTAAATGAGTGATGGATATTAAAGAGGGCACTCGTCATGTTGAGCACTGGGTGTTAAAGGTAAATGATGAATCACTAAATTCTACTCCTGAAAACAAAATTAGAGTATATGTTAACTAACAACAAATTAAATAAAAATTTGAAGAAAAAAAATAAAATGTCCCAGCCCAACTTGCTAGGGGTTATCTCTCAGCTGGATAACAGGGATGAGTTAAGGCAAGGCAAGAGGCCGGCTCAGTATTGGGGACCATCCTTACTCCTGGGGACATGGTTCTATTTGACACCAAAACCTTTGCCTGGCTTCTTACCCCTTGGTATCCACATTTTTTTAACTTGGGTCCCAATATTCCTGTAGTTTTCTTGCCTGAATTCCTAGTATCTTCTACCTGCAGGATTCCAGGGGTACCTGCTCACTCTTTCCTACCTTACCTGAATTCTCTGGAATTCGCCTCTGACATTTGACTTGGACCTGTCAGCACCTTCCTGCCCAAATGATACCATGAGATGATAGATAAAGAATGCTTTGAGTCAGTTTTGAGTTTGTGTTCCAATCCCAGCTTTGCCACTCCCCAACTTAAGCGTCAGTTTCCTCATCTGTGAAATGGAGATGAACAATATCACCTCATAGAGTTGTCAACATTAAAATGAAATACTCTATCACCTTTCAAATCTCAGTAGAACCACAGCATTTCTGGCACTTTGCCTTTTCTGGTGTTAGCTGATGTTTTTACATATGTGTGTGCTGGCTCTCTAAGAGAATGTAGCTCTTTGAGGGAGGAAACCATGGTTCTATATAAACACAAGGGACCGAATGCACAGAATAAGAAGATGTGCTGTAATATAGAAAAGCCATGTTCCTCAGAACTCAGACTGCAAAGAAAAAATTTCCGTTCAGTGAGTAGTATGTGTTTGCTTTGAAGGTATAAATCTGATGTGTTCATTTATCAGTCTTTAAGAAGGGAAATGTTTGACATTAACTCTATGAGAAAAGCCAAACATTAATTGCAAAGGACAACTTGAAAACTTCTGCTCCCAACTTATTTGAACTGAAACATTTGATGTTTATTTATTTATTTTTGAGAGACAGAGAGAGAGTGAGCAGTAGAGGCACAGGGAGAGAGGAAGAGAGAGAATTCCAAGCAGGCTCCATGCTGTCAGCACAGAGCCCGATGCAGGGCTTGAACCCACGAACCATGAGATCATGCCCTGAGCCGAAATCAAGAGTCAGAGGCCTAACAAACTGAGCCACCCAGGTGCCCCAAAAACTGAAAACATTTGATAAACATACATTTCTTGTGGGTACCAACAGCCCCAATTCGTTGCTGTGATATCATTAAAAACCACCCCTGGTCTATATTGTGCTAATGTTGACTATCTTGATGAATGCTTGTTTGTTCATTCTCCCAACTGGTTGCTGCGGCCCTTGGTGCACAGACTTGAATGATCATACAATGGTTACTTGCTCATTCATGTCAAAACTATCTGCATGACGCAAAAATGGAGTTTGGGGACTAAAACCAGTGTCACATACGTTAGTGATCAGCCGGTATTAAGAGGGGAATTAGATTTGTGCAGTGATCCAGTTTAGTAAGATGTGTTGGGGAAGCTGTTGGTTTCAGCTGCTGAAAGTAGAACAAAATAATTAGTCTGACTAGGCCAATGGTGTCTGTGTTTTCCTGTGTCTGAGGGAGTTCTGCCAGTCTGAGAACTGTTGTTTTTGTAGGCACTAGAGGTTGGAGTCAGTCCCCCACATATTTCTTTTTTAAAATGTTTTTAGTGTTTATTTATTTTGAGAGAGAGGGAGACAGAGCGCAAGGAGGGGAGGGGCAGAGAGAGAGACAGAGACACAGAATCCGAAGCAGGCTCCAGGCTCTGAGCTGTCAGCACAAAGCCCAACGTGGGGCTCAAACTCATGAACCATGAGATCATGACCTGAGCCAAAGTCAGACACTTAATCAACTGAGACATCCAGGTGCCCCTCTAGTGTTCCTAGTGTTCTTAGTACATGGTGAATTCAGCCCTAGGGTCTCTGAGGCTTCTGATGGAGCAGAAGACCTATTCTGTGCTTTCAAGAAAGCTAGATAAGACCATCACACAAGAAAATTAATAAATAATGTGGGCCATATGTAATAAGGAGCTAGGGTGCATGGTATAGACACCAAGGACTCCTAAGAGACTAGGAGAGGTAGGCAGTGAGCAGAAGGTGCTCAGTAGATACATCTCAAATAGATGGAAAAGAGGGAAGGAACAATGGAAAATCATTTCGTGGAGTGAGAGGCTTGGAGCCTGAAAGTAATGTAATCATTAGTCAAAAGAAAACACATACAACCTTTGGTCAAAGGAAGGGCCAAGGGAGTAGGGACTTCTATTGGGAGTGGCACATTCATTTGGAGGAATCTGGATACCTGTAACTCATTCTCCAAAGCAATGAAGCCCCAAAGAGAAATGATCAATCCCTGCAAGGTATAGGGCTCTCTTGGCCACAAGTTGGAGGCAGAAGTGTCCAGGTTGACCCTGGGGCATGTTCTAGTTCAGAATTGGAATCAGCCTCTGCATCACAGGATTCACTTCCTTCCAGTCCCCATTAGAAAGAGACTACAGGAGGAAGGGCATAGTACTGCTACAAGCTTCAAACCCCCACTCGTCTTGGGTGAAAGCCAGCTCTGCAGGAGGAATGGAAGAGGCGATCTCCAGCTTTCTAGTTTTCCTCAACCACTTGCTCCCAGAAGATACACAGTCTGAGTGGAGGCTCTGGATAAAGGACAGATGGGAACACAGCCAGGAGAAAAATGCCAGAGGATGTTATAAACGGACAGCCAACCCCATCCTCTTATTTCCCTGCTGACCCATTCCTGGGCATTTTGCAGACTCTGCAGTTGAATAAAATGCAGAATTCTGATAGCTTATTTGTTGATACATAAAACAAATACAAGGAAGCAAGACTTCTGTCCTCCAACTCCACAAATGTGTGATAGATATGGAAAAAATGGATCAAATGATAATATCTTCGAGGGTAGATCCATAAGCTTTTTCTGTATCCTCATAGTAGAGCAACAGCACCTAGCCGGCACCCAAAAAGTACCTAGAGATTGGCACAAAGAGATTTAAGCCCCCTTCCTTGATATTAGATGGTTATGCAGTATCACACAAGAAACTGTTAAGTCTAGGATTTGCCAAACTGTGCTTAGATATGGTTCAGAAGAACCCCTTCAAGGCTGCTGAAAGGATAAATGCAGGCTCTAACACCTCCTTGAAATGAAGAAGCTCTACTTCTTCCTGATCTGTACTCTGAGCTTCCATACATTTGGATCTTCTCTTAAACAAGGTTGAAAAGCACTGTTATAGACAAACACAGCTCAGGCTAAATATGTAGTATATAGAGATGTGCCAAAAGACATAACTAAAAATTGATAGAAGCAAGTTGCAAATACTATATTTTCAAGGCTGGAGAAATGTTATCATGGATTCTCCAGTGGTGAGATAAGTAAGGATATAGAGTGAAAATGGAGAACCTAAGGGGCTGGACTGGATGGAATGAGAAAAAGAGATATTTGTAAGCTCCAAATTCCTCACTTATCTCCGGCAAAACCAGGTCTTCGGGATAAAGGGAAGAGGCTGCCTGCAAGTGGTCTTTGGAATGACCGCTCTGGTCTACGGCCATACCACCCTGAACGCGCCCGATCTCGTCTGATCTCGGAAGCTAAGCAGGGTCGGGCCTGGTTAGTACTTGGATGGAATGACCGCTCTGTAAAAACTAAAGGGAAATTCACTCTTTAATGAGATAAGGTGGAAGAGAACAAATTACTGGAATGAAGTGTATCAAGATATGTCTAAGTATTTTTCTAATATCATGTGTCTTCATAATTTTCTTATAATGAGTGCGTATGTCCTCTAAATGTGATATTGACGGTGTCTTAATGCCTGCAATTGTCCCAACCATCTGATTTAGTGCTATCTGTAACTAAATCCCAGGGAAAGTGTGTGTGACCACCTTTCTTCAAACCTTATCATGTGCATCTCAACACTTGACCCAGAGTATGCCTCCATGCAACAGGATGTTGCTAAGGCTAAAATGCTTGCACTCTGAGGCACATCCTAGAAGCAGTAATAAAAAAATACCTCTTCGGACACACTCACCGGAATCCCGTTGATGCCTAGAAAGCCAGGAACTCCCATGGGACCCTAGCAAAAAAAAAGAGTAGGAAGAGGAATGTTAAGAGACAATCCAACTGATGTCCATTAGATTCGGTGGGTTTGTTCCTGTGATTTGTGACCTAAGTTGTTAAGAAGTGTTTTGTACCTCCGTCTCCACACTGTGTCACCTTGCCTCTACCTAAGGTCTTAAACATGTCTGTGTTCTGAGACCAGTTTTTATCTTAAGCAATGTGGTGCAAGACCTAAAATGATGGCTCAGTAAGACAGACTGCTTTGAAACTGGGAAAACTGGGAGAGAGGGCCTCAAAAGGCCTAATCACAAGTTCCCCATCACTCTGCTCCCCTAGATGAAGTCTCCTAGGCAAATGGCCCTCCCTATCAAACAGAGCAGGTACAGTTCCTGCTTATCCCTGAGTCAGGTTTGAGTTCCCTGATGACCCACTGAATTATTCAAACAAGCCAACCACATCCTTCCTCAGGAGCCAATGGGCACCTCACCCTTTTGACACTACAAAGTCTGCCTCCCCGATGTGGCCCTGTGTGGTATGTGGTATCCTTTTACCCTGAGCTGTGAGTATATGTGACTAACAAACATGCTGTCAAACTTTTCTGTCCAGCATCAGGTATAATGTCTTCTGCCATACTCAGAACCCTAGGCTGGAAATCCCTACCTTACCAATGGGGTGAAGAGGAGGTGATTAAAATCTTCAGGGAACATTAACTAAGATGCTAAACTCAGCCAGCTACCACGACATGATCAACCTCCTTTCTTGCATCTCTTTTCCTACATTTGTGGCCCAGATTGCTTCCAAGCATTCCGACATCTTGCTTCTCAGTCTCATTGCTTGGATTCCTGACCTCTATTGCCCATCTGATTGAACTTCTGACCCATGCCCACTCAAAACCCATATGAATTCCCACCCCAGCAAGCCCACATGTGTAGCAAGTAGCCATGCACTTTATGACCTGCTTGCCATGGTAGTCTCTCTAGAAATAGGTTGATCCATTAGCAACATATTACACAGTCTGTCTCTTATTATAGTCTATAGTCTGGCACCAACGTACTCAGGATTAGTATTATTTCCATAAATGAAGAGAACTGAGATTCAGAACTTTCCACCTTCATACCTGTGGTTCATCAGTCAAAGAAAAATCAAGTTTTGGTGCTTCTACCTTATCTCCTTTTGGTCCATATGGTCCCAGGGGGCCTGGAGAGCCCCTTTCTCCTTTCAACCCTGGTAAACCGCTAGGGCCAGCAAATCCTTGAGGACCTGTTGGACCTAGAATTCCGATTGGTCCCGGTCGCCCCTAAGATGGAAAGAAGGAGTGCACTTAGTCAATAGAGGATCTAACATCAACGCTTCCCATTTTCCCATACACAGAAAACACTGTCATCACTTCACTAAATAATTTTGGCTTAGAGAACTGTGAAGCATGCCAAAGTTCCAGACACGGATCAGAAAAGGCTATTTTAGGGGCTGCTAAGCTTATTTGGATAGAACAAATTTTATAAGCACATTTAATAAGGTTCATGTGCACCAAGATCCTTCAACTTTGTACTTCTTAGGAGATTAGTTATTCAGGCGGGATAATATTGTCCTCTTCCTAGTTAATGCCAGGGCATCCATCAGATTGTCAAACTAGTGAAAGAACAGAATGCTGGAGAACATCGTGATTTTTTTTAACTTTATAGTTTATTGTCAGGTTGGTTTCCATATAGCACCCAGTGCTCTTCCCCACAAGTGACCTCCACCAAGTCATCGTGATATTTTATAACTCCCATTCAAATGGCCAACCACATACTTGCAGTGAAGTTCAGAAATGGCAATGTCTAAAGAACACTGCCTCGGGGGTCCAGAGACGGGAGAACCCAGAAATCCATGGGCTGACCAATCTGTCAAAGCTCATCTTTATTGGCAGATCCCAGGACCCCATCACTGCAACAGAAACAGATGCTTACAGGAAACGCGTGCGCGCGCGCGCGCGCACACACACACACACACACACACACACACTGTTTATTTGTTCCCTTTCTATATATCTCTTTCCCTTCAGCCCACCATCTGTAGACTGTTGAATGTATAAAATTCAAGAAGCCTGAGAATATTCATTAAGTATCAATTATGATAGCAAAAGGGAGCAGCTTGAAGTTTATGAATGCTTTAGTTATAAAGTGTCTGTAACAATTACGTCTGAAAGTTCAGGCTGACATTTCAAAGCTGACCGAGACAGAGAATTAACCCCAGTGGATGCAGCACAGGCGGGCTAGTGTATCATTTAGAACAAATACCAGTAGGGACCGAATTTTCTCGGGAGAAAAACAAAAACCATTAGTAATGTGCATTATCTCTCACACACCTGGTGAGAGGTAATGCAACACCAAACCAGATAGAAAGCCTATTTTCATAAATGCCTCCCATCTCTACCTCTTGGCCCTTTTACGGCCTATCCGCAATTTCCTACAGACCTGTGAAAAACTCAGAATAGCCCATTAAACATGCCCTTTAATATTCACCTTCAAGGGTTACATTTTAAGAGGCTGGAAATAGGACAAATGCTTTCTGTAGTGGTTCCAGTCACGTACTGGGGATGCAAGTGGTCACCAGCTGTGTGGGGCCTTAGGAGTAAAATTTCCAGTCAATCAGGCCCACAAAGACTGAGGACTCTTGCAATGAAGTACAAAAATCCTTTTCCTAAAGAGATGTAATTTTCTGGGGGCACCACCCACCACCACTTGACCTTCTCCAGCATCCAACATACAGCCTCTACTGGGTGCCAGGCTGCAGATTGCTTAATGAGCTTATTTCTGGAAATGATAGAGCAGAACATGAACTTTCACTCTTTATGCCCTTACCTCCCATAGTTGGAATTTTGTTTACAATGATTCAGTTATTTATTACTCTTGTAAATTTTTACTATATATGTATATATGAAACTAAAAAGAAAAATAAATTATGTGTGTGTGTGTGTGTGTGTGTGTGTATAAAACTAAAAAGAAAAAGACCAATACTTTAAAAATAGTGCTGGGGTGCTGAGGATTAACAAAGAAGTCTAAAATGTGGGCCTAGCTTTCAAGACTAATATAACTGAAAGCATAGCAAATGGTACAAATCCAGAACAGAGCCTAAGTCGTGCAGGAACACAAAGAAAGGGTTGGCGGTGGAGGCTTTGTGAAATGCTTATATTCTTTTCATGGCTAGGGGAAGTCATGGCCCACACTGGAAAGGCTGAGTGGGCCCCAGTTGAGGTGGGCCTGGAAAGCAAGGAAGGAAGTTGAAGACTTGATATAGTAGCAAATAGGGAACACTCTGAAGTTTGGGGATGGGAAGGGGAGGATGGGAAGGAGGCAGCATTTCAGGGCTGAAACTCATCAATGAGCATTCAGGAGAACATGTGTGTGTCAGCATGAGGCCAGGGCAGCATGCTTGAGGCTGGAACAAGGGAGACAGATAAGAACCAGCTGTTGGGGGAGGAGGATATCAGTTGGTGGGAGGATGGGGGCAGGATGGACTTGCTGAGGCCATGTTATTACTAGCAGAGAGGATGCAGTCAGGGCATTGAATGCTTGACCCAAATCTGAGCCCTGCTCAAAGCTTTCCCACATCAAGGGATGGGAGGTGGAGAGCATGGTAAACCATTGAACTGAGAGAGCAGATTGTGGTGTGGCCCGATTCCCATCTTGCTCACATCACTAGAGCCTGAGCAGTGCCTGGCATGGGCACATGGGCTGGCACGTTCCAGCTCTGGTCTCTTGCCTTTGTTGAGCACATGCTCAGCAAGAGTAACTAAAAAGACTTAGGAGTGAGGCAATTCTAGGGCTGGACTTAATAGGAAATCTGATTCCATCCAGAGAAGGCAGGATTCCATGGCACGCTTCCTTTCTTTTGGCTGGGTGGCCATGCTGAATTTGCCACAGTTGTGGAGCTGATTCCTCCATTCTAGCCAGAGAGCTTAAAAGTGGGTCTCTTAAAGAACTCATAGATTCTTTGATTTCTAATTCTTTTTTCAAAGGGGCTTTTGAAATGGAACCCCTTAGGTGAATGTGTACTTCTGAGGTACAGTGTCTGTGCTGGCCCCAGCTAGAAGCCTCTCGGACTGATGATCTAAGGGCCAGAAGCAGGGCCTGGGGGATGTCTCGACGCTTCTGAGGTACTACTGGCACAGAAATGCCTCCTCAGTGTGGTTCCAGGACCTTCTGGAGCCTGAAGTCATAGGATATGAGACAAGAAATCTTCCTACCCACTGAGGTCCTTTGGTACAGTGGCACAGAGCACCACAAACAAATGAAGATGGCAAAAAAAAAAAAAAAAAAAAGGAGACACATTTCTTTTCTGCGTTGTTTTGTCAGCCATCTCTAGATATGTTTACTTTGTGCTTACAGCTGTGTGTTATTTTTTGCTCATCTCCAGTGCACAGTGTTTCTGTCACAGTGCCCAGCGTATTGCTGAAGCTTAATAGTAAATCAATGATGAACTGCTATTTTTTCCTCCAAAGGAGTTATCGGTGGCACTTTTCATAATGGCCAGCAGAGGTCAGTGTGAGAACATTGCAGCTACAGATAAGCAGGTGTGTGGGTGGGCCTCTCTCACTACAGATAAAATCAAACCAGTGTCAAAGAAGTCACAGAATGTTCGAGCAGAAAGGGCCCTTGGAGACCATTTCATCTAGGTTCTATTTTATACATGGCCGGGGGGCAGGCCTGAGAAGGGGAAGGACTTGTTCAGGTCACATAGCTGGTGAGGAGAACAGCATGGGACTCAAACCAGACTGCCTGCTGCCAGTGTGTGGCTCTTTCCCTGTTTGCCAGTGGCAGATGTCCTAGGGAGTCCTTGAAGCTGCCCCCCTTACCCCGTGCCCGCCCCTGGGACTGTCCCCATCAGTAGGCTGCGGCAGCCAGATGCTCACACATCATTTCTCTCTTCTTAACTCTGATCATTTCGCAGAACCAATCTGAAACACCATCACTGTTTGGACTGCTAGCAGAATTTCAATGGGCTTGGACCAATGCCCTGCCCTGATACATGCCATTTATTTTGGCAAATAGACCCAGACAGGGCAGAAGGGACTCCTCCAAGTCTTTCCAACAAGCTCTCCTGCCTCCATCTGCTCGGGATTTTAAATATGCACAGCAGGGTCTAATTCTCAAGAGAATGAACTGGGACTGAGAGAATGCCTGAGGCCAGGAACTTTGGTTCCTAACCCAAGCCCAGACTGGCTCCCTCCTGCTGACCACAGTGTATTGGGGTTAGTATGCAGTTAAAGGTCACCTTAGATCAGACCACACCCACAGCCCCAGCCCCAGATAACTGGGTGACAGACTCAGCAATAGGTCTGCATAGAAAGGACGGTAGTCCCTTCTTATTCATGGATATACATTCCAAGACCCTCAGTGGATGCCTAAAACTGAAGGTAGTACCAAACTCTATATATATACTATCTTTTTTCCTATACATACATACCTAGGATAAAGTGTAAACTAGGCATAGTAAAAGATTTATGATAATAATAAAATAGAACAATTATAGCTATATACTGTAAGAAAAGATATGTGAATGTAGTTTCTCTCAAGATATCAGATATCTTTACTGATCTATACTCACCCTTCTTGTGATGATGTGAGATGATAAAATGCCTACACTATGAGACGCAGTGAGGTCAATGACGTACGCACTGTGATGTAGGGTTTGGCTACTATTGACCTTCTGACCTATGGTCAGGGGATCATCTGCTTCTGGACAATGGTTGACCGCAGAAAGCAAAACCATGGATAAGGGGCGACTATTATAGTATACATATACAGAAATAGCATCTAAGAATGTTAAAAGCACATGCCTCAGACTAGGTAGAATTGTGAAACTGAGAGAGGGCTGACTTTTCATTACTAGGCCCTTTCTCTCTTCTTATCCCTCCCTGAATTTTCCAGTGTCCTTCTCCCATAAAATTAAAATTTATGCCTATGGAAGAATCTGAAACTCATTCCCACTGAGGCATAAATGACTGACAACAACTTAGAGCTTTACTTTCTCCCCAAGGGGATTTGTGTTTTAATGGAGAGCAAAGCATTAAGCTAGGGGATGCAAATGATATCTATGAAGCAGAAGGGAAAAGGGGGTGTGCACAGACTTGCCTAAGGACCCAACTATATAGCAGGAGGTGGTTTGGGGCTGTTACCTGGTATCATGGTGCTGGATCTGGAATCAGACAGATCTGGAGTCAAATCTCCTTACTGCCATTTAATAGCTATGTGACCTTGGGCAAGTGACTTAACCACTCTGAGTCTCTAGGGCTCTATGGAATAATAGCTCTGGTGTAGGGTTATTGTAACTATTTAAGTGACTTAATGAAAACACCTGGCATGAAAGTATCAGTTCTCTTTCCTCTTTAGGTATCATTTACGGTAAAATGGAGAAGTTTTGATTGGGTACCTAATGTTCCTTCTCTTAAGTTTAAGTGGGTGATGCACAGATATCATGAAGAAACTCTCTTTGGGGCAGAGATGTGTGCTCAGGAATGAATGAGCATTTATGCCAGCATCCCGCATCTGTGAGAACATTTCCGCTCTTACTCAGTGTTGGTGCCCTGGCTCTCTTGGACTCACTCTCTTAAAAGATTTTCCTCTACATGCTAATGACTCCCCACTCTGAACCTCCAGCCCCAATTTCTCTTCTTCAGTGTGTCAGATCCTTATAGCTAATGGCTTACCAGGCCTCTCCACTTGGATATTCCATCCCAAACTCAACAAGACCAAAGCTGAACTCATCATCTTCTCCTTACACCCATTCCCTAAACCAGCCCCTTCCTCTTGAGTTAATGGAACTAACTCAGCAAAGGACAGTCTATCTACAAAGTTGACTGAACCAGAGACCCAAGGGCTCCCCATGACCTCTCTCTTTCCCTCATCTTCCACATCCAATCCACTGGCAAGGACTGTCAATTCCACCTCCAAAATACAACTCAAACCTGCCCATTTCTCTCTATCCCCATGGTTTTCTTTCAGGTCTTCCTCATGTCTCCCCTACAGTGTTGCCACAGTCTCCTAGTTGGTTTGCCAACCTCTAATCTTGCTTTACTTTCTCTTAGCATCCTGCCCCAGGGCCTTTGTACATGTCTCTGCTCTCCTGGTTCGCGCCTACTTATCATTCAAACCCCAATAAAGTTATCAGCTCCTCCAGGGAGACTTCCATGATTGCCCCCACCCCACAGTATGGGCTAGGTTGCCTGTTTGTGCTTATACCCCCAACAGATTGAGCTCCTTGAGGGCAAGTCCTGTGTCTTATTCCTCACTGAATCACTTGTACCGAGTACACCACCTAGTACACAGTGGGACCTCAGTAAATGCTGAATGAATGGAGAAATGAAGGAATGAATATACACACTGAGAAGCCAGTGGCCAGGTACCACAACACCTTCGTTGGAAGCCTACATACCTGCACCAGAGTGCAATCAAGAACCATCTGATCACAGAGCTACAGAAAAGAGAGCTGCACAAGACTTAGGAAATCATCCAGGTCAGAGTGGAGAAGCTGAAGCCCATAAAGGGAAAGGAACTTACCAAAGTCCATGCAGTATGAACTCTGTACATATAGGAAGGGAGTGGATGGGGCATCAAGGCCAGAGACACAGAACCCAGAGAGGAGGCTGTGACCTCCAGGAGAGAAATAACGGTGACCTGGACTACATTCATGGCAGTAAAGACAGGGAGAAGCTAGATTTGAGAGAGAGATCAGAGGGTCAAAACAATAAAACTTTGTGCTAGATTGAAATTTGTAGATAAGACTGAGAGGGTTGTGAAGGATGACTCCCAGGTTTCTTGGTTGGGCAACTGAGTGGATCTCTTCACTGACCTGAGGAAGCCTAGGAGAAGAAGGGTCTTGGATGGGAGTTGAGGAGTCCACCTCTGGAGAAGTGGGGATTAAGATACCTGGGACCATTTGGGAGGATATTCTGCACCTGCTGTTCTCACTATACCATAGGTCTAAGATGGCAAGGAGTTCAGTTGACACTTTTACCACAGTATCTACAGAGATGCTGTGTCTAGTGTAGACACTCAAAATATAATTGCAGGAAAAAGGTGTAACTGTGGAGTGCATGAAAATGCAGAGTTAAGTGTGCACTTGGGAAGCTTTGAGAAGGCTGCCTCCAAAGTCTCATTAGCTAGGGGAAAAATTAGATTGAAAGACTTTGTTGCTATCCTGAAGAACCCTTGTGTGGCCTTTGGGGAAAATGAAGCAGAGATAGCTGACCCTTTGACCTCCAGCCTAAGGACTAGGTGGCTTGAATTCTACACTTTGCCCTTACCATCTAACTGGAGTTCCCATTTTAGCTATGGGGTTGGGGTAGAGGAAAAGCAAGAACTTATCAGACTCTGGCTTAAGTAGCTGGGGTCTCTCTCTTAGCCATGAAATATGTGGTGAGAAAGAAACTAATGATAACATCCCCAAGGGCAGAATATTTAAGACACTTCAGAATATTTTTCCTTTTGCTCTTCCTTTGGAGGATCACAACACATCAGTGTGGTAGGCTGAGGGCACCAAAGCTGCAAACCAGTTAGCCCACTGGACTTGCCCATGTCATACAGTTGGTTGGGGGCAGAGTGGTGTCAGGGCCTCCCAATCAACTCTGTGCTCCTTCTGTTACAACATATGGAGACAGCCATCCATAGAGCCTCACACTCCACTCTCTTAGTCATAGCACTAATGGGCTACCATTGTCCATAGAAATAAATAAGGCAGAAAGAATATCAGTAGGTGAAGAATAGGTCTAGTATATGACAAAGACTCATATCATACAGAAATACAGATCCATTTTGTGGCCCAGGAAACCCTGGTTCAGCTTGATAACAATTGCATCATCTACAATTTTCCAGCAAGGGCAGTGACCTTACCCATCTACATACATACATACATATGTACATAAAAGATGATCAATGTCTAGCAAAGTGTGAACCCCCCAAATTGTTGTGTCTGCCACAGCTAAGAAGCAGTATCAGAGGCTTGCCCTCAACGCTCAAATGAAAACACATTTATTTTCTGGTTCTTAAGCTATAATCAGTGCTTGCAGCAGCCAGCCCAGGCATGAAGACATGCATCTACATGTTTTGTTTGCAAAGACACACACACCCATTCCATTGGCTATTGTCAGCATGTTGAAATTTTCAGCAAGACACGTCCCAGAGTGATAAAGTTAACTCTTGCTAGTCAACACTCTGAATCCCTCCTTTCTGCCCGTTTGTTCACATTTCTCTTCTAAAACATATTAATGACTTTCTTTCTACCAAGCACTTACTAAGTCCCATCTCCTTGAATCCATCTCGTTCAATCTTCTAACAGCCTTAATAGGTGGCTATTAGACTCATTTTACAGATGAGGAAACTGAAATCCAAATACGGAGAGGGTAAGGAACTTGCCTGAGGTCACACATCAAGCAATTGGTGAAGTTAATTTTGGTGATACAAAAGCCTGTTTCTTCCACCAAGTTACATTACCTCTCTGCGTTGAATAATGCTCTGAAGGTAGAAACCCAAACCCACTTGAAAAGGGGCAGTAAGAACTACTCTGGGCAAGAAATATTGCCAGTTTAATTGACAGCAGATCAATGGATCTCAATTTACCCAATCTTTTCACTGGAACAGGTAATATTTAATAGAAATTCACTTAATGGAATTAAGTCATAACAGGCATTTGAAAGAATGATGCTCCCTAGAACTTAAAAAGATGGGAGATTTCTTTTTGTTGAATTTTGTCCCTCCTCCTCCCCCTCCTCCTCCTTCCCTTCCTACTCCTCCTTTAATTGTTCTACAGTTAAAATGACCTCTTTAATTGGTCTGTGGGCAATGGACGGTTTTCTAGGCTCTTGAAGACAAATTGTGCTGAGCAGAAATTGGAGAATTTTGTTTTTAAACATGCTATATTTCCCTTGCCCCCAGGGAATGCCAATAATTGTTACAATAGGATGAAACAGAGGTGTCTGCTAGATAAAAGCAAATAATTTGATGAAGAATTTTCTGGTCTCCCTGTTGTTTATAACATATAGACATAAACTACATGTAAAACCAGACCAAATTTTCTTTTTGTGTCAATATTGTAATTGGGAAGTATAAGAACCAAAAATCAAATAACACTATAAGTATGACCAATCATTGGCCATAAAAATAAAAAAACAGAACAACCATTTCTGTAGTGATTACAGATAGTTGAAAGAGCCCTTACACCCCTTTGAATGGGCATGCAGTCTACACAAAGAGCCCCCAGTGTACTACAAACATGCACTGAGTTTCTGGACTGCATGAGAAAATAAATACAGGTCTACTTGGGATGAATTTAATCTAAAACTGATATAAGAGTTGGAAAAACCTGAAATACTGAATTTTCCATAATATTGTTTTCCTTCTTAGAATTTAGAAGCCAACTTGTGTATGATTTGATGACACAGACCTCTTAAAAAAGTCTTCTGGTAAGGCCACCTGGGTGGCTCAGTCGGATAAGCATCTGACTCTTGATTTCAGCTTAGGTCATGATCTCATGGTCGTGAGATAGAGTCCCATGTCAAGCCCCACATCGAGGCCCAAGTTGAGCCCTGCGTCAGGCTCTGCACTGGGCATGGAGCCTGCTTAAGATTCTCTCTCTCTCTCTCTCTCTCTCTCTCTCTCTCTCCTGCCATCCCTCAAAAAATAAGAATAAAAAATTAAAAAATTAATTATAAAAAAAGAAAGCCTTCTGGTAAACTTGGATTGATATTACCATTGCCTCTCAGAAAAGTCTCCTTGTTAAAGCAAAATCTTTTATTAAAAAATTTTTAACATTTATTTATTTTTGAGAGACAGAGAGACAGAGCGTGAGCAGGGGAGGGGCACAGAGAGAGGGAGACACAGAATCTGAAGCAGGTTCCAGGCTCTGAGCTGTCAGCAGAGCCTGATGCGGGGCTCAAACTTAAGAACCTCGAGATCGTGACGTGAGCTGAAGTCAGACACTTAACCGACTGAGCCACCCAGGCGCGCTGGTTAAAGCAGAACCTTAAGATTTAGGTTCTATTCCCTGTTCTCACTTTCTAACTGCATGAGCTTGAGAAAGCCAATTCACCTCTAGACCTTAGTTTTCTCATCGGCAAAATGGGGATATTACATGCCCCACCTATTTCCTGGGTTGCCTTGGGCATCAGTTGAGACAATGTATGTGAAAAAGGCTGAGAGTTCATTCTGCTGACAAAGCTCTGCTTTGGGAGAAATATACTCTAGTAACCAAACTTCCAATTTTCAACCCCCCTCCCATTTGCTAGGTTTACAAGGCAGTAAGCCCTGAAATGAATAAGAGCCCATGAGGAGGAGATTTCAGTAGGGGAAAAAATGATATGAGGAGAATTTAAAGCTGAGAAAGGTGGGGGGAGATTGACTGTCTTGCACAGGATACTAATTACAGTTTAAAAATGATTGGACTTGCACTATCACCTTATTATTGTAGTTTTAAAAATGTGGTTTATTTCAAAATACATGGTTTAATTACAACCCAAAGCCAAGCCTTTTCTTTTAGTTTTTCCAGCAAAACATGGCCATGGTTTTATAATAAAAATCAAAGTGAAAGAGGATTTGCCAGAAATCACTTGACATCAATTTTTGCTGCAGTGTATCTATTCCATTAGACAAGGAAATCATGCGGCAGTTTTTTTCTCTAACATAATAAATTACCCATTATTGATATACTGCACAACCTTTGCTCCAATACTGAGATGGTGTGAGCTGATTGCTTCTGGGTCGATGTTGGCTTCCCCAAGTCTCTGATAAGAAGCCATCAAGTTTTGGGAGTAGGAGGGAACATGGAATAACCAGCTACTGCTCCTTAAACAGAAGGAGAATAAAAGAAGGATAGGATCAAAGAAATTCCCTGTCAGGACACCTGCTAAAGAGCTCAGGGAGTTCTGAAAGGGGAGGGAGGGGCATCGAATGGAGAGGAACAACTTACTCACATACTCTCAGTGCAGTTCTCTCAAAGACCCACACCCCGTATTCATAGACACACCCATGCAGATAAAGAGATACACATTCCAACCAAAATATACAGGCCCACAGGCACAAGAGTCTGGGAAGATGGTAGGACCTGTTGGTATTCGAGCATAGTCCACCATATATCTCTCAGTCAGCCATGGATTTGAATTTTAGAAGATGGGATGATTTATATCTTCCCCACCAACTGTATGCAGTAGCCCCCATGGACAAATGAAGTCACCCACACAGATACATACAGGCCAAAAAGGAGATGGCAAGGGGGTGTGGAAAGTGGGGGCTCCACAATTCTGATATCTTTCCCTTTTATATGATGGACAATTAGAAGCTGAGATGAAATCTAGCTTCTGGGTACAACAGGAAAGATGGGCTGCAGGAGGTGATGGCGGCTGTGGTGTAGATGAAAAGTAGAAGGTCCAGGGTAATAGTGGCATCAAGAATAAGAGCTATTAATCACTTTGATTCCCAAACCAGACAGAGACCCAACAAAAAAAGAGAACTACAGGCCAATATCCTTAATGAATACAGATGCAAAAATACTCAACAAGATACTAGCAAATCGAATTCAACAGCATATAAAAAGAATTATCCACCATGATCAAGTGGGATTCATTCCTGGGTTACAGGGCTGGTTCAATATTCGCAAATTCATCAAGGTGATACATCATGTTAACAAAACAGAAGATAAAAATCATATGATCCTGTCGATAGATGCAGAAAAAGCATTTGACAAAATACAGCATCCTTTCTTACTAAAAAACTTCGAGAAAGTCGGGACAGAAGGAACTTACTTAAACATCATAAAAGCAATTTATGAAAAGCCCACAGCTAATATCATCCTCAATGGGGAAACACTGAGAGCTTTCCCTCTGAGATCAGGAACATGACAAGGATGTCCACTCTCACCACTGTTGTTTAGTATAGTGCTGGAAGTCCTAGCATCAGGAATCAGACAACAAAAGGATATAAAAGGCATCAGAATTGGCAAAGAAGTCAAACTTTCACTTTTCACAGATGACATGATACTCTACATGGAAAACCTGACAGAATCCACCAGAAGCTTTCTACAACTGATCCATGAATTCAGCAAAGTCGCAGGGTACAAATTCAACATACAGAAATCGGTTGCATTTTTATACACCAATAAGGAAGCAACTGAAAGAAAAATCAAGAAACTGATCCCATTCACAATTGCACCAAAAACCATAAAATACCTAGGAATAAACCTAACCAAAGATGTAAAAGATCTGTACGATGAAAACTATAGAAAACTTATGAAGGAAATTGAAGAAGACACAAAGAAATGGAAAAATATTCTATGCTCATGGATTGGAAGAATAAACATTGTTAAAATGTCATTACTACCCAAAGTAATCTACACATTCAATACAATTCCAATCAAAATTGCACCAGCATTCTTCTCAAAGCTAGAACAAACTATCCTAAAATTCATATGGAACCACAAAAAACCCAGAATAGCCAAAGTAAAACTGTAGAAGGAAACCAAAACAGGAGGCATCACAATCCCAGACTTTAGACTCTACTACAAAGCTGTCATC
>CM053579.1:35092064-35184983 GCA_028646485.1 Cryptoprocta ferox | reverse complement strand
CAAGGGATACAGAAGTGCTGATGCATAGGGGCACATGTACCCTGATGTTCATAGCAGCATTTTCAACAATAGCCAAATCATGGAAAGAGTCTAAATGTCCATCAACTGATGAATGGATCAAGAAGATGTGGTTTATCTATACAATGGAATACTACATGGCAATGAGAAAGAATGAAACGTGGCCATTTGTAGCAACGTGGATGGACCTCGAGGGTGTCATGCTAAGCAAAATAAGTCAAGCGGAGAAGGACAGATACCATATGTTTGCACTCATAAGTGTAACAGGAGAAACTTAACAGAGGACCATGGGGAGGGGCAGGGGGAAAAAAGAGTTAGGGAGAGGGAGGGAGGCAAATCATGAGAGACTCTTGAACACTGAAAACAATCTGAGGGCTGAAGGGGGAGGGGGAAAAGGGAAGGGGAGTGATAGTCATGGAGGAAGGCACATGTGGGGAAGAGCACTGGGTGTAATATGGAAACCAATTTGACAATAAACTATAAAAGAAAAATGACTGTAATCCACACACAGAAAAAAAAAAGAGTAAGAGCTACTAGCTTGCATTGGAGAGGGGATTCAGATTTCAAAGTATTTGCACATCCACAACTCCATTTAATGTTCCCAATAACCTCGTCCTCAATGTAATAGAGAATATAATTGAGGTCCAGAGGTTAATTAACTTGTCCATGGCCACACAGCTTATGAGTGGTATAGCCAGACCTTCTTATTTCCACTCTAGTGTTCTTTCCACTACTCCCTTTATAAAGTGACAGGTCAATTCTAGGTAAAATATTCCCACCACAATGTTACATAACTCCATGAAAAACCCTGCTTCTGGACCTTATTGAGCCCTCTTGATTCTTCCTTCATCTTTCTTGCTGCCCGGTGGCACCCTCATTAACCCATTAAGTATATGCACAAAGTGCAAAGACTCAAGTCATTCTAATTGGTCCCTTCACAAGTCATCAATTTAGTAAATATTTGTTGAGTGCTTCCTATGTGTCAGCCATGATACTACATGTTGAGAACACAGAGAGAAATGTAACATGGACCTTGCCCTTGAGGTGTCACTCTGAGTCAGACAAATGAGTTATGAGGGCGACTGGGTGGCTCAGTCAGTTAAGTGTCTGACTCTTGATTTTGGCTCAGGTCATGATCTCACAGTTCATGGGTTTGAGCACACGTAGGGCTCTGTGCTGACAGCGCAGAGCCTGCTTGGGATTCTCTCTCCCTCTCTCCCTCTTTCTCTGCCCCTCCCCTGCTCATGCTCTTTCTTTCTCAACAGAAACTTTAAAACATTAAAAAAAGAAATATGAGTTATGTACACACATGAGTATATCATAAAGCAGAGGAAGGCAGGAGGGATATGATTCTGAACCCAGCCAAGGAATGTTGATAAGTTTGTCTTAGAAATAGAAGGGGGGCTTTTCGTCCTCCAAAGTAGAGAGTGGTGAAGGATGCATTAAAAAAAAAAAAGCCCAGGACAAGTTTGCTAAGAGGGAAGTGGAGAAAGTCCATTTCAAATTGAACTAATTTTCCCCAATAAATGTAGGAAGCAAGGTTTAAGAATGAAGGTAGTTGAGGTTGAGGATGACCTGAAGGGGCCAGGAGGAGATGCTATGGGCAGGAAGTCAGCTGTTAGAAAAGTGTGAAAGGCTGCCAAGCAGGCCTGAGATCTGTGTTGACACTAGAGGACGTGTTTTTCTCGGGGAAGCCTCCTCAAACAATACTTGGCAGTCCAGGAGTAGGAGCAGGCAAAGTAGGCAATGGGGTTTTCCAGGGCTGGGCTCTGGCATATACATCAGAAGTAATGGGGATGAAGATGGGGACAAGGAGGAAGGAATAGGTCCAACTGGCGGACATGAGAGCCCTGTTGACATAGCTGATCTTAAGGTCGTGGATGGAGAGTGATCCAGAAAGGAGCTAGCAATACATGATCAACAGATGATTTACTGGGAAAGTTGGCTTTGCTCAAAGTGAGAAGTCTGAACTAGCTATAAGAAATGAATGATGGATAGCATTTAGTATTTGAGTCAGTGTTGTCAACACAAGATCTGGGGCCACAGAGCACAACCTGGAGAGGAACATGTGAAGAAAATCCATTGTTGGCAATGCCATGCCACATGCACCACGGACTGAAGACCTTGTGGTTGGGTCTAATATCCAGATCAAAGGGTGGTGGTTTCAGCTGATGCAGAGTCAATGGCATGTTATATAAGGAGGGAGGCAGGCAGCTCACATGGCGAGAGCTCACTATACCTTTCCCACTTCCATAGTGTAATTTACATTTTTGTTACATCACACAACTGTCCCCTTAGTGATAGTAGAATGAAAGCACTTTAAATGACTTAAAACATTTATCTGCTTCCTAGGGAAAGCAGAGCTAGGGATAAATCAGGAAACTAAGTCTGAGAGGTAATCCGGGTGGGAAATTGGGGAGGGAGAAGTGGCATCTGGAAAAGGAAGCAAAACTAGCCAAACCCTAGGACCTAGGGTAGAAAAAAGAGATTAAAAAGCTGTTCGCCAGCCTAGGGGCCTGATCTGGGGGAGGTTAACAGGGCAAGAGGCCCCATACCCCCTTACCCCGCCATCCATTACTGCTTTTTTTTTTTTTCATTCTCTAGTTTTGTGAGGATTTGAAAAGCTTCTAGATCTGGTGCTGGCAATGTTTCAGAAAAAATGAACAGAGAATTTGATAGAGATAAAGTCCCCAGTGAAGCCTGTTATAGCCAAGGGTAAAAACTATTGTCCCTAAAAGCTGAGTGGTAAACAAACCTTCAAGCACTTTCTTTCCCCTTTAAGGCTTTGAGTGCTTCAGGTCCTTTGGCCGGAGAACCCAGCAACTAATTGCTTCACTTGACTTGCCGACTGACAAAGAGAGGTTTGTTTAGTCCAGTTTCAACCATTCTCTGGAACCCAGGAGAAGAAAAGAAAGCAAGAGGGTGAAATGTGGTGGGGGGGCTCTAGTAAGGTCATAGGGAGAGGGAAGATCCCTGAAAGGCAAGGCAAAGGGGCATGATAAGGGGAAAGCTGTAAATCAAGGTTTATAACTAGGCTGGCTTTCAGTGAGCATTGTCAGGAAGGCTGCTCCAGTACTCAGAGCGGCCCTCCTATCCCTTGGGATCCTATTCTAGTAACTACCCTTCCTCCTCCTTATATCTTCTGGACTGGTTGCTTTCCTTCAGTCTTTAAAACACGCTCTGGTCTGCCTGATACTCAAAAGTAAAACAAAAATCTTTCTTCCCACCCCTTGACCAGGGATCTCTCCACCACTGTGCCCTTCCAGAACAAACTTCTTGATAGACCAGACAACACTCACTGCTTCCACTTCCTCTCTTACCGCCCTTCCCAACCCTTGGCAATCTGGGCCTACTAACAACTCCCTCTTGAATGTACTCTCCGGAAAGTAACCAGTGACCTCTACTAAATTCTGATCCCAGGGACCTTCTTTCCAGGATTAGTCCTTACTGAACACTCTTTTCCCTTCTGGGACCATCTCCTTGGCTTTCATTGCACAGCATCGTGGGTCCTTCAGTCTTTTATCATGTCAGCCCTCTTACTGGCCCCTTCCATTCTGTCCAAAGGCTATTGCTCCTCTCTCAGTGATTTTATCCACCTCCTAAAGCTTCTACTACCTCCTCTATAAAGATGAGACACCACTCTAATTTATTTCTCAGGTCCTGTCAATTTCTCAAGCCCATGTCTACACCCCTCTTATTGATCCCCTCAGGGACCAAAACCAAGCCTAGCTCAGGCCCTCATTGGCTCTCACCTGGATAATGACAACAATCTCTGGAGTTCTCTCTGCATCCAAACATTGCTGCCATCTACCACTCTGGACAGTAATCTTCCTAGATCTGATCCTTTTGCTCTTCTGCTTGAAAACTGTAAATCACTCCCTATTACTTTCAAAATAAAACCCTACGCCTTAACTAGGCATTGAAAAACTTTTCACCATTCTATCCCACCTGTCTTTGCATGCTTATTTTCCATTAAACACTCCTGCCCGGACTACACTCCAGGCATAAGTCTCCTTGCTCATACTTAAATCCATCCTGTACTCACTCACCACCTGGCTTCGATCAAGTGGTTTCCTTGCCAAATATACCCCTCTCTTCCAGAACTCTCTACAAAGGCTCTATCTACCATTCAAAGCTCAGCTCAAATCTGACCTCTTTTAAAAAGACTTCTCCGATTTCCCTGGTTGAGGTTATTGTCTCCCTTATCCTAACACTTAAATATATTTTTGTTGTTGTCGTTGTTGTTGTTTGGAACTCAAGTATAGAGAGCTGAGTTAATCATACCCCTCAGTTCATGACAAAATATCATTAGTCCATATAAGGCCCCTCCTTTTATTTTATTAGTTTCCTTTGCGCAAATCTCCATTCTCATTCTTATCCCCTCACAGGAACCTTCTATGATGTATCTGATGTAAGTCCAGGAGATAGATAGATAGATAGATAGATACACAGATACATAGATACAATAGATCGATAGTTGGTGATGTGTGTGTGTGTGTTTTATGTGTGTGTAAGTTGATGTAAATATTATTGGGCTATAGATCTTCTATTATTTTTTTTCACAAGAATGTTTTCAAGATCTCTGGTATATGCACAACTACTTTATGGCTTCTAATCCTTGTTAGTATGCATTCACTACACTTTACATGTGTATTTCCCCACTGACGGACAGCTCGTTTGCCTCAAATCCCTTACACAAATGAATTCTGTGATAAATCATTCTGCGATAAATATCCTTATAAGCATTCCATTTTAGAACCACGGAGGGGTTCCCCAGGATACAAACTCAGGAGTGAGGTGCGGGGTTGTAGGAATGTATACATTGTTATTATCAATAACTGCCATCCCATTGCTCTTCAAAAAGTTATACCATCTTACACTCCCAACAGCGATGCTGAGGATTCCTTTTCCCCGACATGCTCACACACACCTGGTGTTATGTTTTTAATTTTTGTCATTTGGATGAGCATAACTTGGTATCTCATGGTTACTTTAATTTGTACTTCTCTGAATACAAGCAAGATCTAGCCTCTCTTCATAGGCTTGTTAGCCAACCCAGGTTCTCCTTCTGTGAGTTGCCCATTTTATGAATATGCTTTGCCTTTTTTTTCTGTTGTGTTTTCTGCTATTCTCTTGTTGATTTACCAAAGTTCCTTGGACATTCTAGATATCAATGCCTTGTCAGGTTTAGACATTGCAACTATCTCCTCTTAGTCTAGCATCTGTCTGTTAACTTTGTCTATGGTGTCCTTAATTGAATTGAAAAATCTCAAATTTGGTGTAGTAAAATTCATGACTTCTTTACCTTATGTTCTATACTTCAGGGTCTTATTTATGAAGACCTACGCCATGTCAAATTATAAAGAAATTCTCCTTCATTTATAGTTTTACCTTTCACATTTACCTTTCACTTTTAATCTACCTGGAAGTCACTTTTGTATAAAAAATTTTAAATTCTACGAATAGGCATAAAATATCTGAATAGATGGTGATAGATACCATACTGATGACTGGGATGACTTATTATTATAAAGATGTCAATTTTTCCTAAATCAACCACTTCAATGCCATTCCAATCAAAATGCCAGCAGGATACTTTAAGGAATTTGAAAAAACTTATTCTAAAATGCATGTAGAAGAATAAATGTCTATAAATATCTAAGTCTATTTTAAAAAGTAATAGAGACTTGCTCTTCTACAATTTGAGACACCTTAAAAATATAATAATAATGATAATAATAATGATAATCATAACAAAAAATAACTGTAAGCCAGTAAAAGGCAAATAAGCTAAAGGAATAGAATATAGAGCCCAGAGGCATGATAATATCAATGCAATTTCACAGTAAGGGAAGGTTGGATTGTTTGGCATTTTTAGAAAGAGTAGATCACTGTGTGACAGAACTTCTCAATCAGTCATATTGAAAGCCACACATGGATTATAGGAGTGTAGAGCTATTATTGATCCCCTTTGTCCCTTAGGATGGCCATGAAAGACCTAAAGTGGCCAGAGCTCCCAAGCTGAATAGCCCCATTAGTTTCCCACATTATGCCAAGCATATGCTATCATATTCTCTCTGTGCCATGACATTGAAAAAGACTGAAAAGCACTGCTGTATGGAGAAAATTAAAGTTGGGTTGCTACCCCTGTATAAAATACAAAAGTGACTTCCAGGGCACATGGGTGGCTCAGTTGGTTTAGCATCCAACTTCAGCTCAGGTCATGATCTCACGGTTCATGAGTTTGAGCCCTACATCAGGCTCTTTACTGTCAGTGTGGAGCTCACTTCAGATCCTCTGTCTCCCTCTCTCTCTGCCCCTCCCCTATTAGCTCTCTCTGTCTCTCAAAAATAAACATTTAAAAATATTAAAAATTCTTATTTATAAAATAAATGTCCAATATATATTTTTTTGTTAGACAAATCACTAGCAAAAAAAATACATTACAGAGAGCCTGGGTGGCTCAGTTGGTTAAGCATCCAACTTTGGCTCAGGTCATGATCTCACCATTCATGAGTTCAAGCCCCACATCTGGCTCTGTGCTGACAGTTTAGAACGTGGATCCTGCTTCTGATTCTTTGTCTCCTTCTCTCTCTGCCCCTCCCCTGTTTGTTCTCTCTCTCTCTCTCTCTCTCTCTCTTTCTCCCAAAAAGAAATAAAACATTAAAAATTTTTTTAAAAGCTACATTACAGATTTTCTTTTTTGTTGTTTTTGTGATTGGTAATTTACATACAGAATTTTGTATGTCTGTAACATTCAGAGTGTGTACTGAACTTGAAGTATGTGTCCAAGGCCTGTTTCCCTAATTGAACTTGAAGCATCTAAAGACAGGCTTTTGTTCGCCTTTCTTTCCACTGCTGTGCTTTGCTATAGTAGGTGCTCACTTAATATTATTAGTTAAACTGAATAGAGGGGACTGCAGAGTTCTTCAGAATGCTCTGGAAATTACCATCCATGTAATTTTTCTGACAAAAATGCTGTATGATTCTCATTTAAAAATAAATGCCATGTTACTTCAAATTAGGTGTTGGAGGAAAGAGAGGGAAGGAGGAAAAATAGATTACTACTAATGTATAGTTTCGACTTTTAAACCATGTTTATGTTTTACATATCCCCCCAAATTAAATTAAACCATGAAATATGGAGGGGGAAGGATCTTTGAAACTGAATAGAAACGAAAACAAATGAGTGGTGCCTGGGTGGCTCAGTCGGTTGAGGCTCGGACTTCGGCTCAGGTCATGATCTCCTGGTTGATGAGTTTGAGGCCTGCATCCTGTTCTGTCCTGACAGCTCAGAGCCTGGATCCTGCTTTGGATTTGCTGTCTCCCTCTCTCTCTGCCCCTCTCCCCTCTTGCACTCTCTCTCTCTCTCTCAAAAATAAATAATAAAATAAAACATTAAAAATTTAATAAAAAACAAATGGAATTCATTGTGGTGGGTAAGACTGAGAGTGGACATATGGAGACTTTGGGGGTGATGATAATGTTCTATATTTTGATCTAATTGTTGCTTACATGGGTGCGTTAATTTTGTAAAAATTTCTTGTGCTGTACACTTATGATTTGGGCACATTATATATATAATTTAAAAGTAAAAAATTTAGGGGCACCTAGGTGGCTCACTCAGTTGAGTGTCTGACTTCAGTCCAGGTCGTGATATCATGGTGCGTTAGTTCAAGCCCCACATCTGACTCACTGCTATCAGTGCGGAGCCCACTTTGGATCCTCTGTCCCTCCTCTCTCTCCCCCGCCCCTGCACTCGCTCTCTATCTCTAAAAAGAAATAAATAAACACTTTTTTAAAAAGGTAAAAAATTAAAATAATAAGACTTATAGGAGTATCATGAGTAATATAAATGCATATAAAACACTTAATATAGTCCTTGCACATAATAATAACATCTAGCATTTACTGTATATCATGCTTGTGCTAAGCACCTCGTAAGGATGGTCTCAATGTTCAGAAAATTCTTATGAAAGAGGTAATATTATCATCCACACTTTATATATAAGAGAAATGAGACAAAGAGACGTTAAATTACTACTTGCAACCGTCATTTGGGAAGTGGGAGAAACACTAATCAAACCCAGGCTTCTGCACTCTTAACCCCCATGCTGAAGTGACATTCAATAAATAGTGTGATTATGATGTTTTATATATTTAAAAATATAAACCAAATAAAACACAACCAAACATATATATATATATAAGAATATATGTAACATATATAAATATATAATAAACAAATGCATGTATGAATATGTATGTTTGTTACAGCTTAGAACTCTGAAAGAAAAGTATCCTCTGAAGAAGAAAAGGGTTCTGGGGCACCTGGGTGGCTTGGTCTGTTAAGCATCTGACTTCGGCTAAGTCATGATCTCACAGTTTGTGGGTTCGAGCCCTGTGTTGGGCTCTGTGCTGACAGCTCAGAGCCTGCAGCCTGCTTCAGATTCTGTGTCTCCCTCTCTCCCTGCCCCTCCCATGCTCATGCTCTTTCTCTCTCTCTCTCTCTTTCAAAACTAAATAAACATTAAAAAATTTTTTAAAGATTTAAAAATTTACAAAAAGAGGAAACATTATAGTATACTTGAATGTGGATGGCAATGTTCCATTGCAGGGAAGGTGTTAATAATGCAGGAATAGGGGACACTTGCTCAAGCAAAGTCCTTGAGTACTTGTGGAACTGAATAAAGGAAAGCTTATTTAAAATGAAGTGGGGCTAGGCAGGGGTGGGGGCGCCTGGGTGGCTCAGTCGGTTAAGTGTCTGACTTTGGCTCAGGTCATGATTTCATGGTTCATGGGTTTGAGCCCTGCACTGGGCTCTGTGCTGACAGCTCAGAGCCTGGAGTCTGCCTCAGATTCTGTGTCTCCCTCTCTCTCTGCCCCTCCCCGCTCACCCTCTGTCTCTGTCTCTCTCAAAAATAAATAAACATTAAAAAATTTTTTTAGAAAGAAAAGAGTTCTAGCTCTTGCTGATTTCCATCAGACTGTTTCTACTGCTCCTATCTCCTTTTCAAAATGATGGCTCATAATAGAAGCAATTTTGTCTTTTTAAATAAACTTTTTACTTTGGAACAATCTTAGATTTATAGAAAAAATGCAAAGGTAGCAGAGTTCCCATATACTCCACACCTCCATCACCTGGTTTCCCCTGATGTCAGTATCTAACATAACTATTGTATATTTATCAAAACTAAAACATTAACACTGGTATGAGACTATCAAGAAAACGCCATGTTTTATTCAGATTTCATGAGTTTTTATACCAATTCCCTTTTTCTGTTCCAGAAGCCAAGCCAGGATACATCATCACATTTAGTAAAATGCCTTAAATTTTCAAAATTGTGGTAAAAATGCATAAAAATTATGCACATTTCATAATGTGGTAAAATGCATAAAATTTACCATTTTAACCAATTTTAAGTGTATAGTTCTGTGGCATTAAGCACATTTACACTGTTGTGCAACCATCACAACCACCCGTCTCCAGAACTTTTTCAGGTTCCCCAACAGAAACTTGTAAAATGCATTTTTACAACCAGGAAAACCTATAGTCCAGGGTAGCTGGAGTCAGAGGGAACCCATACAACCATGCAATTAACAACTACCTTGTAACAAGACCAGACAAGGAGGCTGATTTACATGGAAACAGCTAAGTATAAGCAGTACATAAAGGAAGCATCTAGATTGGGTTAGTGGTAAACCCTTTTAACACACAAAACCTTGGCAATAAAAAGCTAAGCAACCCATCTGAGTGAACAAGAAGCTTCACATGGTTTTGCGAGAAGACAACTCCATGAAACTAATCCGAAAGCAAATCAATCACCAGAAAGAGAAAGGGGACTGTAGCCCTGTTTTCAGAAGAGAACCTAAAACCAGTCACTTCACTCATTGCCTGGTGGTTACCCAACAATGTGCATGGCACCTGAGTAAGTGATCAAACCGAAGCTTACCACTTCATGTACTCTGTATTGTTAAGCAGTTGTCAGAAGACTGCACAAACACCTGAAATTTACATACTATAATCCTATAGTACGTAAAGAGCTCTCATAGTTACTGTTGCAAATGTTTGACTATAGGAGGAAGATTCTCTAGAGTAGAAACCTGCTATATGCTCTCAATCACCTGGGGATCTTATTTAAATGCAGGTTCTGATTCAATAGGTCAGAAGTGAGGCCTAAGATTCTGCTTTATTTATTTATTTGTTTATTTAAGAGAGATAACGATGGGAGGGAAGGAGCAGAGAGAGAGAGAGAGAGAGAGAGAGAAAGAGAGAGAATCTCAAGCAGGCTCCACA
Source organism: Cryptoprocta ferox (assembly GCA_028646485.1). Lineage (NCBI taxonomy): Eukaryota > Metazoa > Chordata > Mammalia > Carnivora > Eupleridae > Cryptoprocta > Cryptoprocta ferox. The sequence continues at coordinate 35,174,668 of CM053579.1, read as the reverse complement.
TTCAGGATGGAGCCAACGTGGGGCTCGATCTTAGGATCCTAGGATCATGACCTGAGCCAAAGTCAAGAGTCTGATGCTCAACTGACTGAGCCACCCAGGTGCCCCTCTGAATTTCTCATGAGTTTCCAGGCAATGTTGCTGCTACTCTGTGGCCTGCAGTTTGAATAGCAAGGGTCCGAACTAGTAGTTCTCAACTTGGTGGCATATCAGAATCACTTGAGGAGCTCTAAAAACTACTGACGTCCGGGTCTCATTCCCAGAGAGTCTGATTTAATTAGTTTAGAGTATCCGATGGACTGAATTATGTTCCCTTCAAATGCGTTTGTTGTAGTCCTTACCACTACCATGTAACCATACTGGAAAAAGGGTCTTTAAGGAGGTAAGCATGGTTACATGAAGTCATAAGGGTGGCATTCCAAATGGAGAGAATGGGTGTCCTTCTAAGAAGAGGACTAGACATCAAAGTTGTCTCCACCATGTGACAACAGCAATAAAGTAGCCATCTGCAAGCCAGGAAGAGAGCTCTCACCAGAACCCAACCATGCTGGCAACCTGATCTTAGACTTCCAGCTTCAAGAATTGTAAGAAGGGGCACCTGGGTGGCTCAGTCAGTTAAGCGTCAGGCTCTTGATTTCTGCTCAGGTCACGATGTTGCAGTTTCATGGGTTTGAGCCCCATGTCAGGCTCCGAGCTGACGGAGCAGAGCCTGCTTGGGATTCTCTGTCTCCCTCTCTCTCTGCCCCTCCCCCACGTGTACTGTCTCTGTCTCTCTCAAAAATAAAGAAATAAACTTTAAAAAAAAAGAATTGTAAGAAAATAAATTTCTGTTGTTCAAGCCACTCAGTCTCTGATACTTTGTTATGATAGACCAAGCTGAGACAGGGTGTGGTCTGGGCCTGGGCAGTGGGATTTTAAAAAGGTCTCCAGGTGATATTAATGTGGTGCAGCCAAAGCTGGAAACCTCTGCTCTAAATTGTAACTGAAGTGAATGCACATCAACATTGCATCATCCTTGCACCTGTGTGAACACAAAGGCTCCTGCGTATGCTTGGAGAAATACCCACCCACACCACTGATTCATTAGAGGACAGACATGAGTGCCCTGCATAACAGTTGGGACAGTTTATGTGACATTTAATGAAATGACAAGTGTCATATTTTCTCTTAGTTCTGTTCAGGAGAAAGTCGGAAGACAATGTTATGATTTGTATTTTCTGTTTGTGGCCTTAACCAAGACATATTATTTTCTTACCTGAGTGGGCATATGGAAAGTGTCCATGAAGAATGAGTTCTTTCAGATAGCTTCATCAACAGTTTTTTTTTCTGCTTCTTTCACAGTGGAATGAAAGGAGAGCTATCAAACACTCTTTTTTGATTATACCAAGCAAGGCTGTACTGCCACAATGTGTTATGTGGTGTTCACCTTTAAGCAACATTTTCCGAGTTAGAATGCTCAGAATCAACATGGAGTTTGGTCGGAAAAGAATAGATTTAATTTGAAAGACTTTTATGGCAAAATCAAATTACTGAGGGATCCAAGTCTCCTGTTGGTCACCTACTGTGCACTGGTGGTCACCAATCAAAAAACTATGCAACTGTGAGCTCAGTTTGCTTAGACTCTACTTTCTTTGGGCTGACCAGTCATGCCACAGTTTCCCAAGTCCCAGGCCCAGGGCACCTGGAAACACACATCTATGCATTTGACCTGCCATATGGCATGGCTATTGACCAACTGATCTACAGGGAAGCCTCTAATCATGGAACTTGTCCTGGATTGTTTGGAGGGTAAAATGAAAATCCTCAGTGGGAAAGTGCTTTGCAAAAGGATTCAGTATAGATGAATATGATCCCAGCATGGTGATTAGGTCGTTAGAATGTTTGATCGTGCTGAAACCGTCGGGATGAGTAAACTGTAGGCTGGTTCAACTGTCCTAACCACTGCTCCTTTCCCACATGGAGATAATCAAGAAATAATAATGAACACTCCCAATGGTTTCCTTGAGTTCGCTCTTGCTAGTTAACTCCAGGCACTGATCCAAAAAAAGAGCCAGCCTAGACAGCCAGAGAACTGGGTTTGATACACAGCAAAGAGATGTCTGTTTCCTGCCACCGTTCAGGTGTTCCCTGGCCACATTAGCAGAGAGTAAAATGTAGACATTCTTGGGGGATGTGCTACAAAACACAGGGCCCTCACAAATTCTCTCCCAACCAACAACTTGGTAGACATAAGGTTTTCTTCTTTAGCTGTCAGTAAAGTTTGGGGATAAAATCACAGAGGAAAATACTCCATCAGTACATGTGACAAGACAATAAAGAAACTCTCTTGCAAATTTTCCAAACTAGCTTTTAAAAAGTAGGCTATTTTAGCAGAATGCATGCAAGCGTGCACCCACAGGAACAGGTCAGACCAACAACACTCCAAATGCCCTGGTCCAAGAAGCCTCTTTCACCAGTGTGCGTTTTGATCCTACCTCCGACTCTTCCAACAGAAGGCTCACTGTTGTGAGATGTTTACTTGTCATTAATTAGCTCAATTAAATGGTGCACTGAGCAGAGGGAACACCATGTTATTGTAAGCGTTCATAGCAGTCCCACTCAAGGAACTCCAAGCCCAGTGGGTAAGACTGAGAAGCTGTAAATGCCTGAAACTTCTCCCACCCACCCCTGAAAACCTGTGGCTTTTTGGCCGTCATCTTCTGCATTTAGCAAAGCAACAGCTCCAGACTGCTGAGCTCAGTGTGAAAGTGATCATCTGCCCAAGCCACACGGAGAGGACAGAAGGTTGCTAATGAAATAAGCTTCTGTGGTCATCTGCACATGAACCACCTCAAAAAAAGGGCAGAGACCACATATTTCCGTATGCAGGTGAAATTAGTGAGCAAGCTTTACATCCTGTTCTCAAGAGGCACACATCTTAACAGAGGAAAGAATGTAGTGCTTTGGCTACTGTCACCTGGATCCCACTTAGGTCCTACTGACCTAAAGAGGGAATTCAAACCCCACAGTCTTACTAGACTGTGTTCTGGGCTGCAACTCAAATGTATTCTAGATTTCTCAGCAAGCAAAAGGCTGGCAGAGGATCCAGGAATTGAGAGGTCAGTGTAACCTTCTGATAGAGGCTCAAAACCAGTATTTTAATAGACTGCATAGAAGTGTCCAAGAGGGAGATAAACACGTCAAACCCAAGCTGCTGCATAGCTCTGTTTCTTTTTCCTCTGTTTCCATGGTAGTGATCACTTTGGTGCCTCTGAATAACTGGGGGAAATAATTTTCTTTCATTATCCCAGAAGAGGTTCTGAGACCACTAAGTGCTTCATCTCCATTTTCTTCATCTCTTTCGTGTGTGATAGTGGGATAGGTCTGGGTTGCAATTTCAGCAGTGTCATGAACTAACATTTACTGTCTGTGTGATCCTGGGCAGATGCTGTCCCTGTGTGTCAGTTTGCATATCTTCAATGTCAGGTTAGCAGTAACACATACTTATCTGGGCTGCGGTAAGGATTAGATATGATAACTCATCTAATCTGTATCAGTTAAAGTTCTTGGCTGCAAACGACAAGAAACCAACCCTCAATATATTCAGCATATTTTCGGCTGTCTATAGCTGCCCACAAAGCCTGAAATATTTACTACCTGGCCCTTCACAGAAAACGATTGCCCACCCCTGCTCTCCATCCTTCCAGTAAATCCCTGTTTTGCTTCATTTGTATCTTTCCAGTCTGTGATAATAGAGAGTTCCAGAATAGACAGAAGTGTGGAGGAGACTTTGGAGCCCAGGTAGCAGGAACGGTCTGGTCAGGGTACCATAGACACAGGCATGGACTACTATGGTTGAATTTCATCTCATCTTAGCCTGCAGTTGCTCCAGATTACAAGTCACTGGAAAAGTGTCCTGTTGGTGCAGTAGAGGCCCTACTCTCTCACCGCAGCTACCCAGGAACAGGCAAATGGACTATCTGAACTCCTTTGTTTTCTACAGCAAGAGGTGGGGCCCCAGCCCACAACAAGACTCATACAATGAGAGGTCTTTTCCAACTAGTAAAGGCACTTGGGTGCTGAGTGATTTTAAAATGACATATATTCACTTAGTCCCATAAAATGCTTGCTGGTTTCAACTATGCTGTTGCTGCTGCTTGTTATTATTATCACTGGGTGTGGGCACGATGCTTGATCCAAGGCAGGTGCTTGGAAGGTACCAGTCGTTTCCTCTGCTCCTCCTCTTCCCCTCTGCCTCGTGGACATTCCTATAACTCACTTCCCACCCTTCGCTCTTGAGAGGCATCATGGCATAGTGCTCAGGGGCGCTGCTTGGGTTTGAATCCTTACTCTGATACTTCCTAGCTGTGTGACCCTGGGGCAGTTTCCCACTTATAAAATATTTCAGTTTCCCATTTATAAAATGGCATGATCATAATGGCACTTGTTTCACAGAGGTTGTCAGAAGGGTTCGTCAAATCAACTTACATAAAGTGCTTAGAACCGTGCCTGGTAGTAAATGTTTACTACTGATACTCTGTTTCTTCTCATAGCTGCCTCTGCTCCCATTGTTTCAATGCCTTGGTCTGCATCTTCCGTCTGATTGTTACTCCCAGCTTCACCCGCATGTTTCTTACTGCCCTCAGACAATTTCTGTTGAGATGCTGGGCTGTCATCCAAACTAGTGTATTATTTCCAGTAGCCATTGCCCTTACTCGACCACCCCAAAATTGAGGCCTCAGGAATGCCATTGATTCCCCTCCTTTCACTTTGTCTTCTTTTTTTTTTAATGTTTATTTGTTTTTGAGAGAGAGAGAGAGAGAGAGAGAGAGAGCGAGCGAGCATGAGCAGGGGAGGGGCAGACAGAGAAGGAGACACAGAATCAGAATCAGAAGCAGGCTCCAGGCTCTGAGCTGTCATCGCAGAGCCCAACGTGGGGTTTGAACTTGTGAACCACAAGAACCTGAGCTGAAGTCAGACGCTTAACTGACTGAGCCACCCAGGAGCCCCTAATTTCATCTTCTATTGATCACTGACATCTGTCCAGGCTTCTTTTGAAATGTCACCTGCATCTTTCTCTCTCTTCCATTGTCATTACATTTGCATTTCAGGCCCGAGGTTTTGAAATGGCCTATCAACCTGTCTCCCTGCTTCTACCATCTGCTCCCACCCCACCCCACCCTGACTGCAGCCAATTCATCTTTCGCACATTGAACAGATTCAACTTCCTAAAAGATTAAAGTCTATAGGCCACGAAGCTACTCAAAAGTCTTCAGTGCTTTCCTCTACCCAGAAAAGGGGTTCTTGACCTGGGGTCCATGAGTGAGCTTTAGAGGGTTCATTCCCTGCTCTACCCTCATTGAAATTAAATGTATGAAAAAGTTAAAAAAAAATCTGTGCATGGATTTCTGGGGAGGGGAGAGGATATGTAGCTTTCATCAGATTCTTCAAGGGCTCTGTGGCCCCAAAATGTTTAGCTGATTTTTTGGGACAGTGGTATCCAGGGTAGGGGCACAGGCACCCCAGGGGGAGCACAAGATGATTCTTGGGCATGTGAGAAGGAAATATTAGAACTCTGAAAATTGCCTGACATCATCCTTTATGATTTTGGGGTATGCTTTATTATGTATGAGTGCATTAGTACAAGTATACAGTTTATAAATAAATATACACATATTGGGGTATATTAATGTATTTTTCTGATAGGAGTGTATGATCAAGACAGTTTTGAAGATACAGCTTTAAAGAACCAAGTCAAAATTTTTCTGCTCATCACTCTCTGGTCTAAAGATGTTTTTTTTTTCAGCCCTTGTGTCTTTTATGTGACCCCCTCCACATGCCTTATAGGCTCATTCCCACCCCTGGACCTTGGTTCATGTACTTCTCTTTGCACAGACTGCCTTCGTCCATCTCTCCATGTTAAAATTACATCCATTTTTCCAAGGCTCCAGGAAAAGTCCCACCTTCCTTCAAGAAGCCTATCCTGACTAATCCATCTGCCACATCACTACAAAACTATCCAGAGCACTCACATCACTTCAGCAGACGGTTCTTAAATGTGTATGTTGTAGCTTTTACTGACTTATTTCCAACAGAGAGCAAGCTCATTAAAGAAAGATTATGGAAATGTTACCCATATCCTCGATAAGACCTAGCACAGTACTAGAACCAGTGCTTAACAGAGACTTGCTGAAGGGAGACAAAGCCACAAACTGCTTGGGATACAGTGGCATGTAGAGTCCTCTGGTGGTCTTACCAATAATAAGGTTATTGGCTGGCAGATAAGTGAACTCTCTTGAAGCAGGGAGTCTAAGTACTTGTGGATGACCTAGAAACCCGGTGTCAAAGGGTAAAAAGACTAAGCAAACAAAATCCTGTCCAGTCCATTTCCCCAGGGGTCCCAATTTTCTGTTGAGACTGATTGGATAAATGTATCTGAGGGGCAAGGTATTTATGACTGATAATGTAGTAAATGCCTGATCCCATCTCAGATAATGGTTGCACTGAGAGACCTTTAGTGGAGTGATGAATGATTGTCAGTTATGGGAACCAACGGGATTGGTGGGGGTGATCTGGGCTTGGGACTTCCTCATATCCTTCACCTCACACTACAAAAATGAATAGGAAGAAAGAGGGAAAATGGAAGCATCAGGATTTTTCACAGCACAATGAGGCAAAGTGCCTATCCAAGGTCAGTGTAAGCATTAGAGCCCTGTTCTCTGCAACCCTCTGCAGCACTATCTGCCTACCATGACAATCTGCCTCCTCCCTTTCTGGAGCCTGCAGCATATATATAACATATAATTTGTGATTAAAATGCCCTCCGTTGCACAGTACAGTGTAGGTTGCTGAGACATGAAAGACACGGAGCTTGAAATACTTTCAAAATCCAAAATAACTCTAAATTTGAGACTACATTTATTACAATGGGTCAGTCTCCCCCAGGCTGTGGAACTGTGCAATGAAACTCCAGAAACACAGAATGGCATCCCATTCCCATCTCTGTTCAGCAGGAAGTCCAGAGGATCAGAGAGGGAACCAGCTGACCAAGCCAGGAAACCATAAATTTCCAAACAATTTCGAATTAGCTGTAAAGTACCAGCTCTCTATAGAGCACTGCCTTTTACTTCAAGTCTTCTGACAGCTGGAGGCAAAACTTAAGACCCACCCCCCAGCAACTCCCTGAGAAGGGGACAAGTGAAAAAACTGCTCTTGGTGTTTAAAACTTCCCTCCACTACAAAGTGGCAGAAGTGCATCACGCAAACATCCTGAGATGAACTCTTTACCTATTTCAATTCCCCTTGGCTAAAATCTATGAAATAATTAATTCCAGCCCCCTTGTTATCACTTGCATGATCTAGAGAAGTTCACGGGCATTGATGACAAGGTTGTCAACCTCTTCCTAAAGCGCCACTCCTTTGTGTGCATAGGCTCCCCTTCCAGTCTGCTCAATCTCTGGAGGACAGAGGCCTTTGTCTCTAAAATCCCTCCCTCCACAATACAATCAGGGCTTAAGTGACTCCCTGGGCCTCTAGAACCAGTCACAATGCCCCATGCTTCCTGCCCTGAGAGCCCAGAATTCATGACCGTGCAGATAAATGAATTATACACTTGGCCAGAGATTAAGCCTGGTTCTTTGTACGGCAACCTCTGAGGTCTGGGGGAAGATTTGACCTGTCAGGATCTGTGTTCATTTTGCCTTGATGAGAGGCAGAGCAAAGCGGTTCTGGCTGTACAATCCCACACCCTGGGGTGTGATAATCAGCAAATTGCAGACAAGGAATTGGCTATTGCCCGATTCTCATTGTCCGGGACCCAGGCTGAACTGTTCAGTGGCTGGCAGGCTGTTTTTCTGACTCCAGATGGCAGGCCCATCTCTTGCCAGGCAAGCCAAGGAAGAAGAGTGTCCTGAACGGTGGTGCCAGCTACAAAGGGGTCACAGAGGAGTTTCAAGAGGCCAAATGCACAGAGCTAAGTCTATCCAGGATCCCACACAGGGACTGAGGCAGGAAGGAAACTTGGGTCTGGACTCTGCTTCCTTGGCTTTCAACCCAAAGACTGAGGTAGAGCTGGGACACTCTGAGAATCTTTTAAATAAGAAAACCCCCAAATTGCCACTTCAAATCAATTCCTTAACATGTCAACTGACTAGCCTGAAAATGTGGGTCACTTAAAAGCCAGACATCTTCAGATTTCCAGGGGCTTTTGTATGCCAAATGTGAGCTGTCTGTTGTCTGAAAGGTAACACTGTTGTCTTCGTTCTAACTCCTCAGGTCTCTGCTCAAGTGTCTCTTTCTCAGAGACCTATTCTGATGCCCTGATCTACATCTGATCCCTTTGTTATAATCTCTAACCACACATGTCAATTTTCTTTCATGGCATGTATCATAATTTTTAATTATATTTACTTGACTCATTGGTTCAACAAATATTTATTACACATTTACTGGCTCAGTTCTAGGCTCTGCAGATACAACAGTGAATGAAACAGACAAAAATTCCCTTGTCTTCATGTAGCTTATATTATAATGGAGGAGATAAATATACAAAAGTAATATTACATCACATAGTCAATAAAGCCCCAAATGTGAATTCTCATGCCAAGAAACGTTTGTTAAGAAGTTTTATGCTAGTCAGTGTATTTCCTTATTAATGAACAGTAATGAACTAATTATGTTTCTTTTCATTTTCTGGTTCAGATAGATCTGATCTTAACCCATAATAACAAAGTGGTTATCAGCAAAAGAAAGCATCATCCTTATAGCTATTTCCACTCTCTGTTAACTAACAAAAAGTGCTCACTTTACATTATGTTTATACTTCTATAATAATATCTATCTCTCTGAATTGTGATTGTTAATCTCTTGGGGTCTTCCTATCACTGAGTAGTGAGATGCTTGAGGGCAGGGACTATGTCTTACTCATCTTTGTATCCCTAGAATTCAGCGATGTGGTCAAAAGTATTTGTTGAAATGAGAATCCTAGACCCTGTCATAGGTACTGAGACCTCTGAATGATTTGCATGTAAAAGCCCAAGAGCCAAGTTAGACCAGAGGATGCATCTATCCCCAGTGGAGTCCAGACTAGGCTGGAGCAAAACTAGAACCCCCACTCCTTTCCCAAGTTGGAGAAGGCACTGTCTGATTCACAAGACCTTCCTTCACCCTTGGGAATTTTATTCTAAGACTGTGGGTTCCTGGGGGTCCTATCTTTCAAAGAACTCATAAATATATTAAGTCATTTGTTAGAGATTACAGTAAACCTTTTATGTATTTGGGATTCTTGGAGTACAGACTGTGAAAGTTTACAGAATTGTATGGTTCATTGAGGCCTAAGGGGAAAACCTTTATTGATGCAAATCTTCTAAATTGTCAGAAGCAACATTCCTGCCTCATGAGATAGAGTCACAGGGAGATGATGGAAAATCTTACTTTTCTGTTTGAGGACTAGGTGGGCTCTGAGTTATTTTCCAGTAGATCATTTTCCGTTGTCTGAGACTGTAGTCATTAGGAGTGTAGGACACAGATTAAATAAGTAGGGAGCCCACGATGCTACCTGGAGCTCCTTTTTTTTCTGGGCTACATACCTCACTTCTTCTGAGATCATTTTCCTATCGTATATGATTCTTCCTAAAGAAGAATGCCACAAATTTCCCAGATAGCAGAAGTTCTGGCTTATCATGATTTTACTGAGCATTTCACTGATATAGCTGTAATCCTCCAGGCACACTTACTTTAAGAAAAATGACTTTCACTCTATACTCTTCTTCCCTAAGATGGCTGAAATAGGGTTTCAACAGAAGCATTCCTGGGCAGTTGAAGCTGACATCAGGAGACTACTGTAGTTCGGTTTGGATAAACACTCCAAGTGCCAAAGAATATGACAAATTGGTTTGCTAATATGCAAGTGGAATAATTAGTTCATCTCTAGGGAAGAAAAAAGGTGAAATCAACCAATTGTGCATGTTAAATGCACACTGATTTGAGGCTGAAATGTCCATTTTGTACAGCTCACACATTCCTCTAAATTTTGTATCAATAGATATGGTAATGCCGGTGGGCACTATGAATATTATTGCCTATCTTGAGGGATTGTGCAGAATGGAAAAGGGGTCAGAGGTGGGTATATGGCAGGATCATAGGGTCGGTGGTGGAAGGATGGTAGTGGTTGGAGAGAAGGTTGAGCTTGAAGGAAAAACTAGGGGGGTAAACCATTTTGTTTACTTTACCTTATCCAGGAAAATCCTAAATTTCTTAACTCCAGCGATATAAAAGCAACAATGGAAAATGGTGCCTCAGAGAAAAAGCAAACCCTGACAAAGTATTGTATTAAGTTTTTTATTAACTCTTCCCTAGACCTGCCAGGGAAGCCTTCCAAAAGTTGGAAGCCTTAAGAAGGCTCTATCCCTCTTGAAAGTACACTTACAAAGAACCCCCAGTGTTGCTTGTGCTGATTGCTCAAGCCGCTCTGAGTCTCACAGAAAAAAAGAAAAAGAAAGGGCACCCCAGAATAGACAGGGGGGAGTTACTTCCTAAAGAGAACTGTCTGCAAAGTTCAGCTCTGATGGCTTACCTGTTTGAATTGGACCAAGAAGAGGGTCTACGTTATCTAGAAGAATCTGTGTTAGTGCTCCACACTTTAGTAATTCTAAAATGTAGAGCAGCAATCCTCAAAGTGAGGGCTAGGATGTCCTTGGGCATTGAGGAATCTTGAGAAAGGGCTGATGGCTCAATAAAGGGACTGGGTAGCAAAATCTACTTTTCCCTTGCCTGCCAAACACCTCCCACAAACAAGATCGCATTCAGAAGTTCTTTTCTCTTCTCTGCTCTCCTCTTTCCCCTAATTTTGTTAAGATCGAAGTTCCGTGTGCACCCTGAATCTGTTTTTCAGCTCTCTCTTGTCACACTGACCTGCCAACGTTCATTTTAAACACTTCCTCCTAATTATCTGGCAGCCAGCACATTCGGCCTCTCTTCCAACTCTAAGCCCTTAGGGCAACATTCAACCATGGCCAAAACCACTATGATATAACAACAGATGCCATCACAAAACCTTTAAAATTAGGTTAAATGGTGGAGCCTTAATAGAAAATGAAATGTCTTCAGTAATACAGATGCAGTTTCTAGCAAGTCATCAGAAGGCAAGAGGAGGGAGTAGTGGGGCATTTCTTCCAAGAGGCAGTAAAGAAAGTATGTATGCTAGCCAGGGAGTTAGGAGACTTGGTCTCAGCTCTGCCATCAGTTTTCTGTGCTCTTAAGTGAGTACCTCCTTTTCTTTGGATCTCAGTTTCCTTATTTGAAAAGGAGGGCTTATAAGTGAAATCAGTCCTCATTCAAAGAGGGTTATCCAAACCATTGGTGGCTTGAGGTGGTACATAGATAAGTCTTATTTTATTGTAATAGTTTGGAAGACACTGGTTTTTCACTTACAGTTTCATTTTAAAATAAATTTAGCCATAAATAAAACTATGAACCAACTTAAAGAAAAGCATTTAGTAAACTTTTAAGTGCCACACACAGCAAGAGTAAACGCATCACGCAAATTTTGACTTGGATTTGGTGAAGGCTGAGCTAAATGATTCCTACGGGCTCTAGAATTCTGGGCCAATTAAACAAATAACTAACACTTTTCAGGCATGTGTCAGGCATGTCCCAGTGTCCTAAGAATTATATATGTTAAATCACGTAATGTTCACAACAACCTTATGAGATAGGCACTATTATTATCTCTATTTTACAGATTAGGAAACAGGCATAGAGGGACTAAGAACTTGTTCAATGTGACACAATAAGAGTCAGAGCCAGGATTTGAACTCACAAAGAATGGATCCAGAAGACACACTCTTTAACTGCTGTATCAGTGCTTCTGAAAATGTGGTTCTTAGATCAACAGCATCAACATTACTTGGGAGCTTGTTAGAAACTCAAATTATCAGGTCCCCACCCCAGACCTAATGAATCAGAAACTCTGAGTCCAATAGTCTGTATTTTAATAAGCCCTACAGGTTATTCTGACACACACACACACACACACACACACACACACACACACACATTTGAGCAGGTACTATGCTGTAATGAACCAATAGCAGCAAGTATATAATGATGGGAGAGTGATTTGGATGACAAATTGAGATAGAGTGAAGGTAAATGCAAGGTTGGAGAGACCTGGACATGTCTGATAGCAGAAGGTAAAAAGCCAGATTATGGAAACTGAGAAGAGAAAGAAAGCAGAGTAGCTTGGGGTCACAAGGACAGTGAGGATGTCTATCTTTCAGAGGATTGGAAAAGACAAAGATGGACTCAGGAAGAAGAAGAAGCTGATGCTTTGGATTTTTTTGCCTGTATGACAAAAAATAAATTAACAGATTTTAGAGATGGTGGAGTGGAACTGATCAGGTTTTAAGGAAAAAGATGACTGATTCAAATTGCTGTGAGTCACAACATTGACACAGGTGAAATAATATGTTCTTACAGTGCTTAGGTCAGAGTAGCAGCTGGGGATGATTTTCCAATGAACTAAACCCAGTGATTATTAGGGTTTTGTGGCAACCATGAAAATGTGCCACTCAGATCTCTTGCTTTGGGAGCATAATTGACAGATGGCCTTACTGTTGGCCCTCTGATCCATCACTACATTTGAGCTAAGGGTATGCTTCTAACAGGCAGTTTCCAGCCAATGACTGTACGTGGCAAGAATGACAAGGTAGGCCCATTCCTGTGACACAGGGACTCCTCTGATGGGTGACTTTGGCTTGAGAACTCCTTATTGGCTAGGCTGAAACTTTCTTAGAACTGTGCAGCAGTCTGAGATTCAATTTGTCCAATCCTCTTTCCTTCCTTCTCTCCTTCACAAGAGTTGGACCTGCACTGTCATCTGATAGCCCTGATTTCCTTCGGACCCCTTTCCTTTGTGCCCCACAGGAGCCTAACTCAATAAATCTCTTGTATGTATAAATGCCATCTTGGATTCTGCTTTATAGAGGTCCAAAAACCAGTAAAGGATTCTTCCCCAGCCATGATTTGCTGGATGAGTGAAGAGGTGGACTCTGGGAGTACCTTGAGGTTGGATGGTTTGAGGTTAAGGAGGTAAAAATGAGCAGGAGTAAAAATTCTGATAGCCTTAACCCTAGACCTTTATAACAGGGGGCCTGCTTCATTTAGATTCCTTCAGTAACATAGAGACAAATGTCAGGCATTTATAAATTAGCATTTGTAAAGCTTACTTTTATACTAGTTTTATTCTGCATGAGGATTCCATAGGAACAGCTTTGACACAAGGCCTTACGCCTCATAGTTTGACAGAAGTTGATGTGGGGAGATCATAATGTGGGATGAGATACCTTTATCCTTGAATGATTGGAAGGTATCTGATTCCATGTGAAAATGAGGATGGTGGTGACAGCGCAATTGAGAAAGAAGAATGATTTTTCAGAAGTTGAAGAAGCTGATGTTGGCAGTCAGACTTCTTCCTTTTACAAAGGTGTACACTTCTACCACATACACTCTTTGGAAGGGGCCTCTCCCTGTCTAAATATCCTTGGGAGAAGTAACATCCTAGGATCTAACACCTTAGAGGAGATAGTCTGTGAAACAGTTGCAATGTACTCATTAGGGTCTCACTGAAAGAGGAGCTGAGATACTATGGGGAAAAAACACCAAATATTTACAACTCTATCCTTGCCACTTTTACCCTTGTGGGAAGGACTCTCACACCGTTTTCTCCATAAAAGATCCCTGGATGACCAGAGCACTTCTTCAAGACCAGATCACTTCTTCAAGTATGGCAAGAACCAAGTCAGTCTTGTAAATGAAATTACAAGTAGAAGTCATTAGCTGAAGGTTGAGTTTTCCTGTGGAAACTGAGGGATCAGACCCCTCTTACTCATGTCTTCAGAGTAGCTGAGCAGCTTTAAACACACTAAAATTTAGTTTACTTAGAGGATTGTAAGGAACCAATTGCAACAACAAGAATGGGATCTTTAAGACACAACAGAGTTTTTAAAAAAAGAAAGGAAGGTAGAGTACTCTAATACAACTTGCTGCATAGTGGCAATGTTCAGCTGCAAAGGAAACTTTAGGACATAAACACATTTTATAAACAGAGGCACTGAATGTTTGTTCAGAAACAGATGCACCTGGCAGTCACACAGTAATTCCATTAACCAGAATTATACCTTTCTTCTGATTGTTCATTTATGGTAATTATGCTATTGAATATATAATAAACATGATTCCCACTTGCAAATCATTTAACATTTCCAACCTAAAGGATTATTTAGATCATAAAGACAATCTAAAGAACTGAAAACCAAGACTTCCAGGTTCCTGCTCTTGCCTCTTATTAGAATAGCAGGCTTCTCTCTATTGAAACTATGAGGGCTCACCTCTTAGATATGGCCTGACAATGATATCAATGTTGTTAGACTTAATAAGCAATTTTTGCGTAAGAGCAACCCCTATTGAGGGCACAGGCCATAAGTAAGAGGAGCAAATTATTAGGTGGAGAACAACACATTAAAGAAGGCAAACATCCAGGAATTTGCTAATGATAACAATAAAGATCATTTTTGTTAATCAGTACTACACATTCAAGCAAGTCCTGCTAAGGTAGGGGCAGTCATTTCAATTAATGGGCTGCTATTTCTTCCTTTTAGTAAGGTGGCATTGGACACAGATGTCTGGAAAACATGTAAGTCTAACTTATGGGAAAATATATCAAATAACCTGTTTGGATGGACCAAGACTCTGTTTAATAGCGCTATCCAGCCTCAATTTTCCACGTAAGTAGACATCATTTCCAGTAAACTCAAGAACATTTATAATCTACACAAAACATCCAAGGTACAATGATTACATGGTGAATTGACGGTTGTGTTTTGCCGAGTATGAGTCAGGAGGCTGAAATGTGGTCCTCTTTTTGCCACCAACTGACGTTTTGACCTTGTATAACTCTCCTCTCCTTCAGCTTCAATCTCCTCATCTATAAGGCATATAGACCAAGTGCTCTTTTGGGTTCCTTTCAGCTCTAGAACTTTATGTGCTTTTGTTTTTGTTTCTTACAAATTGATCATGTCCCCATGGCAAAAACTAGAGAGGGAAGAAAAGTTTCAACTTAAATGGTGCCAGATGCTTGCCTTAATGATTTTGATCCTGGTTGTCTAGAAACTGTGTTGAAAAGAATTCTGAGGCTAGGTCCAAGCTCAGCAGAAAAGAACACCAAAGACAAATAAATGGGTGGGAAATGACAGCTTTCATGCCATAGATTTACCTCCCCACACACTGATAATACCACTTGGGCAACTGGATCATATTAGTTGGAAGCCTCCATTCTAACCAGTTTATGGAACTGGAATTTAGTATGTTTGCAAATACCCAACTATAGTTTAGTATGTTTTCAAATACTGTTAGACTAATCATGAGTGCTATATGCTCTCTAAGAAGCTATAATAAAAAGTTTTGACTAATAAATGCTTATTAGTATTTAGGTATGTGACTACAAGTAGTAATAACTTAATATTATTTACTGTATCAAGACAAATGTTGTAAATTTGGAAGCAAGAAAGGCAAGTCCAGGAAGAGCCATAGCTGATTTTCAACTCAATGAGTTGTATAATGAAGACCTGCCACTGTTTTTTAATTCAGACAGATTAATAACTCTCTGCAGCCAATGCTACAGGATATAGATCAATAAACTACTAAACGGCAAAGAAACATTTTGAAAATTAAGTAAACAAGTTCTTTCTTTGTATGAAAAATGTTTAATTAATGTGGAATGATGGAAGTTGATTCTGTGCAATCTACTGTGTATATCTTAGAATGCCCTACAGTGATACTGTTTTCCCAGATTAACATAGTGCAGCTAAAAGCATATTAACATTTCAGGCAGATTAAAGGAGGAAATTACTTCAATGGCCTGCCGCCCTCTTCCACTTTTTAGTGGAACTAATAAGAACTCAGGAGTCATGCATTTTGAAAACCTTAACACATCTAGAATATTTGATTGTATCCCACCTTCCACATCAGAGAAAGAGCATTCCTACTGAACAGTGTTTACCAACTACTTCTTTAATTTCCCCCAGAGTAGAAGCCATCATTAGTACAGATAATGGCCTTCTATAAGGAGCTAGCCAATACCATTGCTAATCACCCAGCATTACGCTGCCCTCTATGGCAGCTACTAATCACATGTGGGTATTACATTTAAATTAATAAAAAATTAAAATTCAGTTCCTCAGCCACATTTGCCACATTTCAAGTGCTCAATAGCTATCTGTGGTTAGAGGCTATTTTATTCAACATCACAGATATAGAACATTTCCATCACTGAAGAAAGTTCTATTGGATGGTAGTGCTCCATAGAGCCTAAGTATATTATACCTTGAGGGGGTAGGAGTTTCAAAATGGGTTAGAGAGTGCTTCCAGCAAGATTCAGAGCTGGAAGGAGTTTTAAAAATTCAAATTAATCTCCTTTATTTTATTGATTAGGAAACTGTGAGCCAGAGAAGGTCACACAGCTGATTTGTAGCAGAGTTGAGATGAGAATCCAGACTTTCTGATTCTGAGGCCCCTGCTCATTCCATGATCCTGTTAATATACCTAGAGTAGTTTTCTGGTTATTCTACTAGCTCAGGGTCAGCTGCCATCAATATCACTAGCTTGACTCCAGTAGCCAGATGTTCCCATCATCTCCCCCTGTCCCATCCACTTATTTTTTAGAGAGAAGACATCAGGAGAACAGTAAATGGGGTTGGAGTTTGGGAAGGAGTATGCAATTATGCAAGTAAGTACCTAGCTCCAGAATTAAGAGTAAACATTCCAACTGATCTATAAATATTTAACCAAAGTCTTACATCTGGGCCCCAAAGACGGGGGTTTGTTCTTGGCATTTACAATTAAAATGGATTAATTCCCTGACACAATGTTAATACTAACCTTTCTTGAGTATAAACATGTCCTGGGATACTCTGCACCGAGTGTAAATGTATAGGAACAGATTATTCACTTGATACCAGCTCTTGGCAAAAACACAATGGTCTATTCTAAGAGCACGTTCATGGGGACAGTGCATCAGTGAGGGGTTTGTTGGGTCCTGTTTTCCGTTGATGGGGGGAAAGGAAATGGTCTTGTTTACAAGGACGATTAGGCTGTCCTCCAGAGGTTTGGCTGTTGGGATGCAATTGGATGGGTCCAAGACTGAATCCGAAACCTCCCATGAGAGTTCTAGGATGGTACATTTCCCTGGCTGCCATTTCCTCAACTACCCCAATGGGTACTGGGACTACAGAGATGGCGAGGCCCCAATTCACTACTTCTTAAAGGACTCACATTGCTTTTCAAAGCAGGTTACCTCTGAAAGGAAGTCATGAAATGGCAAGTGCTAGGAAAAATTAACCTGTATTAACAAGGGGAGTTAGTCCTCTAAGCCTCAGGCTCTCTTTATGATATCCTTTTTACCTCCCTCCTTTAGTGTCACTTCTCCACCTGACAGTATTGGAGGTCCTAGGTATTGAGGGTATTAGGGACTTAATGTGTTGGTTTTGTTTATATTTTAAAACAAGGATCCAAAGAGGGCATGTTTAAATCAAATACATTAATCTCTAATGATGGAAATTCAAGCATAAGTGAGGAAATGGAGTATTTAAAAAAATTTTTTAAAATGTTTATTTTTGAGAGAGAGAGATAGAGTGTGAGCAGGGGAGGGGCAGAGAAAGGGAGACACAGAATCCGAAGCAGGCTCCAGGCTCTGCGCTGTCAGCACAGAGTCTGACACGGGGCTCAAACTGATGAACCATGAGATCATGACCTGAGCAAAGTCGGATGCCCAGGTGCCCCAAAATGGAGTAATTTTTTAAAACATATTTTGAGGCGGAAGGGGAGTCCTGCTTTACCCTTCAAATCTCACCATGTCTGGTGTGACCATCCCTGTAAGGCTGACTGTCTGTGGTCACCTGGCTGTCTCATACAACTATTGTTAGGCAGATAGACATAATGGCAAAGCTTCTAAAGGAAAGGAATCACATCCCTTCCATTTGCTTCCAAAAGCACTAGCAGGTTGACAGGGTTCAGGACATGCTACCCCAAAATATGGCATCTTGGCATATTGAATATTTTAAGCTTGAGGAGAAAACAGCAGAAGCAGGAAGGTAACTTTGACCTTCCCATACCCTTTTCCCCTGAAACAGGTCATAAAACCCTCATGTGCAAGGCACCCTCCCCATACCCAGAAGAAAGGAGCATCCTTGTATGCCAAGACAAAAGGACACTGAGAAAAATCTGAACAAACAGGCCTTGCTAAGTTTCCACCAGTTTACTATACTCCCCTCATACTCCTTAACCTATCATATTTCTACACAACTTCCCACTCTTCATCAAACCTAGCATAAAAATACACAAGCCTAACAATTTCTTTGGGTCATTTCCTTGTGAAGGCTTCCAGGTCACATAAAACTTACGTTAAATACATTTGTATGCTTTTCCCGTGTTCATCCGTATCTGTCAGTTTAATCTTCAGACCCAGCCAGGGACCCTAAGAGGGATGAGGAAAAACTTTTCCTCCCTTACAAGAGCCAATCATGAATTGTAGTTAAGCTATTTGCATGCCTCTAGCTTTAAATATTTAAATACAACTTTGTCTTTACAAAAACTCTGCCTCTAAAAACATCAGTTGCTCTATTTTTTTATATGATGATCTAAAAAATTTTAAATAAATCATCATCAAAAACATTTGTTTACAGAGGTAGAAGATATTGGAATCTACATTTTATAAACACTGATACATTCAGTAGCTATTTGTTTAAAAAAATGAGTGGCTGCAGCCAATATTTACTAAGTCCAGGAAGACCTAGAATACCACCACAACCATCATAAATGATAGATTCTAGTGGGTAAACAAGGTTTAGGAAACAGAAGCAGTTCTACCACCTAACATCACGCCAGAGCACTAGATTCAGTCAGCAACTAAATCCATAAGAAAAGAGCAATGAAATCCACCTGATTAGGTTCTCAAAGGAGATACCTGCATCTCACTTCTCTAAAGCAAGGATTCTCAGTTTTAGCTGTACGTTAGAATCATTCAGTTTCCACCCTGGAGAGTCTCATTTAATTGATCTGGAGTTGGACCCAGGTACTGGTGTCTTTGAAAAGTTTCCCAGGAGATTCTGGTGTGTACCCAGGGTTGATGAACACTATCCTAGAGCAACAGGTTCTGCTCAAAGTTCTTATTCATCTGAAGCATTAAGAATAACTTAGAGCAGTAGTTCTCAAAACTGACTACACATCAGCATCCTCCTTGAGTTTTTTTAAAAATAAATCCTTGGAGGCACCTGGGTGGCTCAGTCAGTTAAGCATCCAACTCTTTATTTCAGCTCAGATCATGATCTCACAGGTTTGTGAGATAGAGCCCTGTGTCAGGCTCTGCGTTGGTAGTGTGGAGCTTGCTTCAGATTCTCTCCCTCTCTCTCTGCTCCTCCCCTGCTTGTGTGCGTGCTCTCTGTCTCTGTCTCTCAAAATAAATAAGCGAACATTAAAAAACAAAAAACCTCTTGGGACCTATCCCATACTTCCAAAGTAGAAAACTTTTAAAGTTTATTTATTTATTTTGAGAGATACAGAGACAACATGAGCAGGGGAAGGGCAGAGAGAGAGGGAGAGAGAGAGAATCCCAAGCAGGCTCCATACTGTCAGGGTAGAGCCACACATGGGGCTGGATCTCATGAGCCATGAGATCATGACCTGAACTGAAACCAAGAGTTGGATGCTTAACCGACTGAGCCATCCAGGTGCCCCTAGAAAAAAAATTTAAAGTAGGCTTCATGGCCAGCACATGGCTCAAAACACGGCTTGAACTCAATCCTGAGATCAAGGCCTGAACCGAGATCAAGGGTTGGACGCTCAACCAACTGAGCCACCTAGGTGCCCCCCAAATTAGAAATTTTAAGAGTTGGCTCCATGAACCCATACAAGCTCCTCAGCCCACCTGGCAGTTCCTTGTTGAAGGAAGTACATTTGAGAACTACTCAGTTAAGGCATCTATATATCTGTGATGGTACAGAGCAGTGGCTCTCAATCCTGGATGCTCAGATGCCTGAATCTTACCTCCAGAGAATCTAATTTAATTGGTCTGAGGTGGAACCCAGGTACCAGAGGCTTTTTTAAAAAGTTCCCAGCAGTTTGTGTACAATCAGGTTGAGAAACCTTGGGGCAAGAGTGGCAAAAATGGGCAAAAGTAGCCCATTTACTGGCCCTCTGTATATTCATGTCCATGGCAGACATCACTAATCGATTCTGGTACTCTTTCCTGCCCATATGTGGCCTCATAATTCTTCTCAGTACATTGTCCATAAAGTGAGCATGGAACTACTGTTTGCCATCTTTATTTTAGATCTTGCCTGGCAGAAATCTAATAACCTCTGGAGATCCCTTCCTGGCTTTTGTTTCTAGGTATAGTACTTAAGGGTACAAATTGTTGTTTTGAAGCAGGAGAAGGTGGAAGCCAGAGGTGGCTGCAATAGAGAGAGCCATCATCTAGCTACCTCTACTATCCAGTGAAGCACTTTCAGCTCCATCTGCTGCTGCAAGTAGAAAACCCTATGCAGAGTAACTTATCTATTCACATTGGGTTAATGAAAGGTCTCTGTATGACCTTCTAATATCAAGTGTACAGGAAAGGCCAAATGTAAAGGGAAGTCACTCAAAATTTACCTCAAATCTCTGATGAAAGTTCTTGTTTGGAGATCCTGATGTATTTTCCCTGATCATTCCACCTATTGGTGGTTGTCTTATCAGAGGACTCGTACCCAGCATGCTGAATCTTTGCCGCAAATTACTGTATGCAGGAGAGCACTTGAGCTTTGGAATGAAGCTCTTCTCTTGCTGTGCTGCTTCCTGCTTTGGAGAAGAAGGGCCGAGTGGGCCAGACATTTCGGCAGTTTCTCCTGTAACTGATAATTAATGTGGTATGTGTGGAGGGCAGAAAGAACATATTTATTTTTTCTAAAGAAGGGGCTCTTTCCCTGGGGCCAGTTGTTTCAACAAATGCAAAACAAAGAACTGCAGGAAGACAGGGATTTTTCCCTTGGTAACCTGCAATAAAGCACCTTTAAAGGCAACAGATCATAATTCTGATTAGGACTGGAGAAGTAAGTGCACACTGAGTATGCCAAGGATCCAGAAGTCTGCCAATAAGAAAAGCTCTGTGGGGGGCAAGTGGCCTGGACTGAAGGGGAAGAGGAGGCACTTTGGAGTGAGAAGATGTCAAATATCTCTACCACTTATTATCTGTGTGACTCTAGGCAAATTACTTAACCTCTCTTAGCCTCAGTTATCTTACCTACAAAATGGAGGATTATAATACCTTTCTTGTAGGCTAATGGAAAAGATTAAATTAGATAGTGATAGCTTTCTATAAAACCTCAGAATAGATCAGTGCCCAGCAAACACTAACACTCAGTGAATGGTGGCTAAGATTATCTGATCAGGTCATTACACTGCTTGGATACCCAATTTTAAATTCATATTAGCCTTTCTCAAGGGATTATTCCTGGATAATCAACATCAGAATGACCTGGGAGAGCTTGTTAAAATGCAGATTCCTAGGCAACATTCTGGATTTAAAGGATCAGAATTGGGCTCGGGTTTAGGAGTAAGCTATTTTAGCAAATAGTCTGGTGATTCAGCTTCATTTGTAAGTGTAAGAACCACAGATCCATATAACAGGGCTAATTATTTCTGGCTTGTTTGTCCCACAAAAATACAATTAATTCATATGGGAAAATTCTGTACAAGTACTTGAGGCAAACAACATTATACACTTTCTAGGTGGTATTAAGTAACATCATTTAGATGACAGGAAAGGAGATGGAGAGAATTTCAGGATTCCAGGTTCAGAGGGAATCCTGAAACACGGGAAGCTTTCTCTGCTTCATTGCTTTTCTCTTTATTTATAAGTGGCATAAGAATTAACAAAGGTATGTTTTGACCAAATTCTACAAAGATGCCAAAATCATTTTTTAATGTTTATTTATTTTTGAGAGAGGAAGAGTCAGAATGCAAGTGGGGGAGGGGCAGAGAGAGAGGGAGACACAGAATCTGAAGCAGGTTCCAGGCTCTGAACTGTCAGCACAGAGCCCGATGCGGGGCTTGAACTCACGAACTGTGAGATCATGACCTAAGCCGAAGTCGGATGCTTAACCAACTGAGCCACCCAGGCACCCCCCCAATCATTTTTAACTAGGATTTTTTTTTTTTTTGGTATATACTATAAGCTACAGCAACAGTCAATAAGATAGAGGAGGTTCCTGGCTTTGCTAAGCTTACATTCTACTTGAAGGAGACAGACAGTAAACCATTTTAAAAGTTGAGACTAAAGAATCAATCATTCATTAGTTCATACACCCATTAACTCTCTTTTTCAACAAACATGATGCTTATATCTAGAGGACGGCAATAAAAATCCAAGTAATTACAAGTCAATTAGTGCTGCAAGGAAATGCATGTGACTACAAAGAAATGTATGGTGTTAAGGGATTATGTGCTTAAGGGAGGATACTATCAAGGGAGACCTAATACAGGGGTGATTTTTATAGAAAGTGATATTTGAGTTGTCAACTGGAAGATGAGTAAAGCAGGTGAAGAGGGTGGGGTAGGAGTGAAAAAAGAAACATTTGATGATAAGCATTTCAGAAAGATGCAGCATGGTGAAGGGCCAAAAGTTGAAGAGAACATGGTGCATTCGACGATACTGGAATGACCGCCGAGAATAGTGCTATAGACTAAATGTCTGTGTACCCGCCAAATTAATTTGTTGAAACCTACTCCCCCAGTGTGCTGGTATTTGGGAGTGGGACCTTTGGGAGGTGATTAGCCCATGAAGGTGGAGCCTTCATGAATGGAATTAGTGCAGAAGCCCCAGAGAGCATCCTCACCCCTTCTGTCACGTGAGGACACAGAAAGATGGCCATCTACAAACCAGGAAGTGGGCTCTCATCAGTCACCAGGTCTGTCAGCACCTCGATCTTGGACTTCCCAGCTTCCAGAACTGTGAGTAATACATCTCTGTTGCTTATAAGTGACCCCGTCTATGGTATATTTGTTATGGCAGCCCAAATGAGCTAAAACAGATGGAGGGGTGGAGAGAATAACCCTAGAATGTGGAGAGGAAGACAGAGCCACCAGATCATAATGGCCCACACTGCTATGATGAAGAATTTGGATTTTATTCTGAGTGCAGTGGGAAACCATTACAGGGGTTTCTAATCAAGGAAGTAATCAAACACAGATGCCACAAGTATTAGAGAAAGAAATGACATAAATAATAAGGGGCATGAAGGGATGGCCCAGAAATAACTATATGTACTATAGAGGCAAAGATGAACCACTCTGGTTACAGAGAGCATTATTAAAGGCAGATATGACCTAGACCTGATAAATGAGAGAGACTGGCATTTGATGAGGTGGTTCCTTTTGGATGGAGGAAAACACCTGAGTGGAGTGGAAACCTTAAAATAAACATGGGGGCACCTGGGTGGCTCAGTCGGTTGAGCATCTGACTTCGGACCAGGTCATGATCTCACGTTCGTGGGTTCGAGCCCCGCATCAGGCTCTGTACTGACACTCAGAGCCTGGAGCCTGCTTCGGATTCTGTGTCTCCCTCCCTCTCTGCCCTTCCCCCGCTGGCTCTCTCTCTCTCTCTCTCTCTCTCTCTCTCTCAAAAATAAGCATTAAAAAAATAAAATAAATATGGCCACATGGGAAGATGAAGCAAAAGAGAATCACCCTTATTTTTTTCTTGGTGGAAATATCTATTTTGTGACTGGTATTTTGATGTTGGAAGATGGTAATGAAAGAATTCTGGAAGATCACTTTGTGGGATGGGTGAATGGATGAAAATGGAGATACTAGAGTCACAAATCTGAGGAAAATGGTTAGAGGAAGAAGAGAGTGTGTAATGGCTTACATATCCTGTTTTACAAATGATCAAAAAAACAAGGTGTTCCTCAGTCCTTAATTCCTCCCTGTCACATGACATAGCATGTTCCCATGTTCCAGGGGTAAGGATGTGGGTGTCTTTGGGATGAGACGCATTATTCTTTCTGCCTATTGCAAGTTTCCATCCATAAAACTGGTAAATATATGCTACTGGACAATGCTCCCTTCTTGCAAGCCCACAGCATACAAAGCACTTAAACACAGTACATTGTACAGTAGAAGCTCTCTTGTATAATACTATCAGAATAAGTAACTGACTGGTTAAAGTGAAGAATCACATAAAAGAATACATACAGTCCTTAAACATTTTATTTCAACTTAAAACATACAAATGTACATTCATTCAGCAATCTGGTGATGTGATGTGAGACCAAGGCCCTTTTCTAGAGTGTGGATCCTCTTACTGGAATTTCACAGACTCTTTCTTACATAGGTTACATCCCTAATGCATTTCATTTGATTTCCACGTCAGGTTGTTGTTTTTTTCTAACAATAGAACAGCTTTTAAAAGTAACTTTTCTTTATCAAATCTTTCCAGAGCATTGAGATTGGTTTTCATGGAAACAATAGCTTCCTTTTTATACTCACATCTCATAAACTTACATTAAGTTACCTAATCATATTAGCAAGTACAACTGGCATACATGGGTTTGACAAGAAAACAACTAGTGCTTGGTAAGTATCAACTCAACACAGTGGGGCAGCAGTATAAGGATCAATCAGAGGGTAACTTACTAACCATGAGCTTTCCTTGTACGCTGAGCATCAGTCAATATATATTTCAGTAGGAAGGAAAAGTATCAACTTTGTCCACCAAGTTAGCTAAATGGAGGTGAGGGTAGCTTTTACTATATTTAAGAGTTCACTAAAAAAGGAACAATCAGTAGATACCACATAGACTCAATATACTCTTCCTGTAAGCCCCTGCAAAGGTGTATCAGCTAATATTAACAATGGTTAATATTTATTTAGTGCTTATTATATGCCTGACATTATGCCAAACACTTTATAAACATTATTTTATTTAATCCTCACAACAACCATATGAAGTAGGATTCATTAAGCCCATTTTGTAGATGAGATAACTTAAGACTTAGAATTAAGAAACTTGCCAGGGCGCCTGGGTGGCTCAGTCGGTTAAGCGTCTGACTTTGGCTCAAGTCATGATCTCACAGTTCATGAATTCGAGTCCCACATTGGGCTTTCTGCTGTCAGCTCAGAGTCTGCTTCAGATCCTTTGTCCTCCTTTCTCTACCTCTCCCTCCTCTCTGTCCCTCTCTCTCTGCTTGTCCCCCCCTCAAAAATAAACATTAAAAAAATTAAGAAACTTGCCAAATGTCCCATATCAAAAGATATTCAAGCCCAGGAAGTCTACCTATAGTGCCCACACTTATTACTACAGTACTATGCCAAATACCAGACAAGCAAATCAGAAATCATAGCATATGGTGCCAAACTGCCAGCTTCCCCCTTGCTTCCTTCCTCCTCATAGTCTAGTGATGGATCATTCCAAAGCAGAAGGCAAAACACCTATGGCAATCATCCTAAATACACTTCTTTGTTTCCTTATCTTCTCTGACGTGGTAGCTGTATGGCTCTTTCTCCCTAGCAATGAGTCAGAAAGATAATCAGGGACTAGAAGCAGACACTGCTTGAATTTATTGACGTTCTTTATCAGCAGCAGCTATTTTTTTCAGAAGCATTTTTTTTTACATATTTGTCCTTACTTACTTTCCTTCTAGATTTAGTTAACATCTCTGAAGGCTCAAGGACAACCATCATTTTCTCTCGGATCTACCACTATAAAGGTCACTCACTTACCTTCTGCCTTCAGAAATCACTCCAAGTAATCTGTCTTCCAGTCTTCCATGCAAGTATGAAGAAAGATCAGAACTCAGCCTCCTTGCTATGGCTAAGCCACATTAGTTTGCCTTTAAAATCAAGAGATTAGGCAAAGCTTCCCTGAATGGTAGAGCCAGTAGCCATATCAACCAGCTGCTAGAAGTTATGCTACAGAAAAAAAATCAGGAAAAAAACACTATGCCAAGGAAAAGGGAAGGGTTTTCAGGGATTGTGGCCATGGAGACCTCTGTCTAGAAACACACTGAGGTGTGCTTGCCTCATGTGAATGTTGGCCAGAAATACAGAAGAGGAGAATTTAAGGTGAAATGGTACCTTCCTACCTTAGGATGCTAGAAGCCAGATCTAGGAGTGCAAGTACAATGAAAGACAGAAACACAGGGTTGCCATGGATTCTCATACCTGAAAAAAAATCTCACAGGCTGTATCAGAGATACTAGCTCAAATTTCATCAGGCGAGGTTTGAGCAGCTTGGACTAAAATTCTACCCAGCCCAGACTGGGTAGGAATGGGCAGATTCATAATTTGAGTGCCACTAAAAGAAATCTCTATAAAGGCAGTCGGGGAAGGGCTAAAAGAAAACTAGCCTGGACCTATAGCATTAAGCAAAGCTCAGAGTCAGTAATAAGCATGTTGACAGAATACAGGTGACTATAATATTCCCATTTTTCAAAGAACCATAACATGGTGGGTTTGAGATCACTCTGGTCGGACTATCATGTGATGTTTGGGTTTTTGTTTTAAAGGTCTATTTTTATTAAAAATGGAGAGGTTGCTAGAAGGGTGTTGGGCCAGGGAATGGGCTAAATGGGTGATGGGAATTAAGGAGGGCACTTGTTGGGATGAGCACTGGGTGTTATATATAAGTGAGAAATCATTAAATTCTACTCCTGAAATCATTATTACACTATATGTTAACTAACTTGGATTTAGATAAAATTAAAACATTTTAAAAAAATGGAGAGGTTCCTACCTCTGTTTCAGGGACAGGAGAATTTGTGCCTATGTGCTTCAGTTAGGATTGGAATGGAGGGGGGAATTTTCATCTATCATGCAACTCCAAGTAGGTCCAAATGGAAAAGTAGATGGTGATGACTGTGAAGAAGGCACATGGGCCAAATCCCAGGAACATAAGGGAGAACAAAAAAGGACCAGGCCATAAGAATTCATTCCCAAAAAGAAAAGAGCCATGGACCTTTAACTAGTTGATGGGGCATGTGTTATGGAATCGTAGAATTCAGTGTGGCAAGAAGCTGAGAGGATTAGAAGTCATGAGAGTTGGGTTTGCATTTTAGCAGTGTCCAAATTTTCCATATAACCTTGGGCAAATCATTTCAGCTTTCTGGGTCTCAGATTTCTTACCTGTAAAATAAGAATAGTCATATCTACACTACCTGCCCATGGAAGATTGCACTATTGACCCCAGTTCTCTGCCCTTCCTCTCTCTGTGCCACTTGATTCATTTCTTCTGTAAAATATGTGGAGTATACCTTCTATTCATTGACTCTGGGTTCAATCATGTAACTGGCTTTAGTAAATTTGATGATGTGGAAGTAACAATGAGTCAGTTATAAGCCAAGGCCTTAAGAGGCATTATTGTTTCTTCCCACTCTTGCATCTCTGCCTTAACCATGCAAATAGGTTGAGGCCATCCCATGATTCTGGGAAGAGTATGAGGAACATGTGAAGGACATCCACTCCCAGTCTAGACCAGGTAACCCCCAGTTTGTCCTAGACTCATGACTGAGCCTAACGTGGACTGACCAATGCCCAGCAAACCTACAGACTGGTGAGAAATAATAAATGTTTTAAGTCACTGAGTTTTGGGGTGGTTTGTTACAGAGCAACAGCTAATTGATATGCAAACTTACACAGGTGATAGGAGTCTCAACTGTGATAATATATGAGTGCTTTTTTCAAAATTTCCAAGGTTTATACAAATGTAATGGACTGTTGTAAGAGCAGCTAAGTAGCTTGAAGGGCTGGAATGGTAGGGTAAAGTGGAATCTGGTCATGTTCTGTTACTGCAAGTTTGAATGGAAAGGATCCCCTTTGCCACAAGAAAACTAGAGGAGATAAGTCCCAAGGTTCCACCCCGGTGACCTCATCATGAAACCATAGTTGCCCACAAATCCCTGTTCAGGCACTTGAGGAAGGACAACAAAGCCTAGAGTAAAATGAGATAGAAAAAAGGATGGCTTAATGAGAAGACTCTAAGACTTCTTCAGACAGCAGGACAGGATGCCAACAGGTCTTCACTCTGCCTTCTCAAATACTTGTGCTGTCCATTGAATCTGCCATAAAATTCATCAGTGTTGGTGGAGTATTGTGGGCTGGGGCTGGCAGGCTTGCTGGGCAATAATTCTGTCAGCTCTCTATTCCAAGCAACTGTCTCTGAGAGTTCCAAAAGCTAAACACAGGAAAACCACACCAGCCACAGGCCTCATTAACCAATAAACCCTTGATGAAAAGCAGGATCTCACACGGTTGTTTCTGGTACAAAACTCCCCCAAGGGAGGAGGACAGTTGTACTTAAAAGTCCCATTGGGCTGACTAAGATGCTCCTATCCTTCACAATTTATTTCAGAGTTTGAGTCAGGCCAGCATTTCTACGAATAAAATAAATATCAGAAGGGATAGTTAGAAGGCCTTGGCAAGGAAAGTATAAGTAAATATAAGAGCACAGGCAGGGGTATTTGAAGAAGTAATATTAACTGGGCTCAGTGGAATAGAGAATAAATTATTTACACTCCTAAGGATTCAGGGCAGACTCAGCCATTTAAGGGAGGCGGAATGGACCATCTGCTGCTCCAGCTACAAGTGACCAGCTTACATGTCGCCCGCCAAGGCTTGAACCGCAGCCAAAGATAT
Organism: Cryptoprocta ferox; assembly: GCA_028646485.1. Taxonomy (NCBI): domain Eukaryota; kingdom Metazoa; phylum Chordata; class Mammalia; order Carnivora; family Eupleridae; genus Cryptoprocta; species Cryptoprocta ferox. The sequence continues at coordinate 35,145,973 of CM053579.1, read as the reverse complement.
GAATCACAACCAGATACGGCCTCAGCAAGTTCTACCTTGGGGTCTATAAAGAGAAAAAAACTGTGCACTCTCTTTATTGGCAGGCAGGATTGCTAGTTCTCAATTTATGCAACTGTCCAGAGGGAGTTCTCTCCTTTATAAAGAGTCAGAAGAAGACAAACTACTTTAAACCACTTTCTTTCTACCATGTTTCCCTTGTGAAATCCATCCTTCATCCACCCACCCTGAGCAGTGGTGAGTCTACAGTGGATGAATTCCCTTGTTATCCCAGGACAATGAAGAACACCTGAAACCTAACTAATTTACCCTTTCTTTAACTACAAGGTTAAAATAGATACCTTTTGATCAGATGCATTACTCCCAGCCTGCCAAGTCCAAAGCTTGCAACCCTTCCTGTCTTTTTCTCCTACATCTAATAGGTCCTTCAAATTTATCTTTTCTTGAGGTGAATCCCTTGGTTTGTCCTGTTCCTCTCTCCTTCCATTGTTTTGCCCTACAGTAAGCTTTGTTTTCTCAAGCTTTGATTACTGTAGCAGCCTGTAAGCTCCCTGGCTTCTAGGTTTTCTGTAACTTTTCTTCATGTTAAACTCAGGTCATCTTCCTCACTTACCATTTTGAAAAATCAGTTTATTCCCCTTCTTTTCAAGAACAAGAATGACTCCTAGGTTCTTACAGCATCAAAGCCTCTGTGTGACAGCCCCATTACTCTACTGTGTCAACCATCAACTTCAGGCCAATACCTGGAACACTAATGCCCACCTTTGAGACTTTGCCCAAATCATTTCCTTTGCCTGGAATGCTCCTTGAAACCTCCTAAACAGTCCTACCACTGCATAGCCAGCCTCAAGTTTCTATCTCCCCATTAAAATTCTCCTAATAATACTAATGAGATGAGTAGAAATCTAATTAAAAACAACCAAACCAAACAACAACAAAAGCAAGATGAACAGGAGGATTTCAAGTCTTATTACTGCTGGGTTATTGGTGGCTTCTTCAGCAATGCCTTTTTTACCCATCCCTCCTTTCCTATTTCAATAAAGCCATTTACATCCAAAATGGTATTCTCTACCCGATCTATTGGTGCTTCTCTACTTTGGCTGTGTACTAAAATCACCTGCAGAGCTTTAAAAATACTGGATACCCACTTTATACCCTATACCATTAGATCAAAATCTCTGGGAGTGGTGAGTCCCACATATCAGTATTTTAAAAATTTCTCTAAGTGAGACCAAGTTTGAAAACCCAATCCAGATGACTGCTATAATCTCCTTCCACATTTTCTCCACCCCTTGCTTCTCTCAACTGTCCCACAATTTCACTGCTGTTTAAATTCTCAGCCCTAAGTATTTCATTCTCTTACTCAAAATCTTTTAATGGCAGATATATATATATATATACATATATATTAATATATATCGTATTAAATGAAAAAACCTACATTAGAGAAGAATACAGAATGTTTAACTGTCATTTTTACACATGTACTAGTAATCTATTGCTGCATAACAAATTTCCACAAACTTAGCAGTTTAAACTTAGCAGCTTAAAGCAACACAAATTCATTAAGTCAGTTTCCATGGGCCAAGAATCTGAGCATGGTCCACCTGGGCCCTCTGCTAAGGGTCTCTCACTGTTTTAAATGATGTTTTATTACCAATCAGGTATGATGAAGCCGACAGATCAGAGAACGACTGCCATTGAAAAGATAATTTGTTACGACAGGTCCCAAAAGTAGGGCACAGCATGTCACACAGGGCTACAAGGGGAAGCACCAGGGTTGGTCAGGAGGTAGAAGGAGTGAGGAGAAAACATGGGCAAGAGATTTTACTGCAGCTTTCATGAAAAAGGCAAGGCAGGGTAAGTAGGCTTAGGATTGGCTAGTTCGAATAATTTCTGAGGGCCCTCGGGTATAGGATCTGTCATTATTTGTCTGGTACCTGGCTCTGGGGTGGTTAGGGCAGAGGAATATTCCCTCCTAGAGTGTAAGAGCCAGATAGAGGAGGTGGTTCAGATATGGGGTCTGGATTGGTTGGTTTGCGTATGAAATGTAGCTTCCTGGGAAACTCATTTGCTATCTCTAAGAATTGGCTAGCCCTGAGAGGGGCAATCTCTCCCCAGACAGTAGGCCCCAGATTCCAGAGCAACAAGAATGCAGAAAATAAGAAAATATAGTTAATAAACTCACCAGGTTGAAATCGCAGTATCAGTGAGGGCTGTGGACCCAACCTCACAGCTTATTGGCAGAATTTAGTTCCTTGTAGTTTTAGGGCTGAGGTCCCTGGTATCGTGGGGGTCACTCTCAGCTCCTAAGTCCTAGCCAAATGGCTCTCTCACAACATGAATATTCTTCTTTAAAGCCAGATGAAAATTCTTATATAATGCAATGTAATTACAGGTGTGACTATCTCATCACCTTTGCCATATAACATAACTTAACTGAGGGAGTGACACCACATCATATTCACATGTCTGCCCACTCTCAAGGGGAGCAGATTATACAGGGCATATAGACAAGTAGCAGGAATCTTAGAATTATGCCTTCCAAGATATGGAATTATTTATATGTATATATTTGTATGGGAGAAAAGTCTGGAAGATGTTAATATCTCTGTTGAGGGGCTTCTTGTGGTATTCATTTTTTAGATTAATTTTTATTCTATAAAGCATATATTTATTTAGGAGTCAAAGAAGGAAAATAGGAAGGAAAGGAAAAGGGGAGAAGCAAGAAAGGAAGAACCTTCAGCTGCTTACTGAACTAATTATAAATCCATCCTGTCCAAATGGGTTCTCCATAACATAATCCCAACTCCGTTCAAGGAGTCATCTTGCAATGCTCCCTTCAAATGATCCAATATTCAAGCCAAACTAAGTACCCTGGCCCACATTTTACCCTATGCTTTTCTACTTGTATGGCATACTCATATTACTCTACTGCTTTATTTCTGTCAAAATCCTATCCATCCCTCAAGGCCCACTGCTGTCTCCTCTGCAAACTAATTCTTGATACCACCAGTCATGAGTGCTTCCTCTTGCTTTTGAAATCCCTGAGCAATAGAGGATAGGGGTTAAGCTCTGAAACTCTAAGGTTGTATTACTTAGGTTCTATCCTGGCTCTTGCTACTTTCTTGCTGAGCTATCTGGGATAAATTGCTTCACTTTTAGTAAGTCAGGACCACTGCTCAGATGAGATAAAGTGATTAGAAGGAGACACTTTAATTCATAATCCAAGGGGAACTAAAAGAGTGGGAACCCTAGACCTGAAATATCTAAGTCAAAAAATCCAAGGAAACCACTATGCCTTTAGAAGAAAATCAACTATGTAGGACTGAGACAGGGATGGAGGTGCAAATGAGTCGTGCTTTGAAGTTCAAGCCCAAATCATAACCTTTGCCTTGGAAAATTCCCCCACCAAAGTCACAGATACTTAATAGGAAGGAAATGCACCATGAAACCAGGCAATGCCATCAGTGATGCCTCCCAGGCCATTTCTCCAAAACACAGAATTCTTCTTATTTGTAGTTATGGATGAGTATGTTAATTCCAAGTGAGGAAATTGAATTTGTGATTTTTTTCAGAAATTGCATTTATCCAAGAGAAACAACCGTCCTGACAATTTTCTCCTCCATTTATGCCAGTCAGATTATAAGAGGCAAAGCAAAGAATACTATTTCCAGATCTGTGCTTAAAAGAAATCGAGTGCCACATCATCTGTTTATTTCTCTGAAATGGCACAATGAAGCACACTAGGATTGCCAAGCTCTGCCAGGCTCCCTGGGAAGTGAGGCCTGTGCCTTGACTCCACCAAATTATATATGAAATTGGCATTCATCTGGTATACCAGGTTAACTCACTGTAGACCTGGATTCTGATTCATAAATCCTCATTTTTGTTGCCTATATAATAATTGGGAAACACATCAATGAAAGATACCACGTTATGTTACAAAGAAATAGCTGTATTATTAAGATTTACCATTTGTTTAGCACCTACCATGTGCCAGATACTTTGTATCTATGACCTCAATGAACCCTCATATTCTCTTGGGAAGGGTGAGAACCCATCTGGGGTCAGCAAAATGGGAGCCTGAATAATATCCCTCACTGATGTCTCTTTCCTCTGGCATCCTGGAGTAACTCAGGATCTAAGCACTTGGCTCAGAATACTGCAAAGCAACTTCCTCTGGTTCCTGTGTCAAGTGGCTCTTTCTGATAGAAGGCCACTCTGATATTTAGAAGTGTGTGTTGCTAGGGTGATGGATGGCATGGGGAAGTGGATCAGGGGAATCATAAAATTGAGAGTTGCAGCTTCTAATGGGCTGTGGACCCTCAACCAAATTCTCTTCCCCTTCTGGAGCTCTGTTTCTTTATCTGTAATATGAGAAGGTTGGATTTTATTTATAGTTTAAAAATTTTGAAAGCCATGGAAGCTTTGTTACACAAACACAATCTGATAGAAATCCAAAGGAGTGTGTGACTGGTTGAAAAGGATGGAAGCAAGAACGGCAGAGAGGTAGGTTTTGTTTTATTTTTTTTTTACTAAAATTTTTTTAATGTTTATTTATATTTGAGAGAGACAGAGTGCGAGCTGGGGAGGGGCAGAGAGGGAGGGAGACAGAGAATCTGAAGCAAGCTCCAGGCTCTGAGCTGCCAGCGCAGAGCCCGATGCGGGGCTCGAACCCATGGACCGTGAGATCATGACCTGAGCGAAAGTTGGATGCTTAACCAACTGAGCCACCCAGGCGCCCCAGATTTTAAAGCACTCTGCTGAATCTTAGGGCTTGAGAGTCCATGGTTTGAAGACACAATTGTACTACTAGGTGAAAGCTAAATGTCATGATAGTTCATAGATCCATCCATGACAGTTTACTTTTAGATTTTGCAGTGTATTTTTTCCCTTCCTCAAGCTGAAAATTGAATATCATCCAGGATGAGGAGCTTGCTATGCCTGTCATATTTCTACTCTGGTACCTAGCTTAATGCTGTACACTTCATAGGTGTTCTGTAAATACTGTAAATACTTGCTATGTACTTATTGGTTCAAAGAGAATGTTTGCCCTGGGGTGTCTGTACCTAGAGATGACCATCCTCTTTTGGCCATAGGACAGCCCTCTAAAATTTCGAGAGGGAAGCCAGTCTCAGAGACTATCATTCTGTTCTCTTCAGTACTTACAGCTGACTATTATGGGATCTGATATCCTTGATTACAGGGAATGACTGGACACAGTGCTTAAGAGATGAGACACTTTAAAAAAGCCATTAAAATAACATGCCAATGGCATACAAAGTGGCAAGAATGTATGAGACATGGGCTCCCAAGGAAAAAGAGGGCCTGGGAGGAAGGTAGAACCTCTTTAATAGAGGGACCTGGGGGAGGAAGATTGTTCGATACCAATTGGCTGTTTGAAAAGATATTCCAGTAATACAAGACAACATCTGAAGAAGGGGCACACTTACGAAATGTGAGCAAGATGAAGAAGTCCCAAATACAGAAGCAGAAGGAATTGTAATACATTCAATAGGTTTAGTGTTCTATTTATTGATTCGTTAACACAACACTATTGCCCTGCCTGACTAGTAGAGGACAGGCAGCTCTTGTGCCTTATTTAGGTTTCATCCACTGAAAAAAAAGATAAAGGCCTAAAGCTGAATTGTCCTTTTGTATTATTGGGTGAAACTCTCAACAACTTTTTTTAAGGCCACAACACACACACACACACACACACGCACACACACACACCTCTTTGATTTGCCTCATTTGGGGCAATTCACTATTTGGATCCAAACACTTCACAGATCTGGAGCCAACCAGTTCAAAGAATGTTGTTTTCCAAATCAATAAAAAAGAAGGGTCAGAAAGACAGGAGCTTAGCTAGCAAATGTTGGCAATTTGCAGTGTTAATAGTCATTGACAGTTCAAGTGTTCACCTCAATCTTTTGACAGTCTTGGTCAATGAGGGGTTAGTTAAAATAAATGGAACAAAATTCTAGTTTTCAGAGCTCATAAAGCATCAGGCTTCAAGTATGCCTCCGTGCCTAACAAAGGTTTCCTCTTGACCTTCACCTGGAAAACAACTTAATCTCTTAATATCCATTTTTTTATTGGGTAAAAACCCCTACCCGATCCCATGAGTAATTTTCCCTTTACATCAACTCTCCACTCTTATTCTTCATTTTATCCAAAAAGCAAGGTCTTACTAAAAACAAACTGTACCTGACAAATAGCATTTTTGTCAGGTCAAAAACCATCTGCTCTTTTCCCAAATGGCCAAGACAATATATTCTGGGTCTACTGGATGCCAGATGAGAAATCAAATTAGATAGGGCACAGAAGGTCAGTGAGTGTTTTTACTCAATCTACTCCATTGTGACCTCAGTGTAGAGGTTCACAGTAGGAGACCCCAAGGGAAAGGTGTCTTCCTCTGAGGTCACAGTCTGGGGTCCAAATCAGCACTGGAAGTTTCATCCCAACCTCTTCCACCAAACTATTTCTTTAGGTTGTTAGTTTGCTATATGAAAACCTTATCAATATTCTACCTCAGAAATCACTATTATTTAGTGTAAAGAATAATGGTGATGGTGATGCTAATAATAGAAAAGCAGTGTGATTACAGGAGAAGAGAGCTTATATGGAGGGCAAGTAAAATATGTCACACTGCAGTGTTGGCGCAGAAGGTTGTTAATGCAGTCAAACCCAATAGCAAATGGAAAGTGCCCAGGACTGACTTTCTGCAGATTTTCTGATCTGGGTTGCTCAAGATAGCACACAGAGCTAGTGCAAAATATTCTGTAGGATCAATCAATGAGCCAGCCATATACTTGGTTTGTACAGCACCTTTGAAAGAACTGTCATTTTCCAGCAATACTTTCTTACCTGACAAAAACATACCAATTGCATGCCTACCCACCATCTCTTGAAAAGAATGAGATCCACTTTGACATTATGAGAGCAATAATGCCCCCAGAAATACTGAAAGGCTGTTCAAAACGATTAATGACTTGTAATGACCAAGCAATTTGAGATTTAGGAATACTTATATAGCCAACCAAAAGAAAGTCTGGGTAGGAGTTATATGGTTCATAGAAAAGATTGTATCTATCTTGTACCAAATTTTTCTCCATCAGGAAGAAGGTAATGGGGTTTCAGGGCATGCAAAGTGGATGCCCCTGTGACAGTTGGTTTCAGCTGCAGGTGTTAGTGACTTTATTAGGAAAGAAAGAAACTGAGCTGTTTCAGAACTAGGGCATAAACATACTGAATGACCCTGGTTTCTTGGCCAGGATAAACATAGGCATAAGTCAAACAAAATGTTAAACTCCACCTCTGGCTTGGTGTCATTGATTGTGGAAATGGAGTAACTCTGGCAGTTTGTTTGAGATAAATTCAAAAGTATATGGAGGTATGGAGGCTGGAAGTCAAACAACCCCAAAACAAATTAATCAAATTTTTATTTTATTTTTTTAAATTTTTAAAAATGTTTATTTATTTTTTGGGAGGGGGGAGCAGAGCACGAGTGGGAAAGAGGCAGAGAGAGAGAGAGGAAGACACAGAATCTGAAGCAGGCTCCAGGCTCTGAGCTGTCAGCACAGAGCCTGACATGGGGCTTGAACCCACGAGCTCTGAGATCATGACCTAAGCCAAAGTCGGGTGCTTAACTCACTGAGCCACCCAGGTGCCCCACAGATTTTTAAGTTTTGATTATCAAAAACACTGAGGTGCAGTCTCATTCAGATTACCTTTAAGCCAGGAGTCATGATTTTATTCAAACTGGATCAGGACCTCTCTTGCCCTGATAAGGCTCTGAACTGGAAAAGTGATGGTTAGCTGTCCCCCTATTTCGGTTCTCCCATTCTTCACTAAGTGGTAGAACTTTGATATTGTTGCTGGGCACAAAGCCACCCAGAATAAAGACTACAGTTCTTGATCTCACTTTCAGTTGAGTATGACCCTGGGACTAAGTTCTGGCCAATGGGATGCAAGGGAAAATGACATCATGTGATTTTTAAGTATCTTTAAATGGTTAGGGGCATATACTTTTCCCCTAGTCTCCCATCCTGCTGGTTGGAATACAGATTATGATGCTTGGAGCTAGAGCAGCCATTTTGGAGCATAAAATGGAAGCCATATATCGAGAATGGTGGAGAAACAAGACAGGCACCTAGGTCCCTTGTGATTGTGGAGCTGCCATACTAGCCCTTAACTGCCTATACAGACTTTTCCACTACCTCAGACATTATAAGTTTTTCATCTATAAAAGTTCTATTTGGGTCTTTTTAATGTCTTCCATGTTTTTACTTAACATGCTCAATCTTTTCTCTAGCCTCTTGAACATATAGAAAAGAGTTATAATAATTGTTTCAAAGTCTTTGTCTACCAATCCTATTGTCTATTATTTATGGGTCAGTTTTGACTGATTTTTCTTCTTATTATGGGTTGTATTTTCCTTTTTTTTTTTTAATGTCTGGTAGTTTTTAACTGGTTGTCATGAGAATTTTATCTTGTTGAATGTTGGATACTTTATACTTCTATAAATAGTCTTGTGCTTTGTTCTGGAACACATTTAAGTTACTTGGAAACAGTTTGATCCTCTCAAGTCTTGTTTTTAAACTTCATTAGGCAGGTCCAGAGCAGCCTTGAGTCTAGGGCTAATTTGGCACCACGACTGGCAAGACCCTTTTGAGTTCTCTGATGTTCTGAGAATTATGAGATTTTCCACTCTGGCTAGTGGGGACAGGCACTATTCCTGGTTCTGTGTGATCTCTGAAGATTATTCCTCCTGCTCTTTTTGGGTGGTTTTTTACCTGGCCTTTTATGTGTGTGTTGATCAGCATTCAGCCGAACATTCAGGGGGAACTCTTCTCAGATCTCCAGAGTTCTCTTTTCTACATAGCTCCCTCTCTCTCTCTCTTCTCCAGTACTCCAGTGCCCTGAAAACTCTAGCTGCCTTGGTTTTTCTGACTTCCAGCTCTATCTCCTCATCCACGTGGCCCTGCCTGGGTTCCCTCTCCCTGCATCACTGCCTGGAAACTCTCTCCAGGCAGTAAGCTGGGGCAATCATAGGGCTCACCTTGTTTGTTTCCTGTCTCTCAGAGATCACTGTTCTTTGTTGCCTGGTGTCCAATGTCTGAACACTATTGTTTTCATTTTGTCTGGTTTTCCACTTGTTTCAGGCAGGAGGGTAAATCCGGTCCCTGTTACTCCATCTTGGCTGGAACTAGGGACTTTTACATCAGAGAGAAATAAATGGCTGTATTGTTTAACCCACTGTTATTTTGGGTTTTCTGTCATTTGCAGCCAAGTCTAATCCTAACAAATACAGGGATGATCCTTGATTTATTTAGAACAGTTTCTGACTTTAATATAGAGAAGTTAAGATTTTTAGAAAAACCAGAGACTTGAATAATGCCTAAGTAAGGTCAAATACCTGGATGAAAACTGAAAGCTCTGTCATTTCCCATGAGAAGAGTAGTGCTTAAGCAGCTAAATCAACTCCAGCTGGTGCCAGTTGACAAAATAAAGTACATTTTTTGCCTAGTGTGATTAATTTCTCATTCATGGAGACAGTACAATGGGGGAGGAATTTATTCAATAAACGTTTCCTGAACATCTACTGTAGCCTAGGCACTAGGCTAAGTTCTAGGGATATATGTACAGACTGGGGCATGAGCCTCCACCAGCAGTTCACAATCTCGATAAGGAACCCTCATTTAGATAAGATCCCTTGTCATGTGAATAGCTCATGAATTTGCCTAAGAGGCTTAGTGCCAGTTTTTTTTCTTTTAATAAATCTCATCTTCTATTTTTCCTTTTAATTAGGGAAAATGCCTTTTCAACCCATGGTTCTGCAATGAACCATGTAATTTATATTTTCAGTAATAAAGTAACTTGTACTTTCAGCATAAAGAAGCTTCTCCTGGAACAGGATATTCACACAAAGTCCAAGCTTACTACTATTGCAGTGGAGAAATACATTGGACACCAACCTAACCAAATGATTAAGCTTCACATTATCAATAATGGGGAAAATGACATCATACTCCTCTTGTTTTGAGGCACTGAGAAGGATATAACATCACAGAAAAAAGGTTTAACCACAATGTATTCATGAGAAATAATCAGACAAATCCAACTGATAGATATTCTACAAAGCAACTGGCCTCTATGCTTCAAAATGTCACTGTCATAAAAAAAAAAGAAAGAAAAACAAGATGGGGTCTGGAGTTCTAGATTAGAGGGGACCAAAGAGAATAACAACTAAATGCAGTGCATAATATTTTACTAGGTTCTGTATCAAACAGACAAAGCTATAAGGAAACTATTGAGGTAATTGGAGAAGTTTGAACACAGACTTTATACCTATAATATTGGGTCAGCATTGTACTTCCTGAGTGTGATGACTATTCTGTAGTTATATGGGATAGTGCTCTTGTTCTTAGGAGATTCTTACTCAAGTATTTAGGGGTGAAGAGTTAAGATTTCTGCAACTAACTCTTATATAGTTCATAAAAATAAATAGCAAAAAAGCAAACATAGAAAAATATTAAGGGGCACCTGGGTGGCTCAGTCAGTTGAGCGTCTGACTTAAGCTCAGGTCATGATCTCGCTGTTTTTGAGTTCGAGACCCACATCAGGCTCGCTGCTATCAGCCTGTCAATGAAGAGCCTGCTTCGGATCCTCTGCCCCCTCCCTTCCCCTGCTTACGCTCTTCCAAAAATAAATAAATCTTAAAAAAAGAAAAATATTAAGAATTTGGTAAACCTAGGTGAAGGGTGTATATATACACATATAAGTGTATGTGTGTGTGTGTGTGTGCGCACGCACTCACTGTTCTACTGTGACTTTTCTTAAGGTTTGAAAATGGTCAAAATAGAAAGTTCATAGGAAAATAAAAAGCTTGTGACAAGTAAAAAAAAAGGGGGGGGGGAGGAGTTTCTCTAATCCTTATTATAGGTGTTAGCTTTGGCTTTACTGAGAGGTTTCATGAGAGGTCAGACTTGAACTTGTCACCAGACCTGGACAGTAACCAGAGCTCTTCTGTTCTTCTGGGCCTTCCCTCAAATTGTCCCACCAACTTGAGTGTCCTAACCATCACGTTGCACTCCCTTCACCTCCCTTTTTCACATATGAACCAAACTCATTGAACAATGCCCATACTTTAATTCTCACTGAATTTATATAAACTTGAGAAATGTATATAAACTCAAAGTTAATATTCTGCTTCTAGTGACATGCTGGAACTGGCCTGCACTGGCTAATACTGGTTACTACTGGTTCACAGAAGCCACTCATGTTGGCATTTTGAAATCAGCCATGGTGGGAATATTTATGACATGGATATCTGCACATGCTACAAATCAGGGTCCCTTTACCTCCTATCCTAGAGGCCAAAATGGCTTTTTACTGGGTGGCAATTTAGTGAAGTGGAAAAGAGTGCTGGAACGGGAGACAAAAGGCCCTGTCACTTACTGATGTATAAACTTAGGCAAGGCAATTAACTTCCAAGCTACAATTTTCCCATCTATAAAATGGGAGCATTAATGGAAGTACCTGTCTCACAGAGCTGCTATTAGTTGGCATGGGATTCCCATAATCTGTCTTTTCAAATTGAGATATATAGTCAACCACATACAATCATCAGAGCTAATTATGTATGTATGTATGTATGTATTTATTAATTTATATATTTATGTATTTTGCTGAGCAAATATTTATTAAGTGTTGATTAGAAGATAAACCTTGTACTCATGTACTTAAACATATACTGTCACTGAGACTTCACAATTCTACAAATTTGGAAATATTAATACTTTCCTGATCTTAAAACTGTGCCCAATGCAATGTCATATGTGCCTAGCCCATGTTTCTGGTTACTGATAATCCCTTGTATTTGTGAATAATTGAATTTAGTCTGCATAACAACATGGTGAACAAGCAAGATAAATGTTTATAGCTTCAGCTAAGCCTCAATTTAAATATCTTGCTAATAGGCAACAGAGCAGGGAGTCTCATTAAGCCCTTTGAATGTCCACTCTGGTGCTCTGCTTCTTGCCTGACTTTGGTCATGACACTACCCATCTCCCAGGTTATTTTCTTCAGTCTGGGCTGACAAATTCATCTCAGTTTGCACAGGAATTTCCCAGTTTTAACACTTAAAGTCCCATATCTTGGAAAACTCCTTTGTCCTCGGTACTCTAGGACGATTGGTCCCCGTCCTTGAGTCTTCCCTCTCTTTCACAAAATAGACCCAGGTCTTTTGCCAAGAAACCCTACTTGGCTGTCACCTCATTCCTTCGGCTTTCCTTAACACCTTATTTTTGTATACTTCCTCAGTCTTTTTTAATATATATATTTTTTAATGTTTTATTTATTTTTGAGAGAGAGAGAGAGAGAGAGAGAGACAGTGTGAGCAGGGGAGGGTCAGAGAGAGATGGAGACAACAGAATCTGAAGACAGGCTCCAGGCTCTGAGCTGTCAGCATAGAGCCTGACGTGGGGCTCGAACCCACGAACCGCAAGATCATGACCTGAGCTGAAGCTGGACACTCAACCGACTGAGCCACCCAGGCACCCCTCCTCAGTCTTTTTTGAGGGCTCCTCCCCACTGCCTGTCCAAGGTTTCCCCTCATAATTTTATGTTCTTTTAATCTTTTTAAAAAGCTGGGTATGTATTATAATTATTCTTGTTACAAACTTGTGATCACACTGTATAAATACTTGTCCCATAATTCTCACTTAACAATATATCATGAGCATTTTTCCAAGTCATTCTTCAAAGAAACATCAGGTTAATGAGTATATGATATTCCACTGCAAGGGATATACCTTACTTCTTTACTTAACTATTCCCTATTGTATGACATTGAGTTCTGTACCATGTTTTCACTGTTATAAGCAGGGCTCTGGTGAATATCTTCATTCATAAATCCTTCTGTACTGCTTTGATTATTTCCTTCAATTAAATTTATAAGAGTGAAATTACTGGGTCAGAGGCTCTGAACATTTTTAAGACTATTGCTACATATTGCCAAAATGCGGAGAAAATCGGTTGGAAAGGGAAATTGCCGGTATTAATTTTAGAGACATATTTGGAAATGGTTTCAACAATGTCTGGGTGATTGTGGAGCTTCATTTTATAAATAGCTCTGTGGGGAAAATTTACTTTGGGAAACACTTTAAAGTTAAAATCTAAGAAGGTGAAAAGTGTATATAAAATGTTTAGTCAATGTGTATTTTATTGTTCATTTTAGGTGGCATTTTATATTTAGGTGAAAAAGATGATACAGCAGAGGCCCCTCTTATAATCATTATGTATGGTGTAGCTATGCCCCTTAAAAGATATATGCCTTAATTTTATTATTTAGAATTATTGTAGTTCTACTGTAATTGTATCTTTGCTAATATGACATATTGTTGGTCATATTTTTTAATTTATTTGATACAGCGTTCTTGATCTGAAATACAGCTCCAATTATAATATTGTTTTTAAGGAAGTAATCTTCTTTGGATGTTTTTTCTAGGATTGCATTTACAGTAAACAATGGGGACCTCATATACCATCATTCTTTTCTCCTCCCACTGACCACTAGAGGAAAGAAAACATTCAGAGGTAGCTCACAGCATTATCTCCATCCTCCAAAAGGACCAAGGTGGTTTCCAACAGAGGCCACCTACTTGACACTGTCATACTCTTCATCTACGTCCTGCTGAGCCTATTTCTGTAGCTCCTGGACTCCAAGAATTGTCGTTTAATTTACCAGAAGATTACAGAGCTCTTTAAGGAAGAAAGCCATCTCCTTTTGCTTGTTGCACTTTCTTTATAGATCAATGGAAGCAGATAATAAATTTAAAGGTAGAGTGGTAGGAGCTATCATTCAATTTGTGATCACTGAAAATGAGAACACATGAGACCCTCAAGACAAAATTTCCAGGACACATCTATAAGACAAAGTGAACTTGTGTACAGCAGTAAGAGAAAAAAAAATCCTAAAAAATCCCTGCAGTAGCCTGCCTCAATCCAACCCAGAATCTCTCTTAGCTCCTCCCTGATAGTCTCAGCCACACCTCAGACTCTTGGCCAGCTCCTGTCGCCATACAGTAGAAAAATACCATGAGCCTCCCTTCAATAATTCTCTGGCTAAACAGCAAGTCAGCTTTATTGCTGGGATCATTTTATCCTTGTGCCTAAGTCTCCAAGTGTGTGGCCTGTGGTTGCCAGCAGCACTCTAATGTTCTGGGAGGCATTATTAGAGTATAGTGGTTGAGAGCATGTATGTTAGAACCAGATGGATCTGGCATCTATTCCCAGCCTCACCACTCTCCAGCTCTGCAATCCTCGGTTTCCTTCATTTTTAAAATGGGGAGGATGGTACTATTTACTTTTATAAGATCACAAAAATGTTTTTTAATTTATTATTATTTTTTAATGTTTTATTTATTTTTGAGACAGAGACAGAGCATGAGAGGGGAGGGGCAGAGAGACAGGGAGACAGAATCCGAAGCAGGCTCCAGGCTCTGAGCTATTAGCACAGAGCCCGACGCGGGGCTCAAACCCACGAATGTGAGATCATAACCTGAGCCGAAGTCAGAGACTTAACCGACTGAGCCACCCCGGCGCCCTAACAAAAATGTTTTTAATGTTTATTTCTTTCTGATTAAGAGAGACAGAGTGTGAGCAGGGGAGGGGCAGAGAGAGAGGGAGACACAGAATCTGAAGCAGGCTCCTGGCGCTGAGCTGTCAGCAAAGACCCCGATGTGGGGCTCGAACCCACGAACCATTAGATCATGACCTGAGCTGAAGTTGGATGCTTAACTGACTGAGCCACCCAGGTGCCCCTACCCTTATAAGATTATCATAATTAAAAGATAATTAATGCAGAGTAAAACCCATAGCAAAGTGCCTGGGATATGGTAAATTATTAATGGCAATTATTATTAGTCAAGTTCAGGTCTCTGGTATTTGCTCTTAGATTATGTAGGGGCATCCTGCTGTTTGAACCTCTGCAGATTGCTCACGCTGTCCATGTTTGGATAGGATATTGGAATCAAATTAAGCTCTAAACTGATAACCTGGCTTGAAATCTATATTCCAAATTTTCATCTCAACCTGCTAACAATATGTGGGCTTTTTGCCTCTTCAACCACACAGGTCTGGCAGGACTACTTGATCTCAGGTAGGTCAGGCCCATCCTGACAATGGGGAACTTCTGGATATGCTCAATATCCTACAGGTCTGGCAGGACTACTTGATCTCAGGTAGGTCAGGCCCATCCTGACAATGGGGAACTTCTGGATATGCTCAATATCCTACAGGTCAAGTGACGTTTTGCTCTTTGATGACAACGGGGAATCACCATAGTTTCTTAAAGAGGGAAATGCCATGATTGCTGTGAGGAAAACAGTCAGAGATTTAGTGCCAAAAGTGATCTTTGTGCTTTTAGTTGATTAAACTGGCAAGAATTTGCAAGAGTTATTCAACTTGATTGGTATACTACCTGGCATACTATCATTCACTTCTTCGTGTAATAAATGCTTTTTATCAAAGCTTGCCTTGTGGGCAGTCAGCCTAGGGAGATTCTAGGCCATACAACTTGATGGGTTCTCTATAATTCCCCATTCTACTCATTCACAGAGGCCACCAAAGTAACTATTCCCATTTATTGAACATGTGTTCTGTTTCAAGGCATTGCACTATACATTTAGCATATATTCAGTATAGCCCTCATAAGTGTCCTCTGATGTATGTAGTATTACTGACTCCATTTTACAGCTGAGAAAACTGAGGCTCATGGAGGTTCACTGTCCAGAGTAACACATACAGATGGGAAAACCAGACTGGAACTTAAAATCCAAGCTTACTCCCAAAATGTTGTTCATATTACTATGCTAAATAATGGCTTACTATTAAACATAAGTAGTCTTAAGATGGTATAGCAAATTAAGGAGTTATAAGTCTTTTAGGTCTTCAGTGCAAATTAATGTCAGTAGCTGAGAGCAGATTTTGACAGGGGAACTGTGTGCTGTATATTAGTGTGTGTATGAAGGAGGTGTGGGCAGGAGGAGGGTGGTTGCTAGGGACACCAACGACATCAATCCCTTGAGGGACAAAAGAGCAGAGAGCAGGATGTAGAAGAAAGAAACAAGAAAGTTACATTTTTCCCTTTGGTTTCCTTATTAGGGAAAATGTTAATGGAGCATGGTACATATAAAGGACCATCAGGGAGGTAGAAAGAGATGCATGGGTTTGGGGACAAGGAAGGGGGCCTCTGACTCTCAGTTCTACCACTTAACATGCTGTGGGAAACTGGCAAATCACTTAACCTCTCTAAATCTTTGTTTCCTCAAGTGTAACACGGTGAACTTTGTGGTATGACTTTTACATCTCATTAAAAACATTAAGTAATACAACACATATAAGATACCTAGCACAAAGCCTGGCACATGGTAAATGCTTTATAAATGGTAAAAACTATTATTATCTCATCATTATGTATTATCCTTATCACTTTTTATGATGGCAAAAAATATGACAATCATGATCTCTGATAGCTCTGAAGTCAACCCTTATACCTTAGGAAAAAATACATCTCTGTGAGCACATTAGTCAAGAGGAAGAGATGAGTGGGTATGTTCTGGATACATTTAGATCACAGATGGGATTACGAGACTAGGAGCTCATTTGGCATCTACAAGAAGCCCAGGGGACTCAGACAGCTGGGTTACCTTTCCAGAATGAATTACAACTTCCCCCTTGGGCTCTATCAACACATCTTTCAGGAGACTTGGCTATCTTGTGGACCAGATGGATATTGGAGGATCTTTGACAAATAATAATAGAACAGCCAAAAGCCACCAACAGCCCAGCCAGTTGGAAAATCATGGTGGCCTTTATGTGATTTGTGTATTTATTAAGCACTACTGGAAGGCTTAAAAATAAGACTGTTGTTAAAATAAAAAGTTTAGGGGTGCCTGGGTGGCTCAGTCGGTTAAGTGTCTGACTTGGGTTCAGGTCATGGTCTCACGGTTTGTGGGTTCGAGCCCCGCGTCGGGCTCTGTGCTGACTGCTTGCTCAGAGCCTGGAGCCTGCTTCAGATTCTGTGTCTCCTTCTCTCTCTGCCCCTCCCCGTTCATGCTCTGTCTCACTCTATCTCTCAAAAATAAATAAATGTTTTAAAAAATTAAAATAAATAAATAAAAAGTTTAGAAACTAAGTTAGTTTTTGGAAGAACTTTGATGGCAAGTTCAAACTCAAAGACAATAAATGCTGATTTGAAAATAAAGTTGTGTTAACATAATTTCCTTTGAAGTCAATGATTTGGGTTCTGTAAATTAAAACAATTCTTTAGAGTTTTATGTAAGCTATATAGGCTGACGCATCTGCAAAGCAGGTTGGTTACTGCATATAGGCTGTAATTCAAGTGAGCAGGAGTGACCATCCAGTGTTTTGGATGGTCAGGGACCATATACACATGAGTGTTATTTAACAGCCTTTCTCAGGTTCTAAGGTATGGGCATTGTGCTGGAAGTAGGTGGTAAAAGAGAGAAAGGAAAAGCTAGCCATCATTTAATGCCACAGCTGGCAGTAGTCAATGGCATGAATATTATAAAAAACTAGACATTATACTTTTCATGGAAAAAAGACACTTGGTTCACCTAGCCTATTTGATTATTACCTCATTTTTACTTCAAATGCTGCCAAATTATGTTATTACAATGATCAGCAATACCTAATGGATGTTTTGAATGTTCATGAGTTTCCTAATAAGATTTGGGTTGTGTGTTTTCTAGTGGCTATTCTTAAGGGACCCAGTTCTCAGTCTAATTATAAATGCCACTTTCCAATCCTTGAAGATGGTGGTAAGAGCTGATTTCGTGTACAAAATTGTTCAATGTTCAAAATAGCTGAAAATGAACTTTAGCCAGTCCTGTGAGTAAAGTGGATTTATGTTGCTTACTCTGTCAAACCCAACAGATAAGTTCTCTTCATGCTAACATTTGGCCACAGTCCCACTTCTCCCCCATACTTGGGAGAGGAGGAATTGGGATGATTAATGGGTGAGAACTGCTACTCCCTTCCTTTTATGGCCCCATCATTTATGAAGAGAAAGGTAAAAGTGGGTCGGGTGTGACTCCCTTCTGGATGCTCTAGATTCCCATGAGCCTCTAGTCACCCATCCCCCCCCCCCCGGTCAAGCTTTTGCAAATCTGTTTCTCCTTTAAGATCCTGTTCCAATCTCATGCCCTCATTAACTCCTCCTGTCCCTAGTAAACTGTTTTCTGGATATATATCCAGGATTGAATATATACTCTTCTATTGAATAAAGTTCTATACAGGGGAAGACCAAGAGAAACTAAACATTTATCCCATGCTCAAGGGACTCAAAGCCCAGTAGGGGAGAATAATAATAATGATAATAATAGCAATAACATCAATGATAACAGTTGTAGTAGTGGTGGTGATGATGACCATTTATTAACTTCTCAATGTGTGCTAAGCTCTTTACATATGTTATTTAATCCTCACAATGAATATTATTCATTCCTTCATTCAACAAAACAAAACAAATCAGACCAAGTCCCTCTCCACTTGGAGCAAAGGAGACTGAGAAGCTTTCTCCATCAAGGTAGGAGAAGAATCAAAGGAGTGGGATCTCGAAGTCAAGCAAAGAAAGTTTTTCAGGAAAGAGAGAGTGAAAAGCCATTTCAAATGATGGTGGTAGGCCAAGTAAGAAGGCTGAGAGATGATCATTGGAACTAACAATGTGGACGTCACTGGTGACTTATGAGAAAAGAGTGGTGGCAATGATTAGAGTAGATTTAAGAGAGAATAGGAGAAGAAGATTTTCAGTATAAACAGCTACTTCTTTTTCTCATTATTTATTTATTTTTGGGAGACTGCAAGTGGGGGGGGACAGAGAGAGGTGGACAGAGGATCCAGAGTGGGTTCCATGCTGACAGTCTGACAGCAGTGAACCCAATGTGGGGCTCGAACTCACGAACCACAAGACTGTGACCTGAGCCAAAGTCGAACACTCAACAGACTGAACCACCCAGGTGCCCCTAAACAGGGGTTTATGCTGTAAGGGAAGCAGATAAATGGGAGGGTAACTATAGGAGAACATAAAGTTAAGGCAGGCTCTGATCATACTAATAGCTAATAACTAATGAATTAATGGAGCACTGACTTGGTGTCAGGAGCTATACCAATTGCTTTATGTGTATTAATATCATGCCTACGCAGTGATTATAACAACCCTGTGAGAGAATTAATATTATTCCAGCTCACAAATGAAGAAACTGAAGCACAGAACTTAAGGTTAAGCCCTTTGCTTGATGTAGGGTTTTTCAAACTTGACATCTTGACAAGTTGGGCCAGATAATTCCATGTTGTGGGGAAGTGTCCTGTGCATTATATGATGTTTCACAGTGTCCTTGTCCTCTACCCACTAGATGCCAGTAGCACCCCACAAATTATAGCAATCAAAAATGTTTCCAGACCTGGCCAAATATTCCCTGGGGGACAAGAGTGCCCTTGGTTGTGAAGCACAGGGTCATGATCATACATCTAGTAAATGATAGAGCCAGGTCTTAAATGACTGGTTTATTTGGCTCCAAAACCTGTGTTCTCAGCCACTGGACTTATTTATACTACAAAGATGATAAATTTCCCCTACTCTCTTCTGGGTACCTGTGGATTTCTGGGAAGTACAAAGAGTATCTGGCCACTGGGGCAAGTAAGTGCATTTCTGCTTACAAGTTCTGTGGTCTGAGCTTGCATATAGTCTCTGAAATCAATCAATCTCTCTCTCTCTCTCTCTCTCTCTCTCTCCTCCCACTCTTTCCCAAACACACACACACACACACACACACACACAAATACACACACACACACACACACACACACACACACACACACACAAACACCTGACCTTCACAGTCAAGAAAAGGAGTTTTAAAAAAAAACCTTACAGTTTTTTCCCCAGTCTGGACCCCCATATGTAAGAAAAAATGGTTTGACTAGATGATTCCTAAAGTGCCTTCTGGCTCTGATGTCCTGAGAGTCTACATGTCTTGCCTTTTTTAATGAGGTAAATGCTTTATGTGGGGGCTGAGGGACAAGGGACACTTGAGGACCTTCAGTTTGGAAGCTGGTCCAAAGTTCCCAAGCTGTGTTTGTTTTCGTTTCTCCCATTGCAAAGGGCAAAGGGCCACTTTTGGTTTGGTTCACGGACACAGTGGGGCAGTGGTCAGTAGTTCATGGTCACCCTGAGCTGCTTCAGGTGGGGTGGCCACCTCCCCCTTGGGCTGAGGAGGAAGTTCTGTTGCTCCTGCTGGCCTAGGAAGGGCCCCCTCCCCTGTGTGGTACCCTTGCAACTGACCCTGAGAGGTTGGTTCCCTCAGAGACCCGGCCTCCTGTGCCTCTGTGGGGCTGGCTGGGTGTGGGGGTGAGCTCTGTGCCTCAAGGAGCAGGGACTTCCAGGGACAATGTGAAGAGCCAGTGCGGGGCCCCGAGCTAGATCAAGTTCCCTTCAGGAAGCTGGGAAGCTGGGGACTGGTGGAGGCCCTGTGGGAGCTGGTAAAAGTGGGGGTGTTTTGTCATTAGGCCGTAAATGAGCCTGGAGAAAAGGAGGGGGTAGGGGGATCTGCGACACTCCATGCTCTGGTCCCTCCAGGGAACCCCAGCCCAGAGGCCTTCAAGCCCCGCTCCTCACTTCACAAGGGAGCAAGGAGACAGGCTTCCATCCTGCTCTCAGAGCTCTAGCTGGTTTTGATTTGATTTGGAAGGTAAAACTCAGAGGGAAGTTAGTTTGCCTTACTCTGGTGTCAGTCACTGGAGCCATGGGCTCACACTTCCAATACTGGATTTTATGAGGTCACTAAACTCCCCATCACATGGCTCAAAAACCAGCCTATGTTAGGTATCATGGGGCTCAGGGTGTTTTTGCCCTGCTGAATCTCTCTGAGTCTCTATGTTTCTATCTGTGTAAGGATGGGCACTTTTCAGGTTTGTAGGGATCAATATCTACGTGGACATGCAGGCTTAGATACATTTCTGAGTTCATGGAGTGTCTGAATGGGTTTTAAGAAAAATAAATGTTGCTCTATATGAACATGTGTGGCTTTTCTCTCTGTGTACGCTCAGTTAATAATTCTTCATCTGAATTGCAAAGGCTATGTTTAACCCCTGGCTCCCTTCCCTCCCTGAGCTTTGTGAAGTTTAAGGCTCTGTTCTTACAGCAAAGGGGCCCTGTCTGGGGAGCCTGTTTAGACCTGTCTCTTCCTTTTGTTTGCTTTCTTTTTGTCTCTCTCTGGGGAAACCTGGCTCCTGAACCCTGGTTACCCCTCATTCCATTCTGGGCCCCACAACATGTTTCCCCTCAGCTACCTCCTTTGCTCCTAGCCTTGCTGGCATTTCCCCAGCAACATGTGAAAGGGGCAGCAATCAGTGACTGGTGTCAGCTCCAAGAGGGAACCCAACTAAAACAGTGGAATGCCAAGTCACTACAATTACTTGAACTAGCAAAGACATGCACAGGGACAGAGATCATGGTTTCTTTGATATGGACAATAACGAAACATATACAGTAATCTCCCTGAGGTCCAAAGGAATGAACATTTTTCCCCCTTTGGGTTTTCCAAAATTAAAGACTAAAACTAAGCTTGTAAAACTGAGGATGAAAACGTGTAAAAGCTGTCATAGCAAAGCCAAGTGTTTAGTTAAAGTACACAGAATGAGCCTGCTATGGTCACAGCTGGTGATTCAGCCTAAGGACACAATTCTGAGGAACACTGCAGATACTGCCTCTGACCAAGCTTCAGAATTTGTCTCACAGGAAACAATGACTTCCTTCTTCCATGAGTCTCAAATCCTACCTTTCACTCATAACTCCTGTAACAAAACATGTCAAGTAGGCAACAGAAGCTCTTTCAGAAGCCATGAGGTTGTCCATTTCTCGCTGGGCATGGCAATTTTCTCTGTAATCAAGACAAGGGTCACCTCAGTGCTGCTGACTCCACTGGGTTTCGCGATGAATTTTCCTCATTTGAGATCAGTAGGGACTAACCCATGGAGATACTCATTTTCAAGGAGTGAGAGGAATGTGAGGAAAAGAAGCTAACACTATCTTCCAGCGTATTAAAAACAACAAAAAGGTGATATGCTCATCTAACACGAAGACAAGCCCTCATTATCAAGTCACTGTTTTAGGTGAAGGTACATGTGTGTCTATGTGTGTGTTCATGATTGGGGAGAATCATTCAAAGAAAGATAGGATCTGAGCAGCAGAAAATAATGCAAACTTTCCATTCTGGTGTGCTAGGGGATTTTGGATATGCCACTTAACCTCTAAGAATAGGGAGCCTCTGGATTTCAACTCAGGTCATGATCTCATGGTTCATGAGTTCGAGCCCCGTGTTAGGCTCTCGCGCTGACAGCACGGAACCTGCTTGGGATTCTCTGTTTTTCCCTCTCTCTCTGCCCCTCCCACACTCATGCACTCTCTTTCAAAATAAATAAATAAACTTCAAAAAAGTGAAAATAGGGAGCATTCTACCTACCTATTATGTCTCTCACTCCAATCCACCCTGCACAAGCTCCACCCACCAATGAATCTTCAT
The DNA here is from genome assembly GCA_028646485.1 of Cryptoprocta ferox. Taxonomy (NCBI): domain Eukaryota; kingdom Metazoa; phylum Chordata; class Mammalia; order Carnivora; family Eupleridae; genus Cryptoprocta; species Cryptoprocta ferox. Next base: position 35,123,363 of record CM053579.1, on the reverse strand, counting down.
AAAGAAACATTTTTGTCATAATATTTAAAAAAATACTTTGGCCAGGAAACCTGGGTGGCTCAGTCAGTTAAGTGTCTGATTCTGGCTCAGGTCATGATCTCACAGTTCATGAGTTCGAGCCCTACATCAGGCTCTGCTGGCAGTGCTGGACCTGCTTGGGATTCTCTCTCCTCTCTCTTTGCCCCTTCCCCTCCCCACTTGTGCACATGGGCTCTCTCTTTCTTTCTTTCTTTCTCTCAGATAAAGAAATAAACTTAAAAAATACTTTGCTTAATCACTCCAGTCCATACCGATATCTCCTTTTGAGGACTTGTGCTCTGCCTTTCAGGTTTCCAATGAGATGTAGTGCTGTGTAGTGAAGCACTACTGTGTGCGTGCGTGTGTGTGTGTGTGTGTGTGTAGTCTCCCTAAATAGAGGTCTGGCACTGGTAATATGTTTGAAGTCCCCACAGTGCCTGCACCAATATTTAGCCCCCAGAGTGCTTTCTTAAATCTTGTCTAATAGGCTCGAGCCTCACACAACACAATGAGGAAAACAAAATACAGAACATAGTCTAGGACCTCTACCTCTATAAATAAAGGTGGTCATTAAATAAATGGCCATGTGCCCCATTTGTTAAAATAAAAACTCTTTTGAAGAGATGACAGTGAAGCAAATTTCTGCAAAGCAGTGCACATTTTTTCCCATCGACTTCTGCTATAGCTTAAGAGAGATGCCATGCAATTAATTTTCTTGAACATTCTTGCAAGACTTCCATTAATGCAAGGCTTCTCAGAATAGACACCAAATTACTTCTCTGACATATACTTGGTAATTTCATCTACACTCATTTCTAACTCCATTGCAGTGAACTTCCATACAATGTGTGGCCTACATAGAGGGAGGGACCTGCACCAGAACTATAAAAACTGACATGACTCCTTCTTGCAGAACTTGTAGTCACAGATGAGACCCAGGCTTTCCTTGTGTGTGAATTTTATTTAACTTTTATTTTATTTTTAAAATTATTTTATTAAACACATTTTTAATGTTTATTCATTTTTGAGAGAGAGAGAGAGACAGAGCGTGAGCGGAGGAGGGGCAGAGAGAGAAGGAGACATGGAATCTGAAGCAGGCTCCAGGCTCCGAGCTGTCACCACAGAGCCTGATGCGGGGCTCGAACCCATGAACCATGAGATCATGACCTGAGACAAAGTCGGACACTCAACCGACTAAACCACCCAGGCTTCCCATATTTCTTTAACTTTTAAAAGACAGGAATATTAGGGAAACATTTTAAAACCCAGATAAGGGTATAAACAGATGCTGTCCAAACAGTTAAGTGTTAATTCTCACTGGGGAAGGGAAGGACTATTAATTTACTGATGTCTGGTCTACGTCTTAGCAGATTTTCTCCACTGCAAGTGTCCCTCCATTTACAACAACCCAGCCAAAATGGGCTCATCTGGTTATGGCTATGGGATTAAGAGGCCATTTGGCATGGTGGAAAGAACGCTGAGCAGGGGAATGGAATACTTGTTTCGAATCTCAGCTATGCCCCCTTACAAAGGACCTTGGGAAAGTCTCTTAACCTCTCTGAAACTGTTTCTTCTAAAAGTCTTCATATTTAGAGTAAGGGTAAGAGATTTCACAAGCATGCCAGGAAAGCCTTTTATAAACTTTGATATGTCACTTGGGGCTTGGATCCAACCTTCTAGGCTTGAAATTTAATGATTTAAAAATTTCTTTATTGTCTCACGTTTCCTAACTCCTGAGATCCCCATTGCTTTATTTTATATAAAGTTGCCAAGATAGAGCTTTAAAGTTGATGGCATGGGGATTCTACAGTGAAAGAGTAAAAGACATAAAGATAGCTATTTTTCTCTTATTTAAAGTTCTTTTGCCTCTGCTTGTGTGTCCCCATCTATTAGAAGTATGGTCTAGGTCAGTGGCCTCCAAATCTTTCTGATTGCATACTTTTTTCCGTTTAAAAAAATTTGAGCATACTTCCTCTCTTTCTCTATCTCTGTCTCTCTGTATATATATATACACACACAATATGTTATTAATAATTATTTAAATTATATACATGTCCTACTCTACATATATATTATGAAACACATAATAAATAGAAAATGTAAGAAGATGAAATAAATAGCATGTCAAATGTCTTGTCAGGATGGCTTCATTATATTTTTAGCTAACATTCCAAGGCACTATATACACTTAGGACAAGATTTTTCATTATTGAGAATGGGTATAAGTCCATATTTTATATAGTCTTCTTGATTATTCCTGCGTTACTTTTTTGCCAACTTCCTGTCTGATATAATTAGATTGTCTTAGTTTTTACCTTATAATGAGGCTGATGGAAAAACTCAGTCTAGGAGTAGGAGAAGTGTGATTATTCCCATCTTCACATGCTTATATGTTGTTAGTACTATCTTTGATACATGGTTTATTTGCAGGAGTCTTTTTAAGCAACTTATCCATTTTGTAAGGGTTAATGGAGTTAGATAATATAATCCATAAATCCACTTAACTGAGCAGAAGAAAATAGCAATATCTCTGGTATACATACAGGGGAAAAATGTGAGGGCCCCAGGGTCACCCCTTCTATCCTGTGGGCTCCCACTCTTCCCTCAGAATACCTATGGAGCATATGCAACCCAAAAGCCAAAGACAGGCCCCCACCTGGTGAGGGTGCCCATGTATTACATATTTGAAAGGCTTAAAATAGCAGTAATAATAGCTAACACACACACAGTGCTTAGTGTGCCACACACGGCTTTAAACAGTTTACGTAAGTTAATAATTTAATCCAAATCTTAATTGCTTTCTAGACTTTCTCAATTTAAATGGGAAGTTGTAATAGTTTCTTTTACACCCCAATGGACTGACTTCCATGCACTGCAATCCCCCCCACCCCCCGCCAATTTTGAAGACCACTCATCCAGGCTCTGAGGTTTAGAATCTCTGGATAAGTGGGTATGCTTCTATAAAGTACATCACAGCAATTCTTTCCTTTTTTTTAAGTTTTATTAATTTATTTTGAGAGAGAAAGAGAGAGAGTGAGAGAGAGAGAGCAAGAGAGAGAGAGAGAGAGAGAGAGAGAGCACAAGCAAGCAGGGAGGGGTAGAGAGAGAGGGAGAGAGAAAATCCCAAGCAGTCTCCGTGCTGTCAGTGCAGAGCCCAACACGGGGCTTTAATTCACAAACCGTGAGATCATGACCTGAGCCGAAACCAAGAGTTGGATGCCTAACTGACTGAGCCACCCAGCCGCCCCAACAGTAACTCTTTCTGATGTCCTGCTGCTGTAGTTCTTATGCCTTTTAGTAGATGACAAAAATGGACTGGTACCACAGGAAATGATCCCAGAGAACTGAAAGCAGAGGGGAGGAACTGAGTGAGGAGGCCACTGAGGGGCAAATGGGAAAGAGGGATGGAGAGCTAGAAATGCTGAAGCGAGAGATAAGGAAACATGGATGGAGAAAGGAGGAAGTTCGGAAAGAAGTAAACAGCCGGCAAGGGAAGATGAGGGCAGACTCCGTGAGGAGAGAATATGTCACACACTAGCATGCAAGAAGCTCACCCAAGGCTTGATATCCAGTGTCTCTGACATAGTGGTTAGCAGGCCAGTCCAAGGAAAACTAAGTGGTCTTGAAAGGTTTGTGCACAGCACTCCTCCCCAGGTGCGCAGGGTGCACCTGCCTCCTCTCGTCAAAATAGTGTATGTAACTTATTCAAGCAATGCAAGGATAGAGCAATGCTTAACCTAAAGAGTGGGTCTAGGAAGCCAGAACTGTAAGAAGAGTGATTCCTAGGCAAGGCAGGGAAGGTATTTGGGGGATATAGGTAGTGAGGAGATAGCCCCGTGATTCTCTTCAAGTCACAACAGCCAGATGACCAAGGAGGGGGAGGACTGCACATTCCTGCGGGAGTGCGACTTCAGCTGTTTGGAGCTTCCAGCACCAGCAGTAAAAAGGCATAGCAAGTGATTTACGTCGGAGGCAGCTGCCAAGACACCACTCCAAAGGGCAGAACACTGTCAAACATTGCATTCCATATCTCACGGCAACACTAGAGAGCACAATAAGACACTTTAGGGGCAAGGAACTGTCACAGTACAGTACAGTAACGGTGTCTGATTTAGATGATATGAGCTGGTGGGTATTTTGAGGTTGCCTAGCATAAGCCCCTTGTTTTACTGATAGGTAAACTGAGACGCTGAAAGGGGGAAGCATCAGCCCCAAATTATCCAGTTAGCAAAGTTCAGGCATGGCACTTGGGTCTCTGGATATCTAGAGTGGTGCCCTTGACTCCACAGCTGTGTATTATCTTCTCCTCCAGCTCCTTGGCTCCTTTCTAACAGAAATCTCCCTCACTAGTATGGATAATATATTCCATAAATCCCACACTACCCCAAAATGATCAAAGAAGGGATTAAGATAACTACAAACATCTGCTGGGCTATGAATGCATCTTGATTCAGTGCAGAGACACTACGTTTTAACATTATCATCAATTATCCTCAATCTAAATAACTACAGTATATTTAAATACACAGACTTTTCATTTTTTTTTATCTCCCCCCTACTACTACTCAATGGCTACTTCCCTGCACAAAGGCTATTTGTATCCTCCCACAAGGGAGAGGAACAAGGGAAACTCAAGGCCATCAACTTTGCATAAAGCTAAGAGACTTTAAGCAAAAGGTTTGGTGGAGAGGAGAATGCAATCAATGTCAAAAACAAAGTCTATGATTATCTTTGACTCACAATTATTCAAGAATTTCCTCATCTTGGAGGAAGGACCAATTGCTGGTAGCAAAATAAAAGCATTCTGCCAAATCCTTTGCCTTGGCAGGCACAGATTAAGAAGCAATCAGGCAAAAGAAGAGGTAAGGGTTCAAAAACACTGAGGAGTTAGGTAGAACAGAATTCCAAAGCAAGCTATAGGAACCAGAGTGTGGGAAAAAGCTGGAGCCCTTATGGCTAATGGTATCTAAAAATGTTATGGAAATGACAGCCCTGGCTCCTTGCTTTCTTTTAGCAGAAGGGATTCCTCCTTAGACAGCGGACTCTCATCTGCTTCACGGCAACCTCATGGCCAATCCAGGATGTGGAGAGTAGGGCTAGACCCATACCCACCCAAATTGGTTGGCCAGTTGGCCAGTCATTCATGAAACAGTTTGTAGCCTACTGCCCCTTCAGAGTGTAAGATGACCCAGTCTCTGCCCTTTAGGAATTCATAAGATAGTGGAGGGCAGATGAGCCAATAGATTGCTATGGTTCAGCATGAAGGGAATTAAGAGAAAGTAGATAACCTCAGCCTTGCAGATGGTGGAAAACTTCACGAGGAGGTGAAGCCTGTGTAAGGTTTTAAAGAATAGGTAAATAGAAGCAAGTCAGCAGAAAGAGGGTAGAGCTAGTGGAAGGAGAGTACATGCAAATGGAGTAGCAGGTAGAAAACCTGGATCCTATTAAATAACAGCAGGTTGTGTGAACTGTAAAGAGTTCAGCTCATGCGTATGGCCTCGCTTTGTTTTCTGAAGGAGAAGGCTCCTGGTGACAAGAGATAATGTTGGAGAGGCGTGAAGCACCAGGCCACAGAGGACTTTGTAAGCCCTACTAGAGCTAAGATTTTATTGTGAGATCTATGGGGAGCCATTGAAGGATTTTAAGCAAGAGTTTCATGATCATATTTATGTTTTAGAAAGATTATGACAGCAGAGTGGCAAATAGATGGGAAAGAGTGAGACTGGTGATTGGGAGACCAGTCTGGAGACTATTATGGTAATTCAGGCAAGACATTATACAGGTCTTTATTGGACAGACAGGTATGGAGAAGAGTGGATGAATTGGGGCTTTGTTTAGGAAGATATATGGGCAAGATATGATGATGAATTGGAGGTGGTAGTGAAAAAAAGAAAGAACAGCTCCCAGGTTTCTGCTTTGAGCAAATAAAGTGCTTGGTGGTGCCATTTGCTGAGATAGAGAAAGCATAGCTAAGACTTAGGAAGGGACATGTCTGGTGAGGGTTGATAGTTCAATTCTGTAAGAGGTATTGTTGTGGTACAAGTAGAAATCCAAGCGGAAATTGACTGTGCTGACCTGAAGCTAAGGAGAAAGTTCTGAGCATATATGAAACCACCTTGGGAGAGGCCTACAGCAAGAAGAGAAGTAGGATGAGGACAAAACCCTGGGAGTCCCAAATTATAGGAAAAAAATAAGGAGAGAAGAACATTATGAAATCCAAGGGAACAGAGAGTTTCAGGAAAGGAGATGTCTCGTGCCACAGACAAGTGAAGGAAGATAAAAAAAAAAATGAAAAATGTTCTTCGGGTTTGGCAGCAAGCAGGTTACTGGTGACCAGTGTTCACAGTGAGGACAGCCCGTGGAGGGCTGAAGAGTGGGTGGGCAATGACGGCAAGAAGCTTGAGTGCAGGCAGTTGGAACAAGGCCTGGCCACCCAAGGAGGTCATGTGCAATATGAGCTCCGACTCTGGAGCAGTTAGAGGATAAGAACACTGGTGTGTGTGGCAGTGGTTGGTCCGCTCAGGGGTGTGGGGGTGGGTACACAGGGAGAAGGGAAATATGTACATAAACATTGCCTAAATCAGGAGCCAATGGAGAGGCCTCTTGGTAGGCATGGAACCAAGCAGCTGACACAGGGAACGCCAGCTGTTTGCAGGAGGAGAGTAAAAAAACAAAACAAAACAAAACAAAACAAAAAAACAAAAAAACAAACCCTAGTGTTTAATGAATCTGGGCCTGGAATTCATGGGAAACACACAGTTTTTGACAGAGAAGCAGCAGGATACAGGCAGGAGATGAAGAATGAAGAAATCTGTGCTGTTTCACATGAAACTCTCAAGCTAGGACATAGCCGAAAAACAGGGGCAAACGCCCCTTATGCGGGGAGGGGGGGATCCAAATATTCCCTGTGGGTTGGGATAATCTGTGATAATGTTCCTTTAGATGGCATGGATAATTAGGAGCTCACCATGCTATATATAAACGCCAGAACACTGTTAAAACAGGGAAAATTCTGAAATAATATTAAAACTTTTTAATATTTATTTTTCAGAGAAAGAGAGAGACAGAGCACGAGCGGGGCAGGGTCAGAGAGAGAGGGAGACACAGAACCTGTAGCAGGCTCCAGGCTCTGAGCTGTCAGCACAGAGCCCGATGCAGGGCTTGAACCCACGGAAGGCGAGGTCATGACCTGAGCTGAAGTCAGAAGCTTAACCAACTAAGCCACGCAGGCACCCCTGCAATAGTATTAAGGAATAACGGGCTCAGAACAGAACAAACAGCCCCACCTATTCCCAATTCAGACAAACACACCGACGGAAAACAATGCAGAAGTAGCTTGCAAATCCAGTAGGGAAAACATGGGAAGAGATGAAAATGGAAAACTGACATATTTTGTTCAATCTAATGTAAAAAAAATGCCAGGGAAGAGAGAAACTCCAAAGAATGGTTCTCCCATATAATAAAACATACCCCCCAAGAAAGGAAACTGAAAGTCAAACAGTAAGTCCAAATTGCAGTGTCCAGGGGGGAGTGTGTCCTTTCTTTTTTTTTAAATTTTTTTAATGTTTATTTTTGAGAGAGAGCAAGACAGAGCAGGAGTGGGGGAGAGTCAGAGAAAGAGAGAGACACAGAATCTGAAGTAGGCTTCAGACTCCGAGCTGTCAGCACAGAGCCCGACACGGGGCTCGAACCCACAAACCCTGAGATCCTGACCTGGGCTCTGAGGCTTAACTGACTGAGCCACCCAGGCACCCCTCCCTTTCTTTAACATTAGCAGGGGTGCCATTTTATAAAGTCACCATTCTCCTAACGTAGCCAAAATAAGTTTAGCCATTAAACAGGCTAGGGAGCTTGGGAAAAGTCACTTATCAGTTTCTATACCTGTTGCATAGTGCTCATACCGACCCTGGCAGAAGATGCTTTGGTAAGATACAGAGCAGTACAGCAAAGCTAGGCAAAGGCTTTTACCAGGCAGGGCATACCTTCGAGAAGGCAGCTTGAGAGCGTAAACCAGAAATGGGTTGGATTGCAGTCGTGTGCAGAAGTGCTAGGTGTTGTGTAAATGTCCTAGTCAGTTCAAGAGGCCTTTAGCAAAGGAAAAGTACACACTGCCCGGTGAGCTATGTGCTTGATGTTTCCCCAAGGCAGGAGACAGGCCAGCCAAGGGCTGCAGCATATCTCAGGGGTGACCCAACGTTCTGTTCTCCTCCCAGCTCGCCGAGCTCGAGAGGAACAGCTTGAAATCCGAATGGGGCCCGCTGCTCAGCTAAGGAAAACAGTCTCAAATCTTTCTGACATCTGCACAAAAGGGGTACTGAGGGGCTGCCCTGCAGGGTCAACAGTGCTGGGGCCAGTTTAAACAATCCCACTTGGCCCTGGGAACGTAGGAGGGTAGGGGAGAATGACTAAAAGGGACCTGGTGGCCCAGGCGGCTTCAAGCATCCGTGTTCACCGGGTTTGCCTCTCGATCTATCTGGGAAATAGGACATCCCTGGTGTTGACTCATGAAATACAGCTTGGTCTGGCTCAATAACCTTGACAAATGTTCCCAGCAACTTCAGACTTCACAAATAAACTTTAGGACCATGTTTAACTGTGCAGAGTCTGAACCTTTTAAATATTGAAAAAAATTCTGTGCAGTGATATTTTATTTTCCTCAATCCCACATCCCTTCAAGCACTCATGTTTTTAAAGGAGAAGACAGACTAGGACTCCAGATGTTTGAAACCCAAATAAGAGCTCCTTACTGAGGAAATCCACTGTCTTCCATCTTCAAAGATTAAAATCTCAGCCAGAGGTTAAACAATGAGGTCACCTTAGGCATGTCTGTCTGGTGTAGGACTATCCTCTGTTCGGATATAGAATAAGATTTTCTATTTTTGGGGTCCCTGGGTGGCTCAGTCCGTTAAGCGTCTGACTTTGGCTCAGGTCATGATCTCATGGTCCGTGGGTTTGAGCCCTGTGTCGGGCTCTGTGCTGACAGGTCAGAGCTCAGAGCCTGCTTTAGATTCTGTGTCTCCCTCTCTCTGTCCCTCCTCTGCTCGTGCTCTGTCTCTCTCTTTCTCTCAAAAATGAATAAATGTTAAAAAAAAAAAAGATTTTCTACTTTTAAAGGATCTGCTTCTCGGGTCCCTAGTTGTGGGGTCTGACCAACCAACCTCCTATAACAGCCAGGAAACGCCCTTTTGTGTCAAACTTCAAATCTCATCAGCTTTTACCTGGGCCGTTTTTATTTATTATACCTTTGCAGAGGTAAAGTAAGTCAATAAGAATAACCCGTCATGAAAGTAGGTAGAGGACAGATCCAGGAGATTCACAAAAGAAATACAAAATTTGTTCAATGAGTATGTCAAATAATACTTAACCTCACATGCAGTCTGGGAATTGGGATGATTTTCACCCATATCAGCAAAAATATCAAGTATTGGCAAGGGCGTAGAAACATGGGAGCTCTTGTACAATGCTGATGGGAGTGTAAATTGGAATTTTTTTGAAGGGTAAGTGAGCATTAGCTTTGAAAATTAAAAATGTCTTTTACCTTGTATCTGGAAATTCTGATCCTTGTATCTATGCTAGACATAAGCACAAGAAGATCTGTTCAAGGATTTCCACTATAGCACTGCCATTGTCTTTTAAATGGCAAACATTTGGAAAAAAGCTAAGTGTTCATCAAAAAGGGAATAAATGGCTGGATTAAACAGCAGGGTGCCTGGGTGGCTCTGTCAGTTAAGTGGCAGACTCTCATTTTCAGCTCAGGTCATGATCTCACGGTTAGTGAGTTTGAGCCCTGTGTTGGGCTCCACACTGACAACACGGAGCCTGCTTGGGATTCTTTCTCCCTCTCTCTCTGCCCCTTCCACACTCACATGCACCCTCTTTCTCTCTCAAAATAAATAAAATGAACTTTAAAAAAAGAAATTTTTTTCTAAAGAAACCATATTAAACGGCTAAAAAACCCAAAAACTAAAAAAGGCATAGAATATATACTTAGGATGGGGTTTTTGGGAAAAAAAAAACAGAAAATGAAACTAGTTTTATTCATATTTCTACATATCTCTGATTGTGTACAGGGAAAGACCAGGAAGACAACAGAGGGGCTGGAGTCTCAAAGGAGACTTCTGCTTTGCCTATATTGCTTGCATGCTGTTTGAGAATGTATTTATATATTTATTATAGAATTATCTGTTTTCTAAAGTGTATCCTGGTTGTAGATCAGAGGCAAAGGCATGGGCCCTGGTGACTATGGTGAACATGACTTCTCTGGGAGGCACCAGTGGGTAAAAGTAAATAAGCAAGAAATCAAAGGACCCAGGTAATAGTCTGAATCTGTCATCAATTTGCTGTGTGACCCCGGGAAGTCATTTTCCTTCTCAGAGTCTGCTTCCTCTGTACAATCAGTGGATAAGATGAGAAGCCCACTAAGATACCTTCTCTTTCTGATATTTTAGGATTCTCTAAGTCTATGCTTTTAATGTATAATGGGTCTGGTCCCTTTTGATGAGGAGACAGCTCTTTCTCCCCTTCAAATTCTGGCATAGTTTGATATTTCACTTTACTCCAAATTAAAGATAATGAAAGAGAAGGTGGAGTGGTCACTCTGTTCCCTGTTTGGCTACGTTTTTGAGGGTTTGGTTGACCTATTTATGCTACCTCTCTTTGACAGTGGAAGTTATTAGGTTTGAGCGTGATGAGATTACAGACGCAATGCAGAAAATCAGAAGATCTGAATTCTATAGGGTGGCCATAAATCCAAGAACCATAGATTCTATTTTATTTGCCCAAGATTGAACCCCCTCAAGTGCTTTTTTTCTGAGTTGCGCTAAAGATGTAGGTTTGTTCTGTGCAAAGCAGAGGTACAAATCATCTGGAGCAATGCTTCCTGTACGCATATACAGATGCACTGTGCTCATTGCAATCTGCACTGTTTGAACTGTGCATTGCTAATAAGGAACAAGACACTGAATACATCACATCATGTTTTTAAACAAATCCTAAGTTTTAATGTAATATCAATAAATCATTCCTTATGTGCAATAGTCATCCATATTTTTGGACGTTAAGGCTACCCTGTAAACCCTTGAGTTTTGACAAGTCACATCCCTAGTCTGTAGATAACAACTGGACCACTTGTTCCCCAGGGGGAAGAACCAAGTCGATACAAATGAGCTATGAGAAGTGCCTAGGTGGCTCAGTGGGTTGAGTGACCGACGCTTGATTTCAGCTCAGGTCATGATCTCACGGTCATGAGATCATGAGATCTAGCCCTGTGTTGGGCTCCATGCTGAGCATGGAGCCTGCTTGAGATTCTCTCTCTCTCTCTCTCTCTCTCTCTCTCTCTCTCTCTCTCTCCCTCTGCCTCTCTTCCCAACTTGCACTCTCTCTCTCTAAAATAAAAAATAATACAAAAAATTTTTAAGGAGCTATGGAAATTTATGTGTATCTACAAACATAATCTCATTCTTCACCACTTTTGGAAGTACTCCAGATGAAACCTTGGCGTTAAGTCCATGAAGGAAACCTCTTCCTGGTCCCTCAGGGACTTTGACCAATCTAGTTCTGCCTCTCATTTGGTTAGCAAAGCTCCTTCCAGCTAGTCCTCATCACTTTGCTTGTTTGATGAGGTCATAAGAGTAAATTCTAAGCAGTCTAATTCTACTTCAGGTAGACACACTTCAGGTCACAACTCCTCTACGTGTCTTTCAGCAATGGAAGAATCAACTTACTCTCACTCCTTTCTCAGGAAAGCATTTACAGCCTCCACTGCAGTCTTGGCCTCCACATGGCTTTCCATAGGACTTCTTCTCTCCCTATTTAAAAAAGAGAGAGAGAGAAAAGTTAGTAAACTATGGGAACCAAGAAGCAATGTAGCCCAAGGAACCTAACCCTTAGCCACACTCCTCCTAAGCAAGTAAATTTAGAGTGGCTTAATCATCTCATTTGATGGTGATGATAAGTCACACTGGACTTGCGTATTTGTGTTCAGTGAGAAAACAGTAGCTGTAGCAGAGAACTGGAGAGAAATTCAAGGGCTAGAAATGTAATGATAGATGAAAATGGCCACTCTATACTCTGCTCTTGGAATTGTTCTCCTCAGGCTCTATTTGCAACACATCATTCAGACCTTACAGTAACACTTCTGTGCCCAGTTAGATCCAAATTCCTCAGATGGTACCATACAGTATACCCCAAAGTGTTCAATTTCCTTTTTTCTTATCTGCTTTACTATGATGATGATTATTATTATTAGCTGAATTTCTATAAAGCCTCTGCATGACCTGACATGTACTGACCCTCTCTAACCTCATCTCTTTACTCTCTCTCTGGCTCACACTGCTTCAATCACACTGGTATTCATTCCATAAAAGCTTAAGCCTGTTCCTGCCTCAGGGCCTTTGCCCTTGCTGTTACTTCTGCCTGGAATGCTCTTCCCCTAGATGTTTTTTTATTGCTGGCCTCTTTTTATTATCCAGATCTTAGTTCAATTGTCTATTCTCAGAGAGACTTTTCCTGACTACTCAACCTAAGGCAGCTCTGTTACATGCAATCATATTACTATGCTATCCTCTCAACATTAAGCATCCTCTCTCCCCCCCACTAGAATGTAAGCTCCATGTAAGTAACAATCTTATCTATATTGTCTGATGTTATATCCCCAGTGTCTACAAGAGTGGATGGCACATAGGAAATTTTGATGACCATATGAATGGAGCTGGGATTTGAACCCATATCTGACTAACTCGAAAGCCTTGACCTTAACCCTTATGCCTTAGAGTATTCTAAGTCCTCAGTCTACCAGAGCCTCGATGCAAGGGCTCAAAAATGAGGAAAGTGCCATTCTGACCCTATCCACCTTAGGGGAAAAATAAGCAAAACATAAATTCTAACTATTATCTATAGCAAGAACTTTATCTCTGGGATGGATTTAGTATCATCCAACTTTTTTGTTTAATGTTGGCTGTATTTTTTTTTTCAAAAAAGGCATATTTATGAACCAGCCTCATACTTTACCATTCTTGCCTCTTTGTACTGTGAGTCTTTTCTTAATTCCCAGGGGAGAACTGTGAATTTCTCAGATGGCCTCTTATCTCTTTAGACATTCTCACAACACTTTATCACCACAACACCTCGGTAATAAGGTAGTGATGGCAGAGCTATGACAAAATATTGCTATTTTAGATTCCAAACACCTTCTTGATATGAGATATTTTATCTCTCTTATATGCCTTTGACATGCTAAGTGCTATTGTACACTTTCCAGTTTGCCCTCCATTTTATGGTATACAGGACAGGCAAGTATTCAGAAGGGTGAGATCAAGAGGTGCTGTGGGAGGAGGAAGAAGGGGGCTGGCATAGCATAGAGAACAGAGAGACCAGCTCTGAATTTAACCTTCACCCATGCTGTCACCTTTGTCTAATGTTGAGTACCATATCTCTTGGGATAGTAGATAATTTGCATTTGTTTCTACATATACCTTCTATATTTTACAAGCAGTCTTCAATGAGCACATATAATTAAGAAGAAGAAAAACAATTATATTACTAAATGATAAAAGTCATCTTCTTCAAGGGAGAGGACTCAATAGACGTTGCCAAAGTTGAAGTGGTATCCGTTTGGAGCTGTGGCCTACTTCCAAACAATGCCTTTTGGGTGTCCCATAAAATTTGTCTATCATGGACCAAAAGTTTCGAGATTACTAGTGTAGAGCAAGGAGGCCTGAAGCAAGGCTGCTGGAGAAGACAGGGGATAAAATCCTATTAACAAGCGCTGAATAAAAACGTAAGGAACAAAAGCTAAGGTTTCTTGGGCACTTGGCAGAACAAGGAGGCAAAGACACTCAGCTAGCAGACAGGAAGCCATCACTGCCCTCTGTCACTGAAGGAAGTAACTAGAGAAGCCCCACTGGCCACAAGGCAATTTCCTGTAATTCTGGCCCTGGCAGTTCCCCTAGGAGTCTTCAATTACAGGACGAGGGAGGAATGAAAGGAGTGGTTTCCAGGGAACTTGACAAGACCAGGCTCTGAGGAAGTTGCTTCCCTATCCTGGCTTGTCTGGGGATACTCCAACTCCTGCTCAACCAGGCCACATCACTAGTGTCATTCCCATCCTGGAATGCTCTCTGGCTTCCTGTCAAAACCCAACCTCTCCCTACATCCACAGAAAATCAGAACTGTAAAGGCCCTGAGAGATCATCTGGTATAGCCGTTATTAATTCTATCAGACTGGCACACAATTTTTTTTTATTGCGAATGTATATTATTCTTTCTTGCCATCCTGAAAAGAAATTCATAGGAATAAGTTATAATAAAGATGTAAGCAACACTTTAAAAAGCACATATTATGCCATAATTGTATTGCAAAGCAAAACCAAAAGCCATTTATAATGAAACAATATATATTCCATTATGTAAATGCTCATACATCACTATATTAGAAGATGGAATGAAGTTGTCAGAGGCTAGCAGCTCAGTGCAGAATCACTATGAATGGGACAGCCTGCTGAAGCAGAATGACACTGGGATGTGTATTGGTGACTCAAGTACCATGAATAGAGTTGCTATTACCATGGTAATTCTCTGAAATGGTGAATAACTCCTGGTAAAGTTTTGGAAAAAAGTTGGATATTTCCTTTATTTACTGTGTAGTTTTTTTTATTTAAAAAAAATTTTATGTTTATATATTTTTGAAAGAGAGAGAGAGAGAGCATAAGTGGGGAGGGGCAGAGAGAGAGGGGACACAGAATCTGAAGCAGGCTCCAGGCTCTGAGCTGTCAGCACAGAGCCCGATGCAGGGCTTGAAGCCACAAACCGTGAGACCATGACCTGAGCCAAAGTCAGACAGTTAACCAACTGAGCCACCCAGGAGCCCCTATTTACTGTGTAGTTTTAATCGGTAATAATAAAACCATGAAACAATTCATTGCAATATGTAGGATGTGGTTATGTTCTAGGCTCAGAAAATTATAAACAGTTTTCACTTACATGAATGTCCAGAGGTCTTCTAAATGTAGGGCAAGATACAAGACAATTCTTTGTAGTGTGTAGAACACTTATCATTCCTGGTTCTTACCCAAGAGCCACCCCCCAATCATTTTAACAACCAAACCACCCTCACAATTTCCAAAATACCTCTTAGGGGTAGGGTATTTCTGTTAAGAACTACTAGTCTAAGCCACATCACTCATTTTACAGATAAGAGCTCTGAAGGAAATAACTTTGGTCCACGTCACACTGTTAGCAATTCTTACCCTAATTCTATATTCTTCCCACTATTCAAAACCCCTCAAGGCCAAGTTCAGGTCCCATTTCTTACCTGAGTACTCTAGCTCAGCCAAAAGACACAGCAGGCACTATGTGTCCCGCCCATTGGACAAGTGTCACATGTTGCTGTGGGACAGTCCTTGCAATGTTTCTTAGGTTGCATGATTGAGAGACTTGTTTCCTCAACCAAACAATAATGTTGATAGGAGAAAGATCAACATATTTTATCTCTTTGTATATTCCCACAGTGTTAGAAGGGCAACCTAGGATCTAGCCATTACCTGAAGCAGTAAACCTTAGTTAAGTGTATAAGCTCTGGAATGAATCTGTATAGGCTTAAATCCTAGCCTAGTTGGGATTGACCTTAGACAAGTGACTTAAAGTGTGAAATGGAAATGGCAACAATATCTACTGTATAGAGGTTGGCTGGAGGATTCAAGAAGATAAAGCATGCAAAGCACAGTGCCTGGCTCATAGTAAGCACTTTGTGTCAGCTATTATTATTACATTAATATTAACCATGCCACACTGTTCAGCATTCCTGTTACACTCTGACCTCTCTCTGGAGCTGAGGGTCAAGTGATATGCAATGATACGTCCATGCCAATTTGTCTATGGCTGATGTCCACTCAGATTGGTGAGGACATCCATTTGGATTGCTGATGTCTGCGTATAACTGATAAATATTTTTAATATCACCAATATCTGTCTATCAACCATATCACATCTATCCATTTGCTAATGCTGCTTCCTTTATCTAAAATGCCATCCCTATCTATTTTTCCCATTCATCACAAACCAAACTTCTACACATTTTCCAAAACCCAGCCCAAACATCATCTTCTTGGTGAAGACCCCACACCACCACCACCAATATTTGCCTCTCAGCGATTTCAGTCAGCAGTTCTTACCCCCTCCTCTTTGCTAATGGTGACTTGCCATATTTGATACCCATTTGGTTCTGCCATCAGACTGGAAACAGAACTCTGTTTTATTCTTCTCTTTAGCCATTGCACAAGCAAGTACTCAGTAAAGGGCTGTGATATAATTGATCTCAGAACAATGGAGTTACAAGTGTTAGACCGGCTCCACTTGGGATTCTCCCTCTCCCTTTGGTTTCCTGAAATAGAAATTTACATCACACTGTCCCTTCCAGAAGCCAGTATGTTTTTCCAGGCATCACCAGTGCTTTCTGTCAGGAGTAGTGGCAGGGTTGACAATGACACACAAAAAAGGTAACCCAGGAAGCAAGAGATGTAATGTGAGAATATAAGAGCAGCTTAGCTGGAGTGACTGAATGGTTGGCCAAAGTGAGTTAGTCTTGTGAGAAGTTCCTCCAGAAGCTTAGATCACAGAAATCTGTCTGTGCAACATTTTATTTTGACCATTCATGCAACAAATATTTATTAAGCATCTACTATGTGCTAGTACTGCCCTAGACATGGGAGCTAGAGGCTGTGTCATACAGCCACAGGTGAAACCAAATCCCTGCTGTCATGGTGTTTGGAATCCAGAGGGGAAGACAAACAGTAAACAAACAAATGCTACATCCATTTTTGCCAGATGATATGTGTTACAGAGGAAAATAAAGGCAGGGTAAGAAGGACATGAAATGTTGTAGTCAGGTTGCTACCGTATATAGGAAAGTCAGGGAAGGCTTTGCTCATAAGGTAACATCTGAGCAGAGAACAGTGTTTCTTCAAGCACGGTCCTTGGGCCAGTGTCATTAGCCCTGGAAACTTATCAGAAATGTGAATTATTGCCTCCTCGCAGATCTAACCATAAACTTCAGAGTGGGACCCAACAATCTGTGTTTTTACAAGCACTTCAGGTGATTCTGCTGCTCAGTAAAATCTGAGAATTTCTGCTATAGAAAATGAGGGAGCAACCTAGGTAGTAATCTGGGGTAAGAGTGTTCCAGGCAAAGGGAAGAGCAAGAGCAAAGGCAGTAGATGAAAGAACATGCTTGGTGTTTGGTTGAGCAGCAAGGAGGCCAGAGTGCTGGAATGGAATAAAGGGAATAGAAATGATGAGGAGGTCAGAGATGTAGCAGGAGCCAGATCATGAATGATTTTAGAGACCAGTGTAAGAACTTTGCCTTTGGAAACAAATGAGCAAAGAAAAAAGAGAGAGAGAGAGAGAGAGAGAGAGAGAGAGGGGAGGTGGGTGGGGGGATGGGAGAAATAGGTGATGAGGATTCAGGAGTGCCCTTGTTATGATGAGGACTGGGTGTTGTATGGAACTGTTGAATCACCCTATTGTACACCTGAAACTAATATAACACTGTATGTTAACTAACTGGAATTTATTTATTTATTTATTTTAATTGCTGGGACAAAGATGGAATTTTGTTTTAGTTATATTTTTTAAATGTTTATTTATTTTCGAAAGACAGAGAGACAGAATGTGAGTGGGGGAGGGGCAGAGAGAGAGGGAGACACAGAATCCAAAGCAGCCTCCAGGCTCTGAGCTGTCAGCACAGTGCCCAATGAGGGGCTCGAACTCATGAACTGTGAGATCATGACCTGAGCTGAAGTCAGATGCTTAACTGACTGAGCCACCCGGGTTCCCTGTTTTATTTATTTAAAGTTTATTTTTTTAATTTATTTTGAGGAGTCCTAGGTGGCTCAGTTGGTTGAGTGTACAACTTTAGCTCAGGTCATAGGCTCTATGCTGACAGCTTGGAGCCTGGAGCCTGCTTGGGATTCTGTGTCTCCCACTCTGTCTGCCCCTCCCTTGCTTGTTCTCCCTCGAGAGAGAGAGAACGGCAGAGAGAGGAGAGAGAGAATCCCAAGCAGGCTTTGCACTGTCAGCACAGAGCCCGATGCTGGGCTCGAACTCACGAACCTTAAGATCATGACCTGAGCCAAAGTCAAGAGTCGGATGCTTAACAAACGGAGCCACCCATGTGCTCCAACTAACTGGAATTTAAATAAAAACTTTAAAAAAAGAAAGGTTTTGAGCACAGGAGTGACATCTCCTGTTGGAGGATGTGGCTTTCATGGGCATCAAGAATTTTGGTTTAGAGATGTCTATTAGACATCTAGATGGAGAAATCGGCTAGCTGCCTGGCTATGGAATCTGGAGTCCTAGGGAGAATGGCTAGCCTGGACATTTACCTATGGTGCTTTAGTCAGTAATGACTCTACCATGTTGTAGTAAGAAACCCCAAATCTCAGTGGTTTAATGCAACTAAGGTTTATTTTTTGTTCATGTCATGATCCAATGAGGGATAGGCAGGTCTCCTTAGTGGGTTTTTTTCCCCCCAAACGTGACTTGGGTTTCCAAGCTGCTTCTGTCTAGCAACTCTACTACCTCAGATGCTAATAGTTTCTCCCCACTGTGCTCATATTCCCGTTTGCAAGAACTAGACACAGCGGATGACCTAACAGCATGGAAACCAGGAGAGAACAGGGATTATTTGGTAAGCATCATCTCTGCCATCACTGGTATGTATATACAAGACTAGATTATAGTACCAAGGGAGCAAATATAGAGAAAGAATGACAAACTGTGGTAAATTGTTGACAAGTCAAGTAAAATGAGGGATGAAAACATACCAACGAATTTAACAATGTGGTAATCTGGCCCATAGCAATTTCAGGAAGGAGAACCAGGGAAATATGGTAGGATTTCAAGGCAGCTCAAAGGGCCCCACTTGAGGTTAGTGGTCATGAACTTAAAGGAACATCAGATATCAATACTGTGAAGTTTTCTTTAGCTTTGTTCAGCCAAGTGGATACAGATGCAAATTAGTGGAAGAGTCAGATATGATCAAAGTTGGTTTCTTTGACTGGGAGAGTGATAAAGGAAAAGAAGGGCAAGGGATTCAAAGGTATATGGTAAAAAGGAATTATAGGGGTGCCTGGGTGGCTCAGTCGGCTAAGCATCCGACTTCAGCTCAGGTCATGATTTCACAGTTTGTGGGTTCAAAACCCACATCAGGCTCTGTGCTGACAGCTTGCTCAGAGCCTGGAGTCTGCCTCAGATTCTGTGTCTCCTTCTCTCTCAGTCCCTCCCCCGTTCATGCTCCGTCTCTCTCTGTCTCTCAAAAAGAAATAAATGTAAAAACAATTTAAAAAAGGAATTATAATGGTGGACCACAGGATCTAGGCTTCCTAAGGAGGGAAGTGAACACAGGCAGGCAATGGGTAAGAGGCAGTGAAAAAGGTAGTAGAATCAATGGATGATTGATCCTGATGAAGTTGAAGCAACGTGTGGATTTTAGACTTGCGACCAGGTCTTGGAAGACAGAAGAGGTGGTTTTGTAAAGACACTGGGGCCTGTTAATACTCCTCATAGTGCAAACTGAGATGCGCCTTGGCATATAATAAATACTCCCGGAAGTAGCTCAGTAAATGGTTGAAATGGTTGCTCAATCCTGGTTTCATACAACATAACAGAACTCTTCTGTTTTGGTAACTTCAGGTTTCTTCAAAACACCTTTCACACCAAATCTCATTTGATTTCCTACCACAAGTCTGAAATGGGTATTTTTGAGAGCGAGAGTGAGAGCAAGAACGAGAGAGAGAGAGAGAGAGAGAGAGAGAGAGAGAAAGAGAGACAGAGAGAGAGCACGCACAAGTGGGGCAGGAGTAGAGAGAGGCGAAGACACAGAATCTGAAACAGATTTAAAATATTTTTTAAAATTTATTTTTGAGAGAAAGAGAGAAAGAGAGAGAGAGAGATCAAGAGAGACAGAGTGTGAGGGGAAGGGCAGAGAGAAGGAGACACAGAATCTGAAGCAGGCTCCAGGCTCCAAGCTGTCAGCACAGAGCCTGATGTGGGGCTCAAACCCCGAACCGTGAGATCATGATCTAAGCTGAAGTTGGACGCTTAACCGACTGAGTCATGTAGGCGCCCCTACAATGATTTCTTTATATCTACAACTACCATCCTAGACAGTACGTTCTCCTGAGATTAAAGACTTTGGTTTATTCACCATAAGGCAAATCAATTTAAACCAACCCTCTAAGCCTCAATTTTGTCAACTATAAAATTGGGGTAATATTTTACTTCATAGGGTTTTGTGAGGTTAGAGATAATGCCCCTAACAAAATGCTTGCCAGATATAGTATACTCAACATATGTTAGCTGATATTATTTATAGTTACAGTATCTAGTAGTGTGTCTGCTATACCTAACAGGTGCCCACTCAGTGACTGATTTGCATTTTCTTTTTTTAAAAATTTTAAGTGTATTTATTTTGAGAGAAAGAGAGACAGAGGGTGGGGGAGGAGCAGAGAGAGAGGGGAGAGGGAGAAACCCAAGCAGGCTCTGCACTGTTGCACAAAGCCTAATGTGGGGCTTGAACTCATGAACCGTGAGATCATGACTTGAGCTGAAACCAAGAGTTGGATTCTTAACTGACTGAGTCACCCAGGTGACCCTGTTTTCCATTTTCAAGATGAGGAAATGGAGACTCAGCTGTTAGTGATTTCCTCAGCACAGGAAGTTTAGTGTCAGGGTTGGGGTAAGAACCCAGGTATCCTCACTCTCTGCCTCTTGTTTTTTTCCATCAGACCCACTGCCACTAGTTCCAGGAATTACTCTGAAATTGAGGAGTCAGGGAAAGAAAGATGAGGGTCAAGAGAGGTGCCTTTTTTCTTCTTTTGCATTTTTTATCAACATTGATCTACTGACCTTACACTATTACTTGTACCATTTCTACATTTTCTGAATGACCTTCATATATGATTCTCATAAATACTTTTGAAACATACAAAAGAAGAATTTTTATATGTCCATTTGTCAGATTAAGAAAAACAACACAATACAAACCTAAATTTCAGTTGGTGTCACTTGCTAGTTAAATTACAAAGTGAAGACTCAAAGCCAGGGCTTCTTTTTTCAGTGCACAGCTAAGCTTCTAAAAAGGGAAAAGTGATATAGGATGCTGAGGTGCCATTTTATCAGTTGTGAGTCATCTCAGGGCCCAGAAACCCAGCGAGGCCTCTTTGGCTGGATCAGACCTATTCCTGGGGACACATTCATGATCATGGCTAGCACTCGTCCACCAAGCCAGCCCCCTTTAGCATCAGCCAGCTTAGGTTTCTGAAATTTGTGCTAATAATACAGAGAGTCTGGCTTTACTTTGAGCAATTTTAAGACAAAACCTGTTCATTGAAACCTAAACATGTACACACACTAAACCAAGCTGAATCTTTTTTTTTTAAGTTTATTTATTTAGTTTGAGACACACAGAGAGAGAGCATGGGGGAGGGGCAGAGAGAAAGGGATAGAGAGTGAATCCGAAGCAGGCTCCATCCACACTGACAGCACAGAGCCCAATGTGGGGCTCAAACTCACGAACTTTGAGATCACAACCTGAGCTGGAATCTAGAGTCAGACACTCAACCGACTGAACCCCCCAGGTGCCCCCAAACCAAGCAGAACCTTGTCCCATGTTTAATGTGCATTTGCCTTTTAAGAACAGCTCCCTCTGACTTTATGAATGAAAGGCTCTGGGGAAAGAAGGAAGTGATCTGTGGGAGCTGGCTCCCTACCAGGTGGAACTTGTCACCCACACTTTATTTTAAGGATGAAGCTGACACCAGACATTATTGAGTAGTTCAGGAAGGCATTTTCCTCCAACATGTGTCTGTGTCCACACACATACACAAACACAACTGATGGGGACTGGGGGTGGGGGTGGGGGATGGTGGGGTAGAAAATAGCCATGCTGGATTTCACTTGAAAAAGCCCTAGCCAGCCAGAATGAACTAGGGCCTGAGGGGATGTACTGCTCAGTTAGACCTTAAAATGAATTTGCCAAGCAAGTGCTTAACACACAAATAGACAAACTAAATGTTGCCCACAATGTTCTTAAAATAGATGCCTCCCTTTCCCTTGCCAGTAACTACTGACTGAGCAGCTATGAAAGAACAGCATTTCCTAGGGCCAGTCACTGGGAGCAGGTGAGGCATTTTTAAGCTTTAAGGCTGGAAAGGGCCTAAGGACAAGAGGCTCTACAGTCACACATAGTTAGAGTGACCAGATTTAGCAAATTAAAATTCAGGATGCTGAGTTACATTTGAATTTCAGAAAAAAAGGAAAAACTTTTTATTATAAGTGTGTCCCAAATTACCATAAATATGTTCCATGCAATATTTGGGACACACTTATATTAAAAATCCATTTGTTGTTTATCTGAAATTTAAATTTAACTGTGTGTCCGCTATTTTATTGGGAAATCCTATGAGTGGCACATGACATCACAGACTTGTGCAACAAGTTTGGTTGTGAGGTGTGTTGAAGTAATTGTTAGTACAAACTCTGCAAGTTACTTTTCAGAAAATTGAGAGGGTATTCAAGTCTCTGTAATCAAGTGACTCTTACTCACTTCCATTCTAATATCCAAAGCAGGAAGGAAAGTAGAATTAGAACTGACATTGTGAGGATTAAATTTATTTATTCACTCAACAAATATTTATTGAATGCCAGGCACTGTGCTAGGCTTTGGGGATATGATGATAAAAACATTGAATACAACTCATACAGGATTTGTCCATAAAGCTTTATTCATAATAACCCCAAGGTGGAAAAAGCTCAAATTTCCATCAGTGGATGAATGGATAAACAAATTGTGGTATACTATTCAAGAATTTAAAAATGAACAAACTATTAATTCATGTAACTGCATGGATGAATCTTCCAGACATTACAGAAGCCAGACACATAATAGCACATTTGGTATGAATCCACTTATACAAAGCTCTAGAACAGGCAAAGGGAGTACATGATCATAAAAACCATTATAGTGGTTATGTCTGCAGGCGTGGGAAGGTGACATTGACTGGTGGGTAAAAGGGTACTTTCTGGGATGGCACACATGCTCTATATTTTGTTTGTAGTGATGTTTATGAGTGTACACATTTGTCAAAACTCATGAAAGTATACATTTATGATCAGTACATTTCATTTTTATAAGCTACAACTTAGTTAAAAAATAAAGTTCCTGCCATCACGGAGCTTACATTCTCATATGGGATACAGATAAATACTTACTCAAATATATAAAGAATAATAATTGTGAAAAGTGTGACAGAGAAAAACAGGGTGCTATGAAAATTTATGATGTTTAGGTCATTAAGACATAAGCATTATTCTTTCATTCAACAAAGACTTAATGAGTGCCTATTCTGTGCCAGGCACTAAATTATACCCTGGGAGTATACTGTTAAATAAAATACTTGCTTCTTTGCTGTATATTCTTATAGAGGAGACAGACATTGGAAGAGTAAATGGTAATCTTTTAAGTATAAATGTGCTGTGTGATACAAAGGACATCAACAGAAGGATATGAGGACATATAGCAGGGACACTTGGCCTCCACAGTGGGGTCAGCAAAGGTTTACCTAAGAAAGTATAGTTCAACTGAGGTCTGAGGAATGAGGTGGCATAAACTAAGTCAAGGGATGGGAGTGAGGCAGTGGATCTTCCAGGCAGAGGAAACAATATTGGCGCATGCCCTGTGGTGAAAGAGGGCATGTGCTGTCATAGGAGAGGAGAGGCTCTCCTTTCACAGAGGAGAAACTTAAAGAAAGCTACAGTGACTGAAACAAGAAAGTAAAGGGGAGAGTAATATGAGATGATACTGTACAGGCAGGGAAAAACCTGCTCATGCAGAGTCTTGTAGGACATAGTAGGTGCGGAGTCTTGTAGGACATGTTAGGAAGGTTGGTTTTTATCCTCAGAGCAACAAGAAGTCACCGAGTAATTTTAAGTAGGGAATAACTTGATCAGATTGATATTTTAGAAAAAATGTTCGAGTGGCAGTAAGGATGACGGACAGGAAGGAGTGGTAGTGAGGTAGGAAACCAATTAAGAGACTTGCAATGAGAGAAGTTGGTGTCCTGAACAAGGGTTATGTTGGTTGGATAGGGAGAAGTGAATGGATCTAAGGCATGGTTAAATAGAGGGGGCATGGCCAACAAGGGACAAGACTAGAATCAAGGCTTTCTTACATCAAATCCATTTCACTGATTTGAGGACAACATTTAATGCATATCTCCTATGTATAAAGGCACTATGTTGGCCACTGTGGAAAAAGACAAATATTTAGAGAACATTTATTGCGCTCAAGGAACTGAAAACTTAATGAAGGAGATAACTATAATCAAAAGAAGAAAAAGTATCATTGAAAAAGGTAAAGAGATATCTTTCTAAAATTGAGATGGTATGCTATGTTCTGTCTTCTCTCAAAAACATTTGATGACTCCTTCTTACCTGTAAAGTTGCAAAATTCATTATCCAAATAGGACATTTAAGGGCCCTTCTAAATCAGGCTTAACCTACCATTGCTGGCCCACCTATCACCTCAAATATTCTACTCATTGATGTTTTTTCATCAGAGATTCCATTTTCTTGGAATGATTCTCATATTCCATCCATTTCTCTGTAAATCCTAGTCACATCTTTTTCTTTTTTTCTAACAATTTTATTGAGATATAATTCACATATGATACATTCATACATCCTTTCTTAAATGTCACATTCTCTCTTTTCCAAAAATAGCACTATTTATGTTGAATTATGGTATTCACTGCCTATTCTAACAGTCTTCCCTTTTGATTACTTCAGATAAATTTAGATGATAGTTTTCTAATAAAAATATGCAAGAATATTTTCAGTGGTTAGGCTGGCCTCAGTTTCTTCAGTGTGCATGCATGGTGGGGCTGCATGTCCTTCTGCTTTTTGTGAGCCTATTCTTGCTATTAGTCTTAAGGTATAGAGTGTCATGGGCTTTAGCGGCTTGGCCCAGAGCCTTATCACTCATTTATAATATGATGTGTTTAGGAAAATCATTCCAAAAATTTGAAAATAAAATCCTTTGGGCTTTCTAGTTGGGAGCCAAAGTTAGGATGGACGACTCGATAAATACTCTAAGAGTTGAACCTACAGAAATAGGAAGGAGGAAGGATCAGGCCTTCCAGGACAAAGGCTGCATCTTGCTGGAAATATCCTGACAGAATAACTCATCTGTTATTGAGTCCAAATGATCAAGGACACCGACGTTTCTGTATTTTGTACTAGGGGAAGGGAGTCTAACAAATGCCCAGCTGAGGTGGACGGTAAGCCCATGTGGAGTTCACCAGCAGTAACAACTATGAGAAGGAGACAGAATGGGAGACAAATACAGGTTGTTTCCATAAAGATAATATTTAGCTCGATATTTAGCTTATGTCTCTAAGGCCCACTGATGTAGATGAGGCTAAAGATGTTTTTCCTTGTTCAGAGATGAGGAAAGATGATATGGGGAGGAGGATCTGAACCAGGGAAATAGAATGGCTCGTAGCAAATCCATCCCTCATGACTAGAAGGAAAATGAGAGGGAAATCCCCTCCTCCAAAACCCAGTAAAGAGCAGACCAGGATCTCTGTCTTCATTTGCCAAGAACAGCATGTTACTTTTACCTAATTTTATGGCTGCAATTTTAAGCTGTAAATCCTTTCAGAAGTTAATTTTAATTTTTCTTGCAGGGTGAACAAGACAAACCAACTTGTCACGTATGCCCGCATTTCTAAAATTAGGAGAAACAGCCCTAATCCCTTTTCATATGCAGAAAATAGAAACTAGTCAAGTAGTCTACTTGGTTGGTGGGAACAGACTTTAAAAAGAATCATGCTAAAAAAAATATAGCACTATATGTCACAAGTGAAGTTCAAACTCCAGTTCAAACTTTTTGGCCTTATACAAAGCCCGTAAGCAAAGTAGTGGTCCAGTATTTTTGTCTCTGATTCTATGTTCCATCTACTTTTCTCATTTACTTTTCTTTTTGTTTCCAGGCAAAGTGAATGAAAAACTGATTTCAGATCTGTGGCAAGGCTTCAACTACATTTTTGGTAATTCCTTTGAAATATACAAATTATCAAAGCTCACTGAAGAAGAAATAGATAATCTGAATAGTCCTACATCATTTTATAAAATTGAATTTTTAGTTAAAATCTCAAAAAGAAAATTCCTAGGCCAGATACTCTTCCTGGTGATTTTTACCAAATATTTAAGGAATAAATAATACCAATTCTACACAAACTCTTTCAAAAAATTGAAGGTGAAGGATTACCCCCTATCTCATTTTATGAGTCAAGCATTACAATTATGGAATAGTATCTTTGAGGAGGATAGACACAAAAATTCTTACAAAAATTTAGGAAAATTGAGTCCGACAATATATAAAAATTATGGTGCATTATGACCAAGTGCAATTAATCCCAGTAATGTTAGGTTAGTTTGACATTCAAAAATCAATCAATATAATTCACCATATCAGCAGACCAAAAAAGAAAAAGAAACATATGGTTATCTCAATAGATGCAGGAAAATGATTTGACAAAATTAGGCATCTATTCCTGATAAAAATTCAAAGCAAACTAGAAAAAAAAAAAGAACTTATTCAATCCGCTAAAGAGTATCTTTGAAAAATCTTACAGGTAATATTATATCTTATGGTTAAAGCCTGAATATTTTCTCCACTAAGATTGGGAGCAGGGCAAAGATACCCACATTTACACTTATATTCAATATTGTACTGCAGGTTCTAGCCAGTCTGATAAAGAATGGTAAGGAAGGGGCCCCTGGGTGGCTCAGTAGGTTGAGCCTCTCACTCTTGATTGCAGCTCAGGTCATGATCTGGCAATTATGAGATCAAGCCCCATGTCACATTCCTCACTGTCAGTGTGGCACCTGCTTGGAATTCTCTCTCTCTCTCTCTCTCTCTCTCTCTCTCCCCCTCTCTCAAAATAAATGAACTTAAAAAAAAAGAATGATGGAGAAAAGATGTCCAAATGTTAAAGGAAGAAGTAAAACTGTCTTTATTCACAGATGACAATGTAAAAAATAATATGACATCTACAAAAAAGCTGATAGAACTAATAAGTATAGTAACGTTTGATGATAGACCAATATACATCTATATATTAACTGAAAATTGAAATAAAAAATATGATGATAGCATCAAATGTAGGAAAAAGGGATAAATCTGACAAAACATGTGCAAAACCTGTACACTGAAAACATAATTGCTAAGAAGGTTAAAGAAGATCTAAAGAAATAGAATGCTATTTTTGAAACCAATTTCTCCCCCATTGATCATTATACATGCAATGTAATTTAAAATGCATATGAAAATTCAAAGGACCTAGAATAGACAAAAAATTTTGACATGAAAAAACAAAGCTTTAAGACTTATAGGACTTGACTTCAAAGAGTTATTATGCCAATGTGTTATTGGTATAAAGATACACATATATCAATGGAACAGAATAGAGAGCCCAAAAATAGACCCATACAAATATGGTCAGTTGATTTTCGACAAGGTTGCAAAGGCAATTCAGCAGAGAAAGGATAGTCTTCAACAAATGATACTAGAACTATTGGACATCCATATGCAAAAGATAGAGAGAGAGAGAGAGAGAGAGAATGAACTTTGATCCATATCTCACACCATATACAAAAGTTAACTGAAAATGGATTGTAAACCTAAATGTAAGCCCAAAACTTTAAAATTTTCACTAGAAAAATTTGTTGAAAAATTTTGTGCCCTTAGATTAGGCAAAGATTTCTTAGATAGAACACCAAGAACTTGATGTAAAAAAGAAAAAAATTGAGAAATTGGACTTGATCCAAATTAAAAACTTCTACTTTTTGGAAGATATTTTTAAGTGAGTGTAAAAACAATCCTGAGACTGGGGAAAAAATACTTGTAAATCACATATCTCATAAGGGACTATTAAAACAGGGAATATCATAAATGAATATCAAAATAGTAGTGCTAAGAAAGACAGCAAAAAATCATATATATTCTATATTTCCATTTACATAGCACTCTGAAAAATGAAATTTAATCTACAGTGACAGAAAGCAGATTTGTCATTATCGAGAGATAGGGAGTGGTGAAGTGTGAGGGGAAAGAATAAAAAAGGGCATAAGGAAACATTTGGGACTAATTGTGATGATGGTTTCATAGATGTATACATATGTCTAAATTTATCAAGTTGTATACTTTAAATATGTGCAAAGTACTGTATGTCAATTATACTTCAGCAAAGCTGTTACAAAAAACTAATAGGGTACTCAAAAGGATTTTATAGCCAATCTGAACAGGCTTTCAATGGTCAAATGACTGGTGATTTGGTAATCACTAATGATAACTGCAAAAATAAAATGCTTAAAATATTTAAAACTCCATGAGTTTGTAACAGTAACTCTCCCTCTCCCATTCCAACTCCAACAAAAACCCTTCACTGGCCACCTTTGGAAGATGCTATGGAAATAACTAATTACAGTAAAACCTTGGATTGCAAGTAACTTGTTCTGCAAGTGTTTCACAAGATGAGCAAACATTTCTAATAAATTTTAACTTGATAATAAGTTATGTCTTGCAATATGAGTAGTGCATAATGCTGAAAGTCACATGACCACAACTGAGACAATGGTTCTTGAAATTCGCTTTTATATACGAATGCTTTGGATTACAAGCATGTTTCTGGAATGAATAATGCTTGTAAACCAAGGCTTTACTGTGGTTTAAAAATTGGTTTACATAGGGGAGTGGTCATATGTGGAACAGGAGAAACATAAATTTTTTTATGTCTTTATTTTATTTTGAGAGAGAGAGAGAGAGAGAGACAGAGAGTGAATGGGGGAGGGGCAGAGAGAGAGGGAGACACAGAATCTGAAGCAGGCTCCAGGCTTCGAGCTCCAAGCTGTCAACACAGAGCCCGACGTGGGGCTCGAACCCACAGACTGTGAGATCATGACCTGAGCTGAAGGTGGATGCTTAACCGACTGAGCCACCCAGGCACCCCAGAACAGGAGAAACTTAACAGAGGACCATAGGGAAGGGGAAGGGGA
Organism: Cryptoprocta ferox; assembly: GCA_028646485.1. Lineage (NCBI taxonomy): Eukaryota > Metazoa > Chordata > Mammalia > Carnivora > Eupleridae > Cryptoprocta > Cryptoprocta ferox. Next base: position 35,094,233 of record CM053579.1, on the reverse strand, counting down.
AAAAATAGTTGAGAGGGAGGGAGGCAAACCATAAGAGACTCTTAAATATTGAGAACAAATTGTGGGTTGATGGAGGGTGGGGGAGAGGGGAAGAAGGGTGATGGGCATGGAGGAGGGCACTTGTTGGGATGAGCACTGGGTGTTATATGGAAACCAACTTGACAATAAACTATAATAAAAAATAAATAAATAAAAATAAAAAGTGGAGTGGTGGCAGAGTCAAGCATTTATCCTACTTATCCTAAATGAACTCAGGGTAACCATAAAAATCAATGAGAGGCTGTTTCTCCTGGAGGAAAAAGGACAGAATTATAGAATCAACATTTGCAAGCCCATATGAAGTAACAGACTGAGGCAATGAATGTTAATGGCTGCTAGCACCACAGAAAGAGAAACGATCAGACATTGCAGATATTTTGTGCCTCATAATGAAAGCATAAAGCCACCTGATGAAATAGTTTTTGAGGGAGAGAAATGGAATTTGATCAAGTCTCTAGAGCTAACTACCAATACTTTACAATAATGTTACAGTAAATGTAGGGGAATGTCAACCAATAATCAAAACTGTGGGAAACTCTTACAGCATAAATGATGCAGTTTTTTTTCAGCAAAAATTGCAAGGAGAAAAAGACAGGAATAAGGGGGTCACTATACATTAAAGTGATTTAAGAGAGTTATCCAATTGCAATGTAGGGACTTTATTTAGTTATTCAAATGTAAGAAAGCAAAACCATTTATAAAACAATGAGGGGTGGGATACCTGGGTGGCTCAGTTGGTTAAGCATCAACTTCAGCTCAGGTCATGAGCTTACGGCGGCTCATGGGTCCTAGCCCCGTGTCCGGCTCTGTGCTGACAGCTCAGAGTCTGGAGCTGCTTCAGATTCTGTGTCTCCCTCTCTCTCTGCCCCTCCCCTACGTGTTCATTCTCTCTCTCTCTCTCTCTCAAAAATAAATAAACATTTAAAAATAAAAAAATTAAAAAAAACAAAGAGGGAGCACCCGGTTGCCTCAGTCAGTTGAGCTTCTGACTCTTGATTTTGGCTCAGGTCAAGTTCCCAGGGTCATGGGATTGAGCCCCATCCCGTGTTGGGCTTCAGGCTCCATGCTGAGGGTGAAGCTTGCTTGGGATTCTCTCATTCTCCTTCTGCCTCGCTCCCACACTCATGCTCTCTCTCTCTAATAAAAATAAATAAAACAATGAGGAAATATGAACACTGGTTGGATGTTTGATAATTGTTAATTTTGGTTTTGGTGTGGTAATGGGATTTTGGATATTTTTGTAACTTATTTTGAAGAGATACATAATGAAATAGAGAGGAAATTAAATAACCTCTGGGATTATTTTCAAAATAATTGAGGGTGGAAGGAAGTGGGGATAGATGAAACATGATTTTCTATAAATTGATAAATTTGAAGCTGAGCAATTGGTACATGGGAGGAGTTTCAGTGCACTATTCGATTCTGAAGATTTCTATAAAATGTCATTTTAGAAAAGGAATTCAGGTGCTGGGGGAAGGAGCCCACGATCCCAAAACAGAGAGAGCACGCTGTGCCCCGGAGAGACCAGGGGAAGAGAAAGAGAGACGGAAAACGCACCTAGAACCATCTCTAAGGGAGGAAAAACTCGCCCGTCTCCCCATATATAACTGCCGAGCGCCGGGAGAAGCGCCGGGAGAGAAATCCGTCCCATCTGGCCGGCGAGATCTTCCTTGGGCGCAGCGGCAGCGGCATCCACTCCAAGCCGCACCGGGAGCGGCGGCGGCACAGATAAAGGCGGCGGCGGTGCGAAAAGCGGTGGCAGCAGCGCCGAGAAAGGCACCTTGAAAAGCGGCAGCGGTGGCGGCGGCTCCGCGAAAAGGGCGGCGCAGGCCGGGCCGGGAGGCCGGCCACCAGCGGGAACGCATCTCATCCCCGGTGACGGTGTTGAACTGCACGGACTGGGATTTGGAAGTGAGGCGGAGCTTGGAGAATACAGTTTGGCTCGCCTGCAGCACAGGGAGATCGGACTCAGAAGGGCGGTTGCAACGCTTGGTTCCGGCAAAACTTTGAGGCGGCGCCATACTTCTCCCCGCAACCACCGAGGTGGGGCCTCGGAGAGAGCAGCCCCCGAGACCTGACCTGACGCCAGACCACACTCATCCGCACAGGGGAGTTGTCTTTTTTTTTTCT